>CAJQZJ010037357.1:1336298-1406382 GCA_907164525.1 Lophiomys imhausi | reverse complement strand
TGTGTGTGTGTGTGTGTGTGTGTGTGTGTGTGTGTGTGTGTGTGTGTATGTGCCTGTGTGTGTGTGTTTCCCTTCTTTTGATTTTGCTAATGTGGAATTATTTCCTGTGGTTTCTTGGTTGCAGTTTGTTGGCATATTTGTTTTATCTGTTTATTTTATTTGAGTTCTTATATCTACCATCCTTCTCCACTGCAATCCTTTCCAACACCGCAACACCAAGTAGGAAAGACTGAGTTAGAGGGAAAAGGTGGTGTAGGTTTCTTTAAACTACTTTCTGCTGATCAGGGGCATCGGGTTCCTAAGGGAAAGTCCAAGCTTCGTTGTCAGGATATCCGGTAGTCCAGGAAACCAGCAACAGCAGCAGTGGGAGCACGAAGTGACTGGAGGAATATCTGCATCTTTTTTTGTCTTTGGAGGACTCCTGTCCTTCTCTTTGTGCTCTCGAGCGTCCCCAGAATTCCAAACATAAACTATCTGCAGCTGGGAAAATCACGCCCCTGCTAGAGCATAAAACAATGATAGTTAGCAGTCGTGGACAATCTGTAGCAGCCCCATATTCCACACCTGGGATTAAACAAAAACATATTCACATAACATAATTGGGTTTTTAAAGAAACCAAAATTCTCACTACACTAGTTAGCCTCCTTGGGTTGGAGTTTTCCCTCTAGTATCTTTTTTTTCCCTTTATTTTTTATTTCTTCAAGTTACATCTCAATCACAGTCCCCTCCCTATTCCCCCTTCAGTCCCACCCTCCCACCCTCAACCCCCCATCCTCTTCCCTTTTTTTAAGTTTAAGGTATATCTTATTTTCCCCTACAGTTTCCCCTTTCAGTCCAACAAATGGCTCTTTCTCTTATAATAATAAATACAATACAAAACAACAGAGGTAATTGGGCCACAGTTATGAGGGTTATATGGCTTAATGTACATTCCCAATGTCCAGTCCATATGTATTTGGCACCTGACTTTAACATTCTACTATCTAACCATCTCCATGAGTTTAAAGTTCTATATCTAACTCAACATTCATACTAACTTGCAACACAATTTTAAAAGCATCTTCTTAGATGTATAACACTCTCTTGACTCCTAAACAACTCAAAATTTAATTATGAGACTCTAGCTATCTGTTCTTCAACCACCTCAGAGACCTGAGAGGGATAAATATATCTGATTATATAGGAAGTGCAGGGCCTGCAGCTTCCAAAACTAAGAAATGACATACCAGTGACTGCCTGGACAGTTCCCATTTTCTCTCCATACATTACAGCATCGATCTTCAGTCGTTTGGCCCCGTTTCTCTGATAGACATTGATTGTAGAGCAGGAATTATGAAGGACTTGCCTACCCTGTCTTGGCAGAGCTAGACTGTCGACTTACCTGCTTCCAGGTTTTGTCCTTTTTGGACAGCATTCTGTCTACAGTTGGAGCAAGGGGCTTTTCCTACCAAGAGATAGGCTTGCGACTAATTCAATCATTTCCCACTGGAGATTCTTCAATGCTCATCTTCTACTTGGGGTAGAATAGGGGGTGCTGTCAGGAGTTGATATAGGGCTAGATTTGTAGAAAGATATTGTTTAAATTTGGTTTTTCTTAGAATATCTTATTTTCTCCATCTATAGTAATTAAAAGTTTTGCTGATTATGGTATTCTTGGCTGACATCTGTGGTCTTGTAGGGTCTGGAAAACATCTGTCCAGGCCCTTCTGGCTTTCAGAGTCTCTGTTGAGACCAATGTAATTATGACAGGTCTGCCTTTATATGCTAGTTGGTCTTTTTTCTTGCAGCTTTTAATATTTTTTCATTGTTCTCTACATTTCATGATTTGATTATGATGTGGTTGGAGGATTTTCTTTACTAGTCCAATCTATTTTGTGTTCTATAATCTTCTTGTATGGTTATAGGTATCTCATTCTTTAGGTTGAGGAAATTTTCTTCTATGATTTTGTTGAAAATATTTTCTGGGACTTGGAGCTGGGAATCTTCTTCTATTCCTACTATTCTTAGGTTTGGTCTTTTCATATTGTCCCATATTTCTTGGATATTTTGTGTCAGGAATTTTTAGAGTCAACATTTTCTTTGACCAATGTATTGATTTCTTCTATGCCTGAGATTCTCTCTTCCATCTCTTGTATTCTGTTGGTGATGTTTCTGTAGTTCCTGTCCTCCTCCCTAGGTTTTCCATCTCAAGAATTCTCTCAGTTTGTGTTTTATTTATTGCTTTGCTTTTATTTCCATTTTCAGGTCTTGAACAGTTTTATTCATTTTCTTTACCTGCTTGTATTTTCCTGTATTATATTAAGGGATTTATTCATTTCCTCTTTAAAGGCCTCTATCATCTTCATAATATTGGGCTTAAGGTCATCTTCTTATGCTTCATTTGTGTTAGGATATCCAGGGCTTGTTGTAGTAGGATAGCTGGGCTCTTATGTTACCGTATTGTTCTGGATCTTGTTGGTTGTGTTCTTATGCTGGCCTTTAGCCATCTAGCTTTCCCTGGTGTTAGCTGGATGTTGCTGATGCTGGCAGGATTCCTTGGGGAGGCAGACAAAGCCTTGGCCCTGACAATGAAGCTCAGGGAACAGCAAACTTCTCATTTCTGCTGGCTGTGCCCCAGGAAGACCTGAATATTCCTGGGGTCCCTCAGGACTTCTAGGGAAGGGAGGCAGACTCATGGACCTGACAATGGAGCTCAGGGAAGAGTGCAGCTCACCTATGCTGGCTGAGTCCCAGGTGGATCTGGAAGGCAGGGGATTGGCATGAGGGGTCTAACCTGGATGTTCTCGGGGCCTGGCAGGCTTCCCCAGAAAGGCAGGCAGAGCCGAGCCGTGGGTCAAACGATGGAGCTCAGGGCACAGTGGCAAGCATACTTATGTTGAAGTCCTTTTAATTGCTCTGCTATTTGCAGAATAGCTTGAAGACATAGTTACACTTATTTGTATAATATTGAAGGATATTCATGTTCTCTCTTATGAATCCTTGAATCCTTTTGACATCCCTTCACCAGGGAAATTTGATGGCATTCATAATGGGTCATTGTGTGTTTATAGTACTCTGACTAGACTGGCTTAGAGGACAGCTGCTATGAGTCTTCATGTATCTGATAACTTGCCTTGCCGCTTATATTATGTACTCTCTGAGAGAAGAACTATGCCTATGTTCTTGGTTGTCTAGCACTCCATAGGATAATTGCCCAATGGGTTTTGTGAATAAATGGAATGAATGAAGTTTTTTTTTCCTTTTGCCTTCTTACCAAATTATAACTTCTCTTGAAGTCAGGAATCCTGTTTCTCTAAGTAGGCTCCCTTGTTTTACCTTGGGTCACCAGTTCAAGCCTGTCAATAAAGAAATGAGTGTTTTTCTATGGTTCTATGCACATCTCACTTTTGGCATTGTGATACAACATTGTCATTTATAAAGGTCACACCAAGAACTATGTAATCAAGTTACAAAAATATTCACAAAACCTATAACTTATATGATAATCTTGTATTGATCCACATTCATACCTGAAGTGCTGTTATATACATCTAAGTTTTCTAGGTATAATGGTTTTACTTATGATTTTACAACTTTATGATGTTGTGGAAATTATATGCTTTCTGTGATTTGAATTTTAAGTTTGGATCTTTCCATGGACTGGTGATAAGATGATGGACAGCAGCAGTAAGCTGTAGGTCCTGTTCAGCCCTGATCACCACAGGAAAGTACTGACACTCTATAGGGTGCTATGTTAATAAATGGGACATACAGTACTATAGGTATGTTAAATGCATCTTTTGCTTACTGAGATATTTTATTTTTTATGGGCTCATGTGGATTAGCTCCATTGCAATTTGAAAAACATCTTTACATTTTTAAAAAGTCCATTGGGCATATATACTATGTACCAGGCATATGTCAAATAGATAGATCAGTGGGTAAAACCAGGAAAAGTCCTAGATATTATGAAATTTATATAGAGTTAGATGGAGAAACATTCTAATCAGATTGTTACACGAATAGTTATAATTATAATCAGAAGTACAAACTAAGCTATTAAAGTAACAAAATTTAGACACCTAGAATATCAAGTGTTGATGAGGATATAAAGATCTGGAGAATTCTTATGTTTGAATAGTAGAAGTATATAGTACAACCATTCTGGAGAGACTTAAGGGTATATAATCAAAGTAACTGCTTCTTCTTTGTGGTCAAGTAATTACCAGGCCACTTACTACATAGAGATCATAAGAAGATGGACAGTTAGACAGTTACATTATTTATCACAACATAAGCTGTGTTAGAAGGCAAACTAACCTCTCAATTCAGCAGTGGATAGGAAATGTGGCAGATGTGCTCTATATGTTACCAGGATGAACTTTTCCTCTGATCTTGTTTTCTTGGAGGAAAGCATTCAGACAAGAGACAGATCATTTAAGAAAATACTTATTTAACAAACAGAAGTAAAGCAATAGTATTCCAGAGGACTTAGAATAGATTCACCTAAGAGTATGTAGAATGAGAGATCTTGAGATTACTATGTAAGAGATTTTCATGAGTAATCATGATAGGGGTAGCAGATTCATGAGGTAAAGTGATCCTTTTGCCTTTCCTGAATCATAATGGACTGGGTCTCCTATTTCAGATGTTTCTTCCCATGATTGTCTTGAAAAATCCCATTAGAGGAGTCTAAACCACAGTGCAAATAATATAATGAAGCTGTGGTATGTTGGAGACTCAGACTCTTCATATTTCATCTGTGGAGCAATTGAGAATGCCCCATGATGCCTTAATTTCTGAAATATCAGAAGGAACCTAACTTAACTTTCAAGGACCATTATCTTCAAAAGAGCATTTTAGCCACTACTAATATACAGCTATAATTTCCTTGGCTACCTCAATTCAAACTCCCTGCCTACCTGGTCTTATTGGGACATAACACTAAGGTTGGTAACAAAGGGCTAGACAAAAAGTCTTTGGCCTATTGTCCAAATTTGATCCACCTCTTTGGGGGAGAGCTTATTGACTCACAGATGTAATTCTAGCCCCAGAACCTGAGATATGAGGTTTTCAGCAAGCTTGAAGCTACCTAGCCCTGGTGATAGAGTGAAACCCAGGAAACCTGGGTTGCAGAGTGAGAACCTGTCTCTCTCAAACAAAGATATATATATAACACAGCAGGTGATTGCTATGGAAGGGGAAAATGGGGGAATGGTATGTGCATAAGTATATATATTTAAACACCAGTGAAGAGTCCTGCATGTGCCATTATGCTAATATGCAATGAAATAAGACATTTGACTTATTCAAATCTTTTAAAGTTCAAAAATGTAACCATTACCTCTGTGAATTATGCATATATTTCAGAGTCAGACACCTACTCTTAGGTATCTTAAAGACAAATTTCACTCAATTAGCTTAAAACTGAACTCATTTCTTTCCCTCCGAGCTGTACCTAAGAAAGAACTTCTGGAATGGTGTAGTAGAGACTTTAAAATACCTGGTCCTCCAAAAATGAGAATTGTAAAAAGAATCAAAATAAGGACTTTTAGATTTGTGGAGGTTGAACCCAAGGTTTACAATAATTTAAGAACAGTTGTAAGGCCACAAAAGCACCAGAAATAATGAGTTTAAGGATATATAAGTGAGTATAAGACTATATATATAATAAGACCCTGTCATGAAAAAATATAGCAAACATCTGCATCTCAGAGTAGATACTGTAATTGTCTTATTCCCATGGCCATCACTTCAGCTCAGTGGAATTTTAAAATCAGAAGATCTGTGGAAATGAGCAGCTAAGCATAAAGTGAAGGGAACAGAACCAGTGTCAGAAGATCCATCTCCTGAAAATTATCACCAGTTTCACTTATGCCACATCTCCCTGGGAAAGTCCCATCTACAAAAATCATCTTAATTTTACGTAACTTTGAGGCTACTCGGTGAAGAACATTTGTGAAAACTGTCTGTCAGTGGCGATATTTGAATATCCTGACTACCTAAGCAGTGATAGAAATTAGGACAAATACGCAGATAGCCAAGAATTAAAAGACAAATCTGTGAAATGAAAATCTCTGACATAGTTCTAGGAATTCAAAAGCCATGCAAACATATAGGGCTATGCACATGTCCAGAAAGCACTTGAGAAAGACCTAATCTCTCACTTCCTGCTGACCTTAACACTCTGAAAGTAGGCAGTGAAGATACAAGCAGATTTTTAAACTTAGTACAGGATGGAAGGTATATTGATTGAGTCAAACTAATTAAGAAAATCACATCTCTCATATAAGCTTTACCTGAGTGCTAAGCTAGTTGAGCAAATACTTGAGTCACAATATGCAATAAAATATGCAGTACTTATAAAATTGAGCCAAGAGAGTAATTTACAAAGAGACCTAGCTCAAAACAATGACTTCTGATAAAAGAATAACCTTATTGCCACAGTGTGCATATATCATAGTATTAAAATGCCCAATTGTTAGCAAAAATACAAAGAAACAAGAAAATGTGGTTCATATTCAGGGAAAAACACAGTCAATAGTAACTGTTACTAGATATTGGACCCAGTATATGAAGATTTTTAAACAGTTATTTTAAGCATGTTAAAATACTAAAGAAGCCATACTTGAAGGACAAGAGTACGAGAATGATGGGTCACCAAATTATAAAGTTTCAAAGAACAAAATTATTATAGAAAAAACCCCAGAAATTATGGAGTTCAAAACTATTATGTGTATATAGTTATTAATTATAACTATACTGTTATTACTATTATATATAATATATGATTGTACAAATATAATTTCTTAGTGTTTTATTACTATTTTTAAAAAAGGTTTTTCTACCTCATCAGTAAAGACCCTAAATGTATATACACTAAATAATCTTAACAAAAAAATAGAATCATATTATAGTGAAGAATCATGATACAATTGGACATGCTGTATCAAAAGTCACAAATAAAGGAAAAATGATAGAAAAAAAGTATACTATGCAAATATTAGCTAAAAGAGAGCAATAATATCCATGCTAATGTCAGACATAGCATGGAGACATATTTGGACATATTTGGAAGACATAATAACTATAAATACACATGTAACAACAAAGCAAAAAATACATGAAGTAAAAATTAATGGAGTTGGAGAAAGAAATAGATAATTTATAAGTAATATTTGGAGACCATACTATCATCTCAATAACAGATAGATATGTAAGATCAACAAGGAAATAGAAGAGTTGGTCAATTCTGTAAGTTGAGATCAAAGAGTCAATTATAGAACATCCTTTCTGTTCTATCTCCATGCTACCAAAGTGATCTTAGACAGAATAATTTAGAAATTATATACATTTATTGTTCACAATGATAGAGGATTGAAAAGTCCAAAAGGAAGGCACCAGCAGTTGTAGTAGCTAGTGAGGTCCTGTTCCTTATAGTGCCTTCTAGCTGAGTCCTCCTACGATGCTTCAAATAGTCAAGCAGGCTCCCTTGAGTCTCTTTTATACAGGGACAGGTCCTCATGAAGATTCCACACCTTTAGCTCACTCGTATCCACAAAACCTTTATACTATTAACTGATATATTGTTTCAGCAATAAGATTTTACCGCCATTCTGGTGAGCAACCAGAAGCAATGAAAATAGACTATATTGTTCTTTTGCGGGTGGTCTCTTATGTAAATAAAGACATGAAAAGGGAATACCAAGAACTACTGTATATTAACAAATCAGATAGATGAAATGGACAAATTCTTAGAATTATACATCAGCCCAATAGCTGGAACATATTAATAGAATTACATAAAGAAAAACTAAATTCATAATTTGAAATTTTTCCTTTAAGGAAAGTCCCAACTCAGATAGGTGTATTATGAATTCCACCCAACATTAAACATTTTGATACAAACTATTCTAAACACTCATTTTTTAGGGCAATATAACTCGGCTAACACAAAAGAAAAGTATATCCCAATAAAAGAGCTAGTAAAAAAATCTCTGGTCACATTCCCATATTCCTAGTGAACGTTAGGATGATTCATCTATTTATTTCAAGCTAGTAACCTTCCTTGACAGGTCTTGTCCCTACTCCATTTTCCAGCCTATCATCTATCCCCATTCATTTCTTTCCTTGCAGCCCTCACTGGGATCTTCAGTCCTCAGTTGTTCTCAATTGCATTCAATATCATCTGTATGCTGAAATATTTGACGGCTAATTTAATTGGTCACCCGGAATTCTCTCTCAGTTCTTCTATTCATTCTTCTCCCAAGATAAACCAGTCTTTTCAGAGTGGAAAGGGGTTAGTAAACAATTGTATCAAAGTGAAACGTGCATCAGGATGTGTTTGATTTCTTATTATTTAGCTCTGTGAATTACCACAAAGTACATACCACAAAGCCATCTAGATCAGGAAATTAAACATTTTCAGTATCCCAGAAAGTCCCCCCATCTCATGTTTCTTTTCATTTACAATTATTTCTTCCTCTCACTTTTCTAACTTCTGCCACTATTTATTGATTTTGCCTATTTTCACAAGACACTATGTTTGGAAGATTCATCAAGCTATTTTGTGTATTAATAAAATTTTAATTTTCATTTTTCAAAATGAAAATTTTTAATTTTAATTTTAATTCCCATTAAAATCTTAATAGCCTATTTATTCTGCAGTTGAAAGGCTGCTATTGATATAATTTCTTAGTTCTGATTCATTAAAATGATACTGCAATTCTATTGAGATTAATATTTATGCATGCTGTTTAATATATACACTGGGGTAAATTGCTAGGTGCATGTATGCTCAAGTTTGATAGAAACTTTTAAGCAGTTTTCTAATGTGCCTGTACAAATGTACTCTTCTATTAGTACAATTAAGAAAGTTCCAGTTGTTCCACACTCTCATGAGTATTTGCTATTGCTACTCTTAAAGTGTGATCATTCTAATTAGTTTGTAACAGTATCTTATTATTACATTGATTAGAATTTTCTTGATGAATATGCGGTTAATACTATCTCATATAATTAATAATCATTTATTTATTGTATTTTGTGAATAATTATTCAATTTCTTCAGTTTTCCATTGGAGTACTTTGATTTTCTTATTATGTTCTACATCTGAGTTACCATGAGTAGCCATTCAGACTCTTATTGATGTATTTGGAGAAACAACACTTCTTACAGTAACTCAATGCATTTATAAATATGGTCCAAATTCATTTATCATCTCCTTTTTGTTTGATGATATTTGGATTCAATTTAGAAATCTTTCCCAAGGTAATGAAAGACATCTCTTATTTACATTCTTTATTGTTTTATCTTTTTCACTGAAGTTCACAATTTATCTGAAATTAACTTCTGGTTGTAATACAGAGTAGATATTAAATTTTGTGGGGTTTTTTTGTTCCACATACTTTGCTGAATGACTTCACATCCTTTATCAATAAAATATCATTCCCCTATCACAATGAACATTTCATTGTGTTGTGAGGATAAAATTCTCAGTCTTGGATTTACCACTACTTCTGGTAGATAAATATCAACCTCTAACTAAAGACTCAGAGTGCAAGTTCAGCAGAAAGCCCTTATTACCTAAGACTGGTAATGAGAAGAGAACTGCTTGTTTAGACAGCCTTACAAATAATCATTATCAATTTGAACTCTATAAACTATTTGAATTATTTATGGATGAGCTGTTAGAAATATCATTATCTCAGTATTTCACCCAAAATTCATGTCTACCCTCAGACACCTGTGCAGATGACATTGAAAGGGGTGCTAGCAAGCTCCTGATCTCCTTTGGTTACTGGTGAACTGATAAGGTTCCTTTTTTTTCTTTCAGGATTGAAAAATGAGATAAAGGGGCATTGGTTTTATATACAGTTTTGGTTCATTTACATTGTCAATATGACTTCTTACCAAGAGCTCTATCCATTACGGATCACCAGTCAGTCTTTCCATGATGTGATCATCTGAACCATGTTTCTCATGAGACCATGGACAACTGAGACATTCCATAACTGGCTTTTTACATCCTTTCTATGCTACTGATACCTAGGGATATCTTCCACTTTGACTTAATACTTACTCTGATATTTACTTATATCATTTGAAATGGTCTCATTACATATACTGTCCAATCTTTTGAGCAAGTCTAGTATGAAGTCCATTGACATCAGTTGTTCTATTGACTTAGGCTAGCCTGATCATTTACTACTCCTGTCTTTGCTAGTAAGGTTTGGTATAGTTTCCAGCACTCACCATACTGATTCATGCCTTTTTGCCTCTATCTGTGATACACCTCTTACCTGTCCCACCCTTCCTACCTTCATTTCTCCACTAGAAATGAAATTCCCTAAGGTTCGCAAATGTATGAGTCACCAGGAAGCTTTGCTGTGAGTCAGGTGGTTTGAATAGTCTATATCTACATTATAACCATACATACCCCATGATATGTGCCCATTAGTTTTGATCCCCCAATATTGCACATAATGCTTGGCATATTACGAAGGTTTATCATTTATGTTGAATGCACTGGAACTGTACTTGTTTACAATTTGTTGTCATTGAGGCTAAAGAACAAGTAGGGTTAAGTTTTACATAAAACACTGAGGCTGCCAATGGGGATCCAAGTCAGCCCTAACAACCACTTACTCCAGAATAATAGAAGGAGCCTAAAGCTCTAAAGTCTACAGCTTGCACACAGACACTCAGATGATACAGTCAAAGTTTCCTTTGTCACGCACTTTTTTTCTAGAACTGAATTTGTTTTAAAAGGCAAAGGAATGCCCTTCAGCTCATGCTTTCTCAAGTCAATGACAGCCTATGACACATCCTTCACATAACTGTGCTGTTCTAGGGAAGTGTTTTAAAAAAAACAGCCTAGCTAACAAGAACACTTGGGGAATCTATGTCTGGTTTTGAACATTAAAAGAAGTTAAAATCACAGTAGTTAGTGTGTGTAGGTGCATACTGCACTAGCTCATTTGTCCTTTGAAAATAAGAGATATGTGTCTCACAGATTGCCTTGAGAAAAATGTTTTATGCAAAACCACATTAAACTTTGGAAACTCTAGCATCATTTCTGAAACCTCACTCAAAAATAATTTGGTTTGTATTTAAATGTTTTTGCAAAATCTCCATGTGTAATTATAAAGCTTGAAGTGATAGCTTAGGTCAATTATTCTTACTGTGGTTGGCAGCTTATAATAATTAAGTAATTATCTGACATAATAGCTAGGATTCAGAAAGGAGAAAAGACTTTTTTGCATGGCTTTTATCTCTATGCACCCCTGTTGTGTGTGTTCCATATCTCTGGCTGTTGTCCTGTGTGTTTCAGAGAGCCCTATGAACTGCATTTTCTTTCCCGTTGACTTCTAGGTTGTTTATGCTCATGGAGGAACTCATGGGAAACAGAGAATGCTAGGAGAGAGAGCTTAGTGTGACTCTTAACACAGCTGTGTCCTTTTGTGATTGTGCCTCCTGTTGTGAAGCTTCCACCTCTGTCTTGTTCCATGACTTCATAATGTGGCATTTTCTCCTTGCCCCCTCAGACCTAAGAGTAATAATGGCTTTTCTCTGCCACCGGTATCTAAATGCCTCAACAGCCTTTGTTGGTTTTTTTTTAACCAAGTCCACATCTCTGTAATTAGTCCTTTCATTAAAACATTTGATTTGTGAAGTGCCTGCCAAGATCCCTACTGATAGGAACTGAGCTTAGTGTATTTATAGAGTCTACTTCACAGCACAGTTGAGACAAAGTTCCCCCTTTTCTCAAGGTGAGTATTAAAGTAGAAAACAGTATAACCATTCTTTATGACTCATTAACAGATTCATATTTCACCAAGGAATTACCAATTAAGCTCAAAATAAGAAATACTGTGAGGAGTGTTGAGATAAGCCTTATGGAGTCCCATAGAGAATGACAAGTGAGGTGTGAGCGGCTCATACAGCTCCTTCAACAATCCTGATCCACTGCACACAGTATTGATTTATTAGGGACTCCTAGAACAATCATGAAGTCTCAAAATAGATCTGAAATAGGGCTGTGACTGCTTCCCCCTTCTTTATGGAAGTCTCCTGAGATGACCTTGCCCTCCCCCCCACACACACACATTTCCTCGTAGTTACACTAACCTGACTGCTGTTGGTGCTAGCAAGGGATGATCTGATTGGCCTTTCAATCCTATAAAGGCTTATATATGCAGTACAGTTAGATCTACACCTTGAGTCTGGTCTCTAGAGTCTGATACTTGGGATTCTGCATGGGCTTCATTGCCATTTACCCCCTTTCCCTGGTTCCTAATCCCCACACAATACCATTTTGAAGCCATTTTAAGACTATACTCTGTAAAATCCAGTAATATAAAGGGGGAAATGTGTCAACATTTTAAATTAAAGGATGCATCTACAAGAAGAAAACCCTTACACTAAGAAGGAAAAAAATGACTTCCAGACTTTACACAAAATGTGAAAACTACATGCTATCAGTTGATTGGACTGTAGTAATGATTTGTTCCTTTCCACCCTATATTATTGATTTGATAAAATTCCAATTACTGTTTCTTTGAAAGAACCACAAGCTTGCCATAAGACTAAGCAGATTAATGAGCTTGATATCAATATGGCCCCTGATGATTGAATGCAAACATAGGTGAGGAAGTGGATTCAGGAGAGCTGGCTTTGAGATGCCTGGCACAAAACCAGGAGGCTGAAGATATAACATTCAGATTGCTTTGCTTATGTGTTTCAAGAAATTTCCAAGCAAAGTAGAAATATACCAGAAAGAATAAAGTTTGGAGTAGGTCAAAATAATGGATACATAGGCAAAAAATCCAGCGAGAAAATTTAAGAAGGCACTGAATGCCAAACTCTTACCTCTCATTTCATGAGGCTTTATATAGAGATACTCCTTGACTTATGCTTGGCATCTTCAGAAAGTATAAAATAAGATACCAATAGCTCAGGAGAAGACTAAAATTAAAAACAAAGTATGGTTTGTGCAGGATATAGGTGTATTACTTTTGTACCATCATAAACTTGAAAAATCCTGTCAAGTCAAGTCATCATAACATGGGAATCATAAGCCTTTCCTTTATAAGGAGAACAACAAATCCCATTTGTGCTAATTTGAAATATTGGTTTTGGTAATTTAAAAAATGTTATGAGAAAGGCAGTACCTCATAAAAAAAAAGACTGAAAGATCTTTTTATGCCTGAAAAGACTACTGTAGATTAGCTTATTTAATTTTTTTTAAAATCCATGTGTTTTCAAACTTTTCAACTTTATTTTTTAATCCAGGACTGCATTAGAACAGGGCTTATAGGGTTTGTAATTTAGTATAGACATAACTACTTTCTGAAAAAAATTTAAGGTATATGAATGTTTCCCTAGAATTATAGAGAATAAAATAATCCACTACTCAACCTTTTTGTTTTCAAGTAAAATGGAGCAAAACTCCTGATTAAACTCTCAACTTAAATGGTAAAATAATAGATGAAATATATGTATAAATAATTTTTTTAAAGATTTATTTTATTTATTTTATGCATATGTGTGCTCTATCTGCATGTACACCCGCATTACAGAAGAGGGCACCAGATCACATTGTGGATGGTTGTGAGCCACCATGTGGTTGCTGGGAATTGAACTCAGGACCTTTGGAAGAGCACTAGGCAGTGCTCTTAACCGCTGAGCCATCTCTCCAGCCCCCAAATAATTTTTAAGATAGAAGTTACCCAAGGCAATCATGATCAGGGTTATACAGAGAAACAAAACCAATAGGAGATATGAATTTGTTTATACAGTTATAGAAACCAAGCTGTCACCTATAAGTTTAAGAACCAGGAAATGTAGCAGGGTAATTCTGTCTCAGTCTGAAGATGGAACTCTGAAAACTGAGAGTACTGATGTCTGTCCCAACTCAACTCAATTTTGCCCCTTTAACGTCTTGTTTGATTCAGGCTCTAAAAAGACTGGCTAATGGTCATGAACATTCATGAAGTAGATCTTTACTTAGCCTTTGTGTACTGACTCACCCTCACAGATATGCTCAAAAATAAAGTTTTGTCAGATATTTGGGTGTTTCTGAGTACACTTGGGTTCACACATAAAATTATCCATTGCGGACAGATCCCAGGCCATAGGACAATGGAAAGCAAGTAGGCACAGCAGACTATCTAAACCAAGGAGACAGAGCTGAGAACCTAGGAATATTAAAATAACCTTAGTTCTCAGGATGGAGTGCTAGAGAGGAGGTTGATTACAGAAAGTAAATTACACAAAGGTTGTAGAGAGGAGATTGGTTATACAAATGAAGACTTGGGGGTTTGCAGAAGGCTTTCTTCAAGTATTTGGCTCAGTATTAATCTTTGCATAGATGAAAGGAAACTGCCTCAGGCTAGGAAGAGAGTCATCTTTAGAATTACAATTTTCATCACAAATAAATGATAAGTATACAAAATAATATTAATTTGCATGATTATATATGTATACATACATGTAATTTTGTCAATTAAAAGGAAGAAAGGATTAAGGAGAATAAAACCTCAGGACTGGGAATTTTGTCCACTCCTACCAGTCAAACTAACAAAACTCATGATTTATACAGCATAGGGTATAATATAGAAAATTCACCTGCTTTGATCTAGGAAATAATTAGCTTTAAACAAAATACATCTCTGTTCTTTCCTAAACAACCTTAAAAGCAAGAGCTGAAAGAATAAAATTAATTTCCAATTAGTTTAATTTATATCACAGAAAACAAATCTCATTAATATATAAATAACCAACATTTATATGGGTAAATTCACAATATTTGTCATCTCATTAAATATCAACTTAAAATATTGATAGTATGTATAATATTGTTAATGTGTATTCTTGAAATGGATAAACTGAATTATATGTAAATAATATTTAGACACAGCACTGAAAACACTACAAAACAAAAAGGAGCAAAGACCTAAGAGAAAGATAAAAATCAATCATTTGATAAATGTCTAAAACTGACACAGTACTTGGAATTACACAAGGATATTTTAAAAGTTACAACACTATTGCATATATTAAGTGGAAATGTATAAGATTCCAGGTGATGGCTACAATATTTGATATAAAAAAACACTCCCGATAGTGATAATAGTAAATGACTTTTGCAAGAGAAATTTGGTGAACTTGAACATAACATTACAAAAGAAACAAACCAAAGTTAGAAAAATAATTGTGTTGAGGGAGGTGGCAGAAGTGTAAAAGACTGAAAATAACTCATTTTCATTGATGATCAGTTTAATATATTTATTTTTTGATGTAGGAAATAATTAGCTTTAAAGAAAATACAGCTGATTTCTTTTTTTCCTCAGTATTTTTTTAATTAATTTTGTTTCAAGTTCCATCTCAATCAAAGTCCCTTCCCTCCTTCCCTCCAGGTCCCACCCTCCCTACCTCTTCCCCATCTCCATCTTCTCCTCCTCAGATGAGGGGAGCCTCCACATATCAAAACCTTCAGTTCATCAGTCACATGAGGGCTAACAGCTTCCTTTTATATTGGGGCCTAATATGGCAGCCCAGCTAGGGTAATGTGTTCCACTAACAGGCAACAGAGTCCATGACTCACTGCTGGGTAAAGTTTCCCATAGGATAGTTATGCTACATTCCTGTCTGTTTGGGTCTGTGGGTTGTAGGATGATTGTCCTGTGATGTATGGTTACTGTCCACTTATAAGTGAATACATACCATGTTTTCTTTCTGAGTCTCGGTTAGCTCACTCAGGATGATCTTGTCTAGTTCCATCCATTTGGTTGGAAATTGCATGATTTCCTTCTTTCTGATAGCTGAGTAGTATTCATTTGTTCAACTGTACCACAGTTGTTCTTTTTGTTTGTTTGTTCGTTTTGTTTTTTCGGGGTTTTTGTTTTGTTTTGTTTTTTATCCACTCTTCAGTTGAAGGACATCTAGGTTGTTTCCAGTTTTTGGGTTTTACAATAAAGTTGCTATGAACATGGTTGTGGTGATGTACTTGTGGTTTGGTGGAGGATATTTTGGATATATGCCCACGAGCCATATGGTTGGGTCTTGAGGTAGAAATATTCCCAATTTTCTAAGATATCCTTAGGTTGATTCCCAAAGTGGTTGTACAAGTTTGCACTCCCACTAGCAATGGAGGAGTGTTCTTCCACCACATCCTCTCTAGCATGTGCTATCACTTCAGTTTTTGATCTTAGCCATTCTGATAGATGTGAGATGAGATCTCAGAATTGTTTTGAGTTGCATTTCCCTGATGACTAAGGATGTTGAGCATTTCCTCAAGTGCCTCTCAGTCATTAGAGATTACTCTTTTGTCAATTCTCAGTTTACCTCTGTACCCCATTTGTTGAATGGATTATTTGGTTTGTTGGTGTTTAATTTCTTGAGTTCTTTACATATTTTGGATATCAGCCCTCTGTCAGATGTGGGGTTGGTAAAGACCTTTTCCCAATCTGTAGACTGCCATTTTCTTATAATGGCAGTGTCCTTTGCCTTACAGAAGATTTTCAGTTTCATAAGGTCCCATTTATTGACTGTTTGTCTTAAAGCCTGGGCTATTGGTGTTCTGTTCAGAAAGTTTTCACCTGTGCCATTGAGTTTGAGGCTTTTCCCAACTTTCTTTTTATTTTATTTTTTTTTACAATTTGTATTTTATTTCTTCAAGTTACATATTAATCACAATCCCCTCCCTATCCCCCTCCAGTCCCACCCTCCCACCCTCTTTCCCCTCAACCCCATATATCTAATTACATAGGAAGTGCAGGGTCCGCAGCTTCCAAAACTAAGAAATGACATACCAGTGGCTGCCTGGACAGTTCCCATTTTCTCTCCATACATTACAGCATCAGTCTTCAGCCGTTTGGCCCCGTTTCTCTGACAGACATTGATTGTAGAGCAGGAATTATGAAGGACTTTCCTACCCTGTCTTGGCAGAGCTAGGCTGTCGACTTACATGCTTTCAAGTTTTGTCCTTTTTGGACAGCATTCTGTCTACCATTGAAGCAAGGGGTTTTTCTTGACAAAAGATAGGCTTGCCACTAATTCAACCATCTCTCACTGGAGATTCTTCGATGCTCATCTTCTACTTGCAGTAGAATACGGGGTGCTCTCAGGAGATGACATGTCTCGATATCAAAAAATCTAAAGTTACGAAAACATCTTTGAATGCCATATTCTGCAGATCTCTTGAGGTTTTTGAAGATGCCCTATCTACCACTTATATTTAGATAAGCAAATGTTGCTTGTCTCTTAGCAACTTGATTTCTGATTAGCTTAGAAAATAACTGATAGACTGTCATATTACCTAACAAAATGACAAGCTTGAATGATTATTAGTTTGCATTTCTTAATTATCCTAAACAGTTTATGACAGTTGGTAGCAAAAGACCAAACCTTCACATTTCATTTTTAAGGATTACTAGATATAATACCTTTAAAAAGCATTACCCTTGATTTTGTATCAATATACAAAGATCAATACCAATGTGGCCAAATATAATCTTACTTTTGCATCAATATACAAAGATC
Source organism: Lophiomys imhausi (assembly GCA_907164525.1). Lineage (NCBI taxonomy): Eukaryota > Metazoa > Chordata > Mammalia > Rodentia > Muridae > Lophiomys > Lophiomys imhausi. Next base: position 1,388,857 of record CAJQZJ010037357.1, on the reverse strand, counting down.
AATACCTATGTAGCCCAATACAATTTTAATTTTGCATCAATATTCAAGGGTCAATACCATTGTGGCCAAATATAATCTTAATTTTGTATCAATATACAAAGATCAATACTGATGTAGCCCAATACAATCTTAATTTTGTATTAATATACAAAGATTAATACCAATTTAGCCAAATATAATATTAATTTTGTATCAATATACAAAGGTATAAGGGCATAATCAATAATCTGTCCTTTTTTCCCTGATCTTTCCTATATTATGTCTATGTCCCATTTTTTCTCAAGTCTGTTCACTCCTACATAGGAGAGAAAGGATACAGAAAAGAAAAAGGGAGAAGTCCCTGGTTCTAACCTCCAAAACCTATTTAACAAGACCATTTAACAGCTTGTAATATCTTCCCCTAAATAACAAGATTTCTATTATCCATCAAATGACCAAAAGGGGGAAAAGCACCCTCCCTACCTTCTGGGAATAGGACGTCGCTCTCTTAAATTGACTTCCTGCTGATTTGGGGTGTAGTAAACCTGTTTGGGACCCAAGTAAGAATGGAAAAATGGTTAAAAATGTTAATAGAATCATTTGGTATTCAGTCCTTTTGTGCTCAGCTATTTAAATGTCCTAAGAAGTTCACAGACAGAAGCTGAACTTCAGGGCTTTACTGAAGTTCTGGCTGGAGCAGTGGGTGGAGCTGAACAAACTTAGCAATTTTAAGTTGTTGTGGTTGTAGACTTTTGAGGAAACATCTATTGAGGAAGTCTGCAAGGCTGGATCATCTGGGCTACTCGTCTTCTTTGGTGTCTGATCTGTTTTCTTCTGAGGTTTCTGTTTTGCAGTTGTCCCTGGATTTCTTGGATGGATGCTTTAAATGTCCTGGAAAGATAAGAACAGAGCCCTGACCTAATCCTAACTCTGGGACACAACCTTTTTTTTTTGGGGGGGGGGATGAGGTAATATTTTTCCTGGAGCAAATTTGGGTTTTTGACAATATATAAAGTATTATCTTTCAATTCGGGTTAAATAAGAAATTATTTTGATATTTTGGAGCTAAACAAACCTTTAGTGTATATATTTTGAGATCTCAAAGGACAATTTGTTTGAATTTCAGCATGCCTTTTGTAAGTAGCTTTTAAACTTAAATCCTTCCAAATCCTATGTGCGTTTTTCTGCATTCTAAGTATTGGGATCAAAGACATGTGGTTCCCAACTGATGGGGTTAAATATGTGCCCCACCACCCTGGATCGAAGTTTTTCTCTATGTAGAGCTTGTTTTGTGACAGTTTGATCTTGAGCTCTGAGACCTGCCTGTTTCTGCCTCTAGTGTATTGGGATTAAGAGTGTATTCTTCTCAAATGATGGGATTAAGGATGTGCACCATCACCACCCTGTTCCTTGTAACTCTAGAATTTATAAGACAACTAAATCTATAGTGATCTTCCTGTCTCTGCTGGAGTTAAAGGCATGGGCTAACACCATGCATTTCATGTATTTTACCTTAGCCCCAAGTTTTTTCAACTCTTGGAGGTTTATAAAACCAAGTTGAGCAGCAGTAACCTTTAATTTATTTACGGTATTTTAAATCTGTTACCTGCTTTTTAATGCCAAACCATGAAAATATCCTATACATCTACAAAAAAAAATCCCTTTAAGATGCTATCAAGTTTGTGTAATCTATGTGGCCACTTGCAGTCTAACATTCTAATCTGAAATTAAGGATGTTTTCCTTTCATACCAGTAAGGCAAGTATACCTTTGGTAAATTATACTTGAAAATTTTATATTGTATTTTTATTATATTTTTAAGCTTATTAACTCTTTTCTTTAAAAAGTAATATTTTGTTTTCTCAAGTTAAGTCTAGAACATAGTTTTCTTCCTCTTCCCCCCACCAGCCCCTCCCTTCCCTCCCTCCCTCCTTCCCTTCCTCCCTCCCTCCCTTCCTCCCTCCCTCCGTCCTTGTTCCTCTACTTGGTACTCTCCTTCTCCTCAGATGAGGTGCCCCCTCACGTATCATACTCCCTCAGTTCTTTCGTCATGTGAGTGCCAAGAGCTTCCACTTGTACTGGGGCTTGATATGGCACACCATCTAGAGTGTGGTGCTCCACTAACCTGCAGCAGATTCCATGACACACTGGTGGGTAAAATTTTTCCTAGGATAGATACGCTAGGTTCCTCTCTATTTGGGTGTGTGGGTTGTAGGATAGTTATCCTGTGACGTATGGTTAATATCCATTTATAAGAGAGTACATACCATGTTTATCTTTCTGGGATTCAGTCAGCTCACTTAGGATGAGCCTTTCTAGCTCCATCCATTTGGTTTCAAATTGCATGATTTCCTCATTTCTGATAGCTGTGTAGTATTACATTGTGGAAATGTACCACAGTTATTTTTATCCATTCTTCAGTTGAAGGAGATCTGGTTGCTTCCAGTTTCTGGCTATTACAAATAAAGCTGCTATGAACATTGTCGAGGCAATGTCCTTGTGGTTTCATTTCGAATCTATTGGATATATGCCCAAGAGGTGTATGGCTAGGTATTGAGGTAGAATTATTCTCAATTTTCTAAGATATCTCCAGATTGATTTCCAAAGTGGTTACACAAGTTTTCACTTCCAACAGCAATGGGGGAGTGTTCTTCTTTCTCCACATCCTTGCCAGCATGTGCTATCATTTGAGTTTTTGATCTTAGCCATTCTGACAGGTATGAGATGGAATCTCAGAGTTGTTTTAAGTTTCATTTCCCTGATGACCTTTATTCATTTCCATCACCTCTTTTGCAGTACTTTGTTGTTGCTCTCTGAGGTATTTGATTTCCTCCCTTAGGCCTTCTATTATTAATATAAGCATAGGATTAAGGTCATTTTCCTTTGTTTCAATCGTGTTAGGATGTCCAGAGTTGTCTGTAGCATTATTGCTGGGATCTGGAGACATCCTATTGTTTTGTTTGTTTGTTTGTTTGTTTGTTTGTTTGTTTTGTTTTGTTTTTTTACCATGTTCTTGTGCTGACCTTTTGTCATCTGATTGACCCTGGTATTGTCTGTTTGTTTCTTTTGTCAGTTGACCTTGGTGCTCAGGTCAACTCCCTGCCTCCGGGGTTGGCTGATCCTGAGATTCTGGTGTGTACCTCCAGATGGTGGGCAGGTTCCTGTAATAAACTGGCTCTCGGAGAGGAGAGTGGCTGCTACTCTCCTCAACTGGTTGTGACCCAATAGGAACAATATACAGGGGATTGGAGTGGGGAGGATGCTATCCTCTGAGGACCTGAGAGCTGGAAGGTCTCCTCAGAAAGGCAGGTAGAGCTGTGATTGGGCCTGTGTTCTCCCCTCACTGACATAGTCGTTCTGTTTCAGTAGCTAGGCTGGCCATGCAGGTAGAGAGCTCCACCCAAATCGGGTGCCAGCCTCAGTGTGCCTATTGCTGACTGCCTCAGATGCTTGGGTGCTAGGGTGAGTGACGCACCTGCCCCAGTATTTGTGGAGGACACACAGTTGCGGGCTCTGTTTGCAGATAGTCTTGGCTCCTAATTGCTTTACTGGGTTAGGTCTCTGCCTCTCAAATACAGTGCACACTGTGCCACCGCGTTGGAAACTCTGGAAAAAAATATCTCACTTACCTTTTTTCTTGTGGTGAGGCTGCTTTTCCCTCTTGGGTGCACAGGTCCGTGTGCAGGCTGGATATCAGGCAGACAGGCGTGACTGCTGATCTGTGTCTGGAGCTGTGGGCTGGATCCACTTGTGGGCTACATCTGCTCTAGCTGGTGTTCCTCTCCAGACCGGTGACCAAGCTGGCTGATCTCAGCGGGGTGTTCCCGGGAACTGCATGAGCTGTTTTACTTGGTGAACAGTCTCAGTGTTCGCTGCGTGAATTCGTGAATTCAGACACCGTCTGTGTTTCACAGTCGGCTAGGGGTCCTCACATTCACTCCACAGTGACTAATCTCATTCACCTCCTACTCAGATTCACTGCTCTATGGTCCACGCCATCTTGGATCCTCCCCACTTTCTTTTTTATTAGATTTTGTGTGTCTGGTTTTATGTTGAGGTCTTTGATCCACTTGGACTTGAGTTTTGTGCATGGTGATAAATAAGGATCTGTTTGCATCCTTCTATGTTTTGATATCCAGTTACACGAGCACCATTTGTTGAAGATGTTTTCCTATATTTGTTGTGTGGTTTTAACTTCTTTGTCAAATATTGAGATACTATAGGTGTGTCTCTTAATTTTTATTTCTGTGTTTTCAATTCAATTCCATTTATGAATCAGTCTGTTTCTGTGCCATTACCATGCTGTTTTTATTACTATTGCTCTGTAATGCAGTTTGACATCAGGGATGGTGATACCTCCAGATGTTCTTTTATTGTACAGGATTGATTTAGTTATTCTACTTTTTGTTCCATATGAAGTAGAAAATTGTTCTTTCGAGGTCTGTAAAGAATTATGTGGGTATTTTGATAGGAATAGCATTAAATCTGTATATTGCTTTTGGTAGAATGATCATTTTTATTATGTTGTTCTTACCTATCCATGAGCATAGGAGATCTTTCCATCTTCTGATCTTCTTCAGTTTCTTTCTTCATGGACTTGTAGTTCTTGTTGTACAAGTCTTTCATTTGCTTGGTGAGAGGTATCTTATATTATTTGTGGCTGTTGTGAAGGGTATTGCTTCCCTAACTTCCTTCTCAGCCTATTTTTCTTTTGTGTAAAGAAGGACTACTGATTTTTTAGAATTAATTTTGTATCCAGTCACTTTGTTGAAGATGTTTATAAGCTGTAGGAGTTATCTGGTGGAATTTTGGGGGCCACTCATGCATACTATCATATCATCTGCAAATAAGGATAGTTTGACTTCTTGATTTTCAATTTGTAAACCCTTGATCTCCTTTAGTTGTCTTATTGCTCTTGCTAGAACTTCAAGTACTATATTGAATATATATGGAGAGAATGGACAGCCTTGTCTTGTCCCTGATTTTGGTGGAACTACTTTTAGTTTCTCTCCATTTAATTTGGTGTAGGCTATCGACTTGCTGTATATTGCCTTGATTATGCTTAGATATGGGCCTTGTGTCTCTGATCTCTCCAAGACTTTTATCATGAAGGGTATGAATTTTCTCAAAGGCTTTTTCAGCACCTAGTGCAATCATCATGTGATATTTTTCTTTCAGTTTGTTTATATGGTGGATCATGTTGATGGATTTTCAATGTTGAACCAGCCCTGCATCCCTAGGATGAAGCCTACTTGATCATGGTGGATGATACTTTTGATGTGTTTATGGATTCTGGTTGCAAGTATTTTATGCGTATCTTTGCATTGCTATTCATAAAGGAAATTGGTCTGAAATTCTCTTTCTGTGTTGGGTCTTTGTGTGGTTTAAGTATCACAGTGACTGTGGCCTCATAGAATGATTTTGGCAGTGTTCCTTCTGTTTCTGTTTTGTGACAAAGTTTGAAAAATATTGGTATTAACTCTTCTTTGAAGATTTGGTAGAATTCTGTGCTGAAACCATCTGGCCCTGGCCCTGGGCTTGTTTGTTTATTGGGGTTTTTTGTTTGTTTGTTTGTTTTTTATTTTGTTTCGTTTTTTCTTTTTTGGGTTTTTTTGTTTTTTGTTGGGAGATTTTTAATGATTGCTTCTATTTCATTAGGGGTTATAAGACTGGTTAATTTGCTTACCTGATCTTGATTTAACCTTGGTACATGGAAACTATCAAGAAAATTGTCCATTTTGCTTAGATTTTCTAATTTTGTGGAGCATAGGTTTTTGACGACCTAATGATTCTTTGATTCCTCAATGTCTGTTGTTATTTCTTCTTTTTCCTTTCTGATTTTGTGATTTGAATATTTTCCCTCTGCCTTTTAGTTAGTTTGGCTAAGGGTTTGTGTATTTCATTCATTTTCTCAAAGAACCAGCTCTTGTTTTCATTGATTCTTTGTATTGTTTCTTTGATTCTAATTTATTGATTTCAGCCTTGAGTTTGACTATTTCCTTCCATATACTCCTCTTTGGTGTATTTGCTTCTTTTTGTTCTAGATCTTTCTTTCAGGTGTGCTTTTAAATTTTTAGTATGAGAGCTCTCCAATTTCTTTTGTTTTAATTTAAACATTTATTTTTGAAAGTGCTTATTGCCATGAACTTTCCTCTTAACACTGTTTTCATTGTGTCCCATAAGTTTGGGTATATTGTACCTTCATTTTCACTGAATTGTAAAAAGACTTTAATTTCTTTTTTTATTTATTCCCTGACCCAGTGACCATTGAGTAGAGAGTTGTTGAGTTTCCATGAGTTTGTAGGCTTTCTATTGTTTCTGTTATTGTTGAAGTTCAGCTTTATTCCATGGTAGTCTGATAAAATACAAGGGCTTGTTTCAGTGTTCTCATATCTGTTGAGGCTTGCTTTGTGACAGAGTATATGATCAGTTTTGGAGAAGGTTTCATGAGGTGCTGAGAAGAAAGTATAGACTTTTGTGTTTGGGTGAAATGTTCTGTAGATATCAGTTAGGTCCATTTGAATCATTAACTCTGTTAGTTTTATTATTTCCCTGTTTGGTTTCTGTATCACTGATCTGTTCATTGGTGAGAGCAGTGTGTTGAACTCTCCCACTATTAATGTATAGGGTTCAATGTAGGAGTTGAGTTTTAGTACTGCTTCGTTTACAAATGTGGTTGCCCTTGCATTTGGAGCATAGATATCCAGAATTGAGACATCATCTTAGTGGATTTTTCCTTTGATGAGTATGATATGTCCTTTCCCATCTCTTTTGAATAACATTTGTTGAAAGTTTATTTTATTAGATGCTAGAATGACTACTCCAGCTTGCTTCTTTCATCCGTTTGCTTGGAATATCTTTTTCTAGTCCTTTACTCTGAGATAATGCCCATCTTTTTGTTGAGGTGTGTTTCTTGTAAGCAGCAGAATGATGGATTCTGTTTTCACATCTATTTTGTTAGCTTGTGTCTTTTTATTGGGGAATTGATTCCATTGATGTTGAGGGATATTAATGACAAATGATTATTAATTCCTGTTATCTTGATATTGGTGTTGATAGTGTGTGAGTGGCCTTCTCTTCTTTTGGTTTTGCTGCAGTAGGGTTATTTGCTATCTGTGTTTTCTTGGGTGTAGTTAACCTCCTTGGATTGGAGTTTTCCTTCTGGTATCTTCTGTAGGGCTTGATTTGTGCATAGATATTGTTTAAATTTAGTTTTGTCATGGAATATCTTGTTTTCTCCATATATGATGATTGAAAATTTTGCTGGATATAGTAGTTTAGAATGGCATCTGTGATCTCTTATGGTCTGCAAGATGTCTGTCCAGGCCCTTCTGGATTTTAGGGTCTCTGATGAGAAGTCAGATTTGATTCTGATAAGTCTGTCCTTATATGTTACTCGTTCCTTTTCCCTTGCAGCTTTTAATATTCTTTCTTTGTTCTGTACATTTAATTTTTTTATTATTATGTGGGGAGAGGAATTTGTTTTCTCATCTAATCTATTTGGAGTTCTGTAGGCTTCTTGTATGGTTATAGGCATCTCTTTCCTTAGGATTGGTAAATTTTTTTCTATGATTTTGTTGAAGATATTTTCTGGTCTTTGGAGCTGGGAGACTTCTATTTCTTCTATTCCTATCATTCTGATGTTTTGTATTTTCATAGTATCCTTGATTTCCTGAAGATTTAGTGTCAGGATTTTTTTTTTTTTTAGATTTCACATTTTCGTTGACAGATGAATCAATTTCTTCTATTTTATCTTCTGTGCCTGAGATTCTTCCAACTCTTGTAAATTCTGTTGGTGATGCTTTTGTCCTCGGTTCCTTTTCTTTTTCCTAGGTTTTTCAGTTCCAGGATTGTCTCAGCTTATGTTTTCTTTATTACTTCAACTTCCCTTTTCTGTTCTTGAACTATTTTATTCCTTTCCTTCTCCTGTTTAACTACATCCTGCATTTCTTTAAGGGCTTTATTCATCCCCACTACCTGTTTTGCTATATTTTCCTGTTTTTCTTTGAGGTATTTGTTTTCCTCCCGTAAGACCTCTATTACTTTCATAAGTGTAGAGTTAACGTCATTTTCTTGTATTTCAGCTCTGTTAGGGTTTCCAGGGCTTTCTGTGCCATTATAGCTAGGTTGTGGAGATGTTATATTGCCTTGGTTTTTTTTTGTTTTTTTTTTTTTTTGATAGTATTCTTACGCTGGTCTTTTGCCATCAGGTGACCCTGGTGCTTTCTGGATGGTCCTTGTGCCTACCGGCCTTCATGCCCAGGAAAGACCCCTGTTCCCAAGGCTGGCTGATCCTGTGATCCCAACATCGACTTCCTGATGATGAGTAGATTCCTGTAAAAGAGACTAGGTCTGGAGAGTAGCTGTAGCTCTCCTCAGCTGGTTGTGATCTAACTGGACCTATAGGCAAGAGATTGGCATGGGAGGACTATCCTGCATGGTCCTGAAAACTGGCAGGTCTCCTCAGAAAGGTAGGTCGAGCTGTGGACGAGAGGCTGGATCTATGTGCCACTGAAACCTGGGTTCTCTCCTCACCAACATGGTCGTGTTGGGTTCAGTAGCTCTGTTGTTGATTCATTCAGCAATTATTGAGTTCCACTGGAACCATTGTCTGGGACAATGCATTGTTCAGGCTGGGACCTCCACCCAGGACAGAGGCCAGAGTCAGCAGGCCTTGTGGCTGGCTATTGCAGGATCTAGAGTGCTCATGTGGGTGACCAATCCCAGCTTTTGTCAGGGAAACACTGACACAGGCTGCGTTTGAAGTCATTCTGATTCCAGATCACTCCACTGTGACTGGGCTTGGACCCCTGTCACTCAGATATTGTGCATACTGGGTGCCGCCATGTTGGAAACTCTAGAAAGAAATTTTCACTGACCTGTTCACTCCCATGATCTGGCTGTTCCTCCCAGGAAGGTAGGCAAGTCCACATGGAGATTGTAACTCAGGAAGACTGGGGGGGCCACTGACCTGAGGCTGGAAACACATGTGGTTCAGGTATGTAGCTCCTCTCCAGATGAGTGAAAGAGCCCGCAGGTCTGAGGGAGGTTCCTGGCACCTCAGTGCAATGTTTGGCGTGGTGGCCAGCCTCATCATTCACCATGGAAATTCAGAAGCAGTCTGTGTTTCATAGTCAGCTGCAGGGCCTCATGTTTGCTCTACAGTAACTAATCTCAGCATCCTACTACTCAGATACCATGTGCTATGGTTGGCACCATCTTGGAATCTTCTATACAGCTAATTTCTTGCAAAGGGAAAATGGTGCAGAAAAATTGTTGAAGAAATAAGAGCCAAATCTTTACAAATTTGGTAAAATTCTAAAGCTATAGATCCAAGCCCCTCAATGAACTACAATACAATAATTGCAAAGAAAATTGTATCAGGGAACTTCATAAGAAATTTTCTCAAAACCAATAATACAATGAAAATATTAAAATCTGACAGAGATAAGCAAAGAAAAAGATGACAACAGTTTATTATTGCAAATAATGCAAGAAATAATATAGAATATTTCATTTTTATTTTTACTTACTTTTTTATTTTCTAAAAATAGCATACATGAGCACTATATTCATGTCATTTTACTAAAAATATAAAAAAGGAAAACAATTTGGAATTCCATAACTATTGAAAATACCTGTGTAAAATTCTCAATATAATACTTGTAAGCTGAGTCCAAGAATAAATCAAAAAGATCATTCACTTTGATCAAGGAGGCTTCATCCCAGTGATTCAGGGATAGTTCAACATATGAAACCTTCTCCATGTAACCCACCATATAAACAAACTGAAAAAAAAAATACGCTTTGAATTTCAGCATGTCTTTTGTGAGTAGCTTTTAAACTTAAATCCTTCCAAATCCTATGTGCCTGTCTCTGCATTCTAAGTATTGGGATCAAAGGCATGTGCTTCCCAACTGATGGGATTAAAGATGTGCACCACCACCCCTGGATCGAAGTTTTTCTCTATGTAGGGCTTGCTTTGTGTCAGGCTGGCCTTGAACTTCGAGATCTGCCAGTTTCTGTCTCTGGTGTGTTGGGATTAAGGGTGTATCCTTCTCAAATGATGGGATTAAGGGTGTGCACCATCACCATCCTGTTCCTTGCAACTCTAGAATTTATAAGACAACTAACTCTATAGTGATCTTCCTGTCTCTGCTGGAGTTACAGGTATGGGCTAACACCACGCTTTTCATATATTTTACCTTAGCTCCATTTTTTTCAACTCTTGGAGGTTTAGAACACCAGTTTGAACTGTAGTAAACTTTAATTTATTTATAGCATTTTAATCCTCATAATTCCTGCTTTACAATCAATGACTGTCAGAGAAATGGGGTCAAATGACTGAAGATTGATGCTGTAATATATGGAGAGAAATTGGGAACTGTCCAGGAAGCTACTGGTATATCATTTCTTAGTTTTAGAAGCTGCTGGCCCTGCACTTCCTGTATAACCAGATATATTTATCCCTCTCAGGTCTCTGAGGTGGTCAAAGACCAGATAGCTAGAGTCTCATAGTTAAATTTTGAGTTGTTTAGGAATTAAGAAGGTGTTCTGGATCTAAGAAGATATTTTTAAAATTGTGATTCAAGTTAGGATGGAAGCTGAGTAGGATATAGAACTTTAAACTAATGGAGATGGTTGGATAGTAGAATGTTAAAGTCAGTTGCCAAATATGTATAGATTGGACATTGGGAATGTATGCTAAGCCTTACAATTCTCATAATTGTGGCCTAATTATTTCTGTTGTTTTGTATTGTATTTGTTGTTATAAGAGAAAGAACCATTTGTTGGACTGAAAGGGGGAGCTGTTGGGGGGAAAAGATGTACCTTAAACTTTAAAAAAAAGGAAATGGATGGGAGGCTTAAGGGGGAAGAGGGTGGGAGAGTGAGAGCAAAGGGGGGAGTAGGGACGGGAAAAATAAATTAAAAAAAGAAAAGTAACTGAGCAAGCCAAAAGAAGTAAGCCAGTTAGCAGGAAAAAAAAAATCATCTCAGTAATAGATGCAGAAAAGGCCTTTGACAAAATCCAATACACCTTCCATCACAAAAGTCTTGGAAATATTAAGGATACAAGGAACATACTTTAACATGATAGAGGCAGTAATCCCATAACTAGCATCAACTTAAATGGAGAGAAACTCAAAGCAATTCCTCTAAAATTAGGAAGAAGGCTGTCAACTTTCTCTATAGCTATTTAAAACAGTATCTGAAGTCTTAGCTAGAGCAATAACACAACTAAAGGAAATCAAGGGAATACAAATTATAAAGAAATAAATCAAAGTATCTTTATTTGCAGATGATATGATAGTGTACGTAAGTGATCCAAAAAATTCCACTGGGGAAACTCTTACAGCTGATTAGCACCTTCAGAAAAGTAGCTGGATACAAAATTAACTAACAAAAAAGTAGCTCTCCTATATACAAATGACAAATTATCTAAGAAAAACTCAGGTAAATAACACCTTTCACAGCAGCCACAATTAATATAAAATATCTTGGGGTAATTCTAACCAAACAAATGAAAGACTTATATGATAAAACTTCAAGTCTTTGAAGAAAAAATTTGAAGAAGATATCAGAAGATGGAACAATATTCCATGCCTATGAATTGGTAGGATTATCATAGTAAAAATGGCCATCTTACTCAAAGCAATCTACAGATTCAATGCAATTCCCATCAAAATTACAATATAATTTTTCATGGATCTTGAAAGGAAGACCCTCAGCTTCATTTGAAAACAACCATACAAAAATGATATCTAAAAACAATCCTGAACAATAAAAGAGCCCCTGGAAGTATCACTATCTCAGACCTCAAATTATACTGCAGAGCTATAGTAATTTAAAAAACACATGGCATTGACACAAAAACAGTCACATCCATCAGTGAAATCAAAGTGAAGACCCAGATATAAATCTCTGCATTTACATATACTGTTTTTTTATAAAGAAGCCAGAAATACACATTGGAAAAAGAAAGCATCTTTAACAAATGGTGCTCTGTTCAAACTGGTTGTCTGCATATAGAAGAATGCAAATAGACTGAAACTTATCATCCTGAACAAAACTCAGGTCCAAGTGAATCAAGGACCTCAACAAAAAACCAGATCCACTGAACCTGATTGAAGAGAAAGTGGGGAATAGCTTTGAAATCATTGGCACAGGAAATGACTTTCTGAACAGAGCACTGATAGCACAGGCACTATAATCAACAATTAATCAGTGGGACCTCATGAAACTGAAAGTTTCTATGTGGCAAAGAACATCATCATTCAGACAAAGCAGTAGTCTACAGAATGGAAAAATATTTTTATCTACTACGCATCCAATAGAGGTCTAATATCCAAAATATGTAAAGATCTCAAAAATCAACAAAAAAGATAACCCAATTAAAAATGTGGTATATATCTAAATATAGAACTCTCAAAAAAAAAAGAAAGAAAGAGAGAAAGAAACTCAAATGTCTGAGAAACAAAGAAATGTCAAACATCCTTAGCCATCGGGAAAATGTAAGTCAAAACTACTTTGAGATTTTTATCTTACACCCATCAGAATGACTAAGATCAATAAAACACAAGTTATAGCTCATGCTAGCAAGAACGTGAAGTAAGTTTGTAGAGAGAAACATATAATCTTGGTAACAGAGTGTTGGGGGTTCCCATGGAACACCTTTGAGCAACAACTCAATTATATATCACCAAATCCCAAATCCCAGTACTAGAAGCTTCATTTGTTGGCAAGAGATGGCCAGTTGTGGTATACTCATCCTGTGCTGGTGGGAGTGCACACTTATACAACCAATGTGACAGTTCCTCAGAAAAATGGTACTACCTTAAGTTCCATCTATACCACCCTTGGCCATAGACTCAAAGGTTGCTTCATCCTACCACAGAAAGTGGTATTGAGAAAGTACTGAATCGTGTTTATTGATGCTCTATTTGTAATAGCCTGAAATTTGAAGCAACATAGGTGTCCCTCAACAGAAAAATGAATTTTTAAAATGTAGTATATTTACACAATGTAATATTATTCGACTGTTAAAAATTGACATCATGAAATTTGCTTGCCAATGTATGGAACTAGAAAAAAATTATCCTGAGTGAAGTAACTCAGAAAGACAGATATGCTATATATTCATTTATATATGGATGGATATCAGATGTTAAGTCAATGATCACCAAGGTACAATCCATAGAACCACAGATGTTAGGTATAGATTATGGGACCCGAGGCAGGGGCAGGGGCTGGTGCATGACAGAGAGATTTCCCTAGAAAAGGGAATAAAAAAGACAGTGATAGATGGATGGATGGATGGATGGATGGATGGATGGATGGATGGGGGCTGGAACAGAATGATCAAGTGGGAAAGAGGTGGGAAGAAGTGGTAAAGGGAGGGAGTATGGGGAAAAACAGCTAAAATTAAGAGTTGTTTGTAAGCCGGGCGGTGGTGGCGCACGCCTTTAATCCCAGCACTTGGGAGGCAGAGGCAGGTGGATCTTTGTGAGTTCGAGGCCAGCCTGGTCTATAAAGTGAGTCCAGGACAGCCAGGGCTACACAGAGAAACCTTGTCTCGAAAAACAAAAAACAAAAAAAAGAGTTGTTTGTGGGGTAGTATGAAAATCTAATACAGTAGAAGCTTTGTAAAATTTATGCATATATGAAGGTGATCTAAGTGAAATTTCAAAATAACAGAGGAGAGAGAGCCCCAACTGGCCATCTCTTGTCAACAAATGAAGCTTCTCGTACTGGGATTTGGTTATATATAATTCAGTTGTTGTTCAAAGGTATCCCATGAGAACCTTCAACAGCCTGTTACCAAGATTATAGGTTTCTCTCTACACCCTGATGGTGAGAACCCATTGCTGAAGAAAACAATTCATTGAACATTAAGAAGTTGAGCTGGTGCCTACATAGAGCCTTTACCCTACATGCTAGCATCTTTGGCACAAGAATGTACTCTGCATGATTTCAATGGATAAAAGTAAACACCAACCCAAACACAAATTCTTCAATCTACAATGGTGTATTGCCTGTAAGATATAGTAGTGCAATGAGGCACAAAGTTTGTGGGCATAACCAATCAATAACTTATTTGAGTTAAGGTCCACTTTATGACATGGAACTCATGCCCAATATTGCTTGGGTAACCAAGAACCTGAGAGCAGCTAGCCTAGGGACCTACAGTGAAACTGAATACTACTGTTCTTTAAAAAAAAGTAGCAAAAAATGACTTCTAATGATGTTCTGCTATACTCACAGCTAAGTGCCTTGATTATCAGAAAAGCTTCCCTCTGCAGCAGATGGGAATAAACGCAAAGACCATAGCCAGACATATGCAGAAAGTGAGAGATCTCGGAATACTCAGCCATAAAAGGGATGTTTTCATCATATCCCTTCCCTCAGGGCTCAGGGAACCCCTTTGAAGAAAATGCAGAAAGAGTGTAAGAGCCAAAAGAGATGGAAGACGCCAAGGACACAAGCCCCTCTAAATCAACAGGATTGATGTATACCTGAACCCACAGAGACTGAGGCAGCATGCCAAGGGACTATATGGATTGGCACCAGATGGGGTTCTAGAGCTGAAGGGAGAAGTGGACACATGGCCCCATCCCTAAACAGAAGCTATCTCCAATTGATGACCACTTGCAAATGAAATTTTAGTTTCTTCCAATGTAGTCTCACTGGGGAAACAAATTTACTCTTCAGGACAGTCTGCATGCTCAGCAAAAGATGGCCAATAGAAAACAAACTCAATCATCTTTGGTGATGCTTTATCTTATGTGTCAGGGTTTATACTTTTTTAAAAAATTATCTTAATATATATATCATATATATTAAGATATATATTTTACATATATTTTATATAATGACACATTATATATTTATATATAATATGTAGTTATACATAATGCAATATGTATATTATATATATAATTTATTTATATTATATATCTCTATATATTTATATATAATTTGCATATAATATGTACAATATATAAAAATATATAAATATAAAATTATATAATATACATTATATATAACCTAAAATACATAATATTATATATGTATATATTTTTGTATATAATACAAATATGTTATATTTGGCAAATATTCTACTTTCATTTGAGAACAATATGTTTTATTATTTTTGCATGGACACTTCCACAGCTGTCAATTAAATCAGCAGGAATAAATGTAGCATTCAAATGTATATCCCTGTTAATTATTTTGCTTACTCTATCAGTTATACTGTGTTATAGTATGTGTATGTACATAATATCATATAGTATGTGATCTTTTAAAAGTCATATATTTTAAATATTATTAAATGAAAAAGTGTTTAGACAGTAAGTTTCTCTTTTTTATGTTTATTTATTACTTCAAGTTACATCTCCATCACAGTGCCCTCTTTCCACCCCTCCTGGTCCCACCCTCGCACCCTCTACCCCCTCTGCTTCCTATCCTTCTAAGGTTAACTCTTTTTAAGGTATTGTACCTATGTAACACTTAAAAACGCAATGTGAAGTTTTGGACTTTTGATAGCAACTGTCACAAACTGTTTAGGATAATTAAGAAATGCAAACTAATAGTCATTCAAACATGTCATTTTGCTAGGTACTAGCATAGTATATTACAGATGTTTTCTAAGTTAACCAGAAACCAAGTTGCTAAGAGACAAGCAACATTTGCTTATCTAAATATATGGAGATAGATAGATAGGTTGAGGGCTCTCATAGAGATAGATAGGTTCTCATAGATAGATAGAACCTCAAGAGATCTGTAGTATATGGCATTCAAAGATGTTTTCTTAACTTAACATTTTTTGATATTGAGACATGTCAGCTCCTGACAGTACCCCCCCCCCCATTCTACTCAAAGATGATGAGCATCAAAGAATCTCCATTTGGAGATGGTTGCATTAGTGGCAAGCTTGTCACTGGGCAAGAAAAATCCCTTGCTTCAACTGTAGACAGAATTCTGTCCGAAAAGGAAAATGATCTATTTTAATAAGAGAAAAAATAAAAATAAATTTAATGTTTAAAACTTTGTAAAGCAAACATAAAATAAGGCATTTGAAACATAAAAGCTGAAAGAAATCATGGGTAGGAGAGCTGATCTGAAAGTAATGTTGAAGGAAGTTTCTGAGGCAAAATTGTGATACTTTGTAATTTGAAATATTGGTTTTTGTAATGGAATAAAGTGAAAAGTAAATGGTAACGACATGAATAACTATGTAATATTTTATTTCTTTTCAAGATAGTTGAGTAAACAAAATTAATAACAGAGGGAGGATCTTGTAATATAATTACCATACAAGGAAACAATTTCACAGAGGCCTAGGCTAGGGAAGAAATGGAAGTCATTTTAATATATTTGAAATAGTACAATGTCACATGATGATAGACTTTAATGAAATAATGTCATTATAAATCCTGAAGCACCTATTAATAAGCTACAAATGGAAAGAAAATGGAATAATTTTTGAAATTATAAATTAAAAGGAGGTAAGAAAAGAAAGAAAACTGACAAATATGAAAAAAGAAAGAAAATTGACAAATATGAAACAAAAGTAAGGTGAGAGATGAAAACCTAACAATATTAATTATTAGCTGATATATAAGAGGTCTGAAGATGTCAGAAAAAGGCAGACATTTTTCAGATGGAGTTAGAAAGCAATAATATCTGTGTATTTCCTATAATGTTGTAAAAGTGTAAAACTAAAACAATGAAAATTTGCTAACACTAATCAAAATAAAAATGAACTGTCTATATTAAAGTTAGCCAAAGTTCATTTTTGGACAAAATAATACTGGAGATAATTAAGGCAAATTCATAATTATTTAGAAGTGAATTTATTAAGTGAAACTGGCTGTCTAAACATTTTTCCATTTCATAATATGATTAAAGATACATGAATTTAAAAATATTACATATTATATAATATATATGTAAATATATACTATAGCACTGTAGGGGCTATAAATGATAGAACAAGTAAAATAATTAACAAGGATATACATTTGAACACTACGTTTATTCTTGCTGGCTTAACTGACAGTTATGGAAGCATCCTTGAATAATAGTAAAATACATCCTTCTCAAATGAAAGTGGAATATTTACCAAAGTTGACTATATTTGGACTATAAACAAACCTCAGTTAATTTTACAGGATGTAAGTCATAACAAGTATATCCCTTAACCACAGTGGAATTTCCATGAAAGTCATTACTGAAAGGAGCTCTGGAAAAACCCTAAAATTTTAAGAACTGAGTAATACTCATCTGGATAACTCATAGTTCAAAAAACCAATCAAAAGAGAAATCAGAATGTATTTTGAAATAAATGAAAATGAAAGTGTTATACACATCAAAATCACATGCCAATTAACTAAGAAGGAAGATCTCAAATCAATGATCTTAGTTTCTGTCTTAGATAACTAAGGAAAGAAAGAAAAGTTAAATTAAGCAAAAGAAAAATTAAATAAAAATAATAATGAGAAAAATCAATGAAACAAAAATTAACACAGGAAAGTAAAATCTAGCTATCTCAGTATATCAATAAAATTGTAAACCTTTACCCATTATTAATCAAGAAAAAAAGATACAAATTAACAACATCTGAAATGAAAGAGTAGACATGCTAGAAATTCTATATTATCATAAAAGGATAATAAAGGACATTATAAATATTTTTAAGATTTTTTTTATTTTATATATACAAGTGTTTGCCTTTCATGTATATTTGAACATCAATGTGTGTGCAGTGCCTGTGGAAGCCAGAAAGGGCGTCATCTTCTCTGGAACTGCAAAGAATTGTGTTGGTAGTTTGATAGGAATTGCATTGAATCTGTATATTGCTTTTGGTAGGATGGCCATTTTTATTATGTTGATCCTACCTATCTATAATCATGGGAGATTTTCCCATCTTCTGATGTCCTCTTCAATTTCTTTCTTCAAGGACTTGAAGTTCTTTCATACAGGTCTTTCACTTACTTGGTTAGCATTACCGCCAGGTATTTTATGTAGTTTGTGGCTATTGTGAAGGGTGTTGTTTCCCTAATTTCTTTCTCAGCCAATTTATCTTTTATATAAAGAAGGGCTTCCATTTTTTTTTTTTTTTTTTTTAGTTAATTTTGTATCCAGCCACCTCGCTGAAGGTATTTATCAGTTGTATTAGTTCTCAGGTGGAATTTTTGGGGTCACTTATGTATACTATCATATCATCTGCAAATAGGGATAATTTGACTTCTTCCTTTCCAAATTGTATCTCTTTAATCTCCTTTAGTTGTCTTATTGTTCTGGCTAGAACTTCAAGTACTATGTTGAAGAGATATGGGGAGAGTGGGCATCCTTGCCTTGTCCCTGATTTTATAGGAAATGCTTTAAGTTTAACTCCATTTAATTTGATGTTAGCTACTGGCTTGCTGTATATTGCCTTTATTATTTCTAGGTATGGTACTAAAGGCAATATGTATGAGAGAAATCTTGGGGAGAAGAAAGGAAAATGTATTTGTCTCATCCGAGCAGCTTCCTACAGAAGATCTTTGGAAATGGTTCAAGTCATCTGATACCTTATAGCACTCTAAAGGTGACTGACAATGAACAGGATGCAGTTAGTGGCTTCCTCTCCAGCTAGAGATCACCTTGGGGTCCCCAGGTGGTATCAGCAAGGCCATGCAAGCTCTTTGAAAAGCTGATGTCCAGGCTCAGCCTTCTGTAACCACAAAGCCACCTTATAGTCGTTCTCATAGTTGGCATATAAAGAAAGTGGCCTTTCCTTGAAGTCTGAGCCCTAATATATTCCAGAATGCCTTTCCTAAGCTTTCCATTCTATAGGACAATGAGAAAGTGAAAGACTGCCTATCCAAATCAATCTGAGGGATCCAGCTTGCATCCTGCTAATTCCTTCCAGGTTTGCTGAGTCCTTCATCTCAGAAATTATGTCTTCTCTATTCATTTGCCAAGCACTGATTATGCATTTGTTAAAAGACCAGTACAAGAGTTGTTTGAAGGCAGAATGACCCACTGTTCTGCCTAGAACTCAAGTTAACATGAACCAGTAGCATAAAGGACCTACAAATATGGTTGAATAACACTGGATTGACAGCATGTTAAAGAAAAAGCAAACATAACTTCTAACTAGCAGAGATTTCTAGTATCATCCCCACACTTCCAACTCAACTGCTTCTTTGCTCTTATTTCTTATGCTATTCTCCACAAAGTTGTAAAATCACAGAAAATTGAATATGGAAGGAACCTTATAGAATACTTTGCCTAAAAATCTCATTTGGGAAAAAGAATTTAGGCTTATGAAAGTAAAATTATTTAAATATAGACAGATTGTTTTACACACTCCCAGGCCATTAGTGTATGGAAATGAAAGAGAAAATGTTGTAAGAATCAGTGTATGATGATGAAATTGAAAATCTAACTTGAAAATCACCTATACAACAGACTTGAAATTTTCCTATTCCTAAGAATTGCCCTTAAAACATTTCATAAAGACCCATAAAAACAGCATGGTACTGGTATAGAAACAGACCAGTAGATCAATAGAATCAACTTAAAGACCCAGAAATAAACCCACACACCTATGGTCATTAATTTTTGACAAAGAAGCCAAAACCATACAATGGAAAAAGGACAGCAACTTCAACAAATGGTGCTGGTCCAACTGGATGTCCACATGTAAAAGAATGAAGTTAGACCCATACCTATCACCTTGCACAAAACTTAAGTCCAAGTGGATCAAAGACCTTAACATAAGGCCGAACACACTAAATCTATTAGAAGAGAAAGTGGGGAAAACCCTCGAACTCATTGGCACAGGTGACAACTTCCTGAACAGAACACCAACAGCTCAAGATCTAAGACCAACAATCAATAAATGAGACCTCATGAAACTGAAAAGCTTCTGTAAGGCAAAAGACACTGTCATTCGAATAAAAAGGCAGCCTTCAGATTGGGAAAAGATCTTCACCAACCCCACATCTGACAGAGGGCTAATATCCAAAATTTACAAAGAGCTCAAGATATTAAATGCCAAGAAACCAAATAATTCAATCAAAAATTGGAGAAGAGAGCTAAACAGAGAATTCACAAAGGAGGAATCTCTAATGGCTGAGAGACACTTGAAGAAATGCTAAACATCCTTAATCATCAGAGAAATGCAACTCAAGATGACACTGAGATTCCATCTCACACCTGTCAGAATGGCTAAGATCAAAAGATCAAATGACAGCACATGCTGGCGAGGGTGTGGAGAAAGGGGAACACTCCTCCATTGCTGGTGTAGTGCAAGCTTGTACAACCACCATGAAAATCAGTCTGGCGATATCTTAGAAAACATGGAAAAGCTCTACCTCAAGACCCAGCCATACCACTTCTATGTATACATCCAAATGATTCCTAACTGAATCACAAGGAAGTTTCCTCATCTATGTTCATAGCAGCCTTATTTGTAACAGCTAGAAACTGAAAACAACCCAGATCTCCCTCAACGGAGGAATGGATCAAAAAACTATGGTACATCTACACAATGGAATACTACTCAGCCATCAGAAACAACAAAATCATGCAATTTGCAGCCAAATGGATAGAACTATAGAAGCTCATCCTGATTGAGCTAACCCAGAGACTCAGAAGGATGAACATGGCCTCTATTCACTTATAATCGGATTTTATCCATATAGTACAGGATAACTAACTATACTACAACCAATGCACCAAAGGAAACATGAACATAGATTTTGTTTCCTGTCAATGAGACACTTTGCCCTCCTGGTGCTGCATTGTAGGCCCCCAGCATATGAGGGGGCTCTTGGCCCTCATATAACTGCTGAACTGGGGCAGGGGACTGTTATGTGTGGACACTCCACTCCAGAGAAGTGGGATGGAAGGGATGGGGGTAGATTGTGGGAGGGTGGAACTGGGAGGGGTGGAAAGAGGACACTGAGGTGGAGATTTAACCTGAAGTAATAAATACATATTTTTTAAAAAGATGTGAATAAAAAAATAAAAGAAAATCAGTCTTTCGAAAAAGCAACAATAAAAATTACATACTATATTTTGAAGAGATGGCTTAATCGATAAAATACTTGTGAAAACAAAAAAAAAATCCTATAAAGAAAGACATCTTAAAAATTGGAATGACATCCAAAAGAAAAGTAAGCACCTTTTTATTGCTTTTATCTCATCTACTTAAAGAATGTTGGAGTTACAGGGAAGCAACAGCTCTTTTCTAGTCTGTGCATGACACACTAATCTTAGAAATAGCTCCTTTAGGCTTCACCTTTGAGGGAAAAATACAGACAGGCCATATGCTTTCTCCATTACATAAAGACACATTTATCCAATATGTGTCTGCAAGAAAGGGGACAGTAGATGTTTTGGCCACTGTTACTTTATAATATGAAGGAGGAAATACATTCTACGGCCTGAGTCACACATAGAAAGAAGAGCAGCAGAAGATGAATAAAAAGGAGTCATTCTGGTGCTAGGGAAAGACAAATTTCTGGAGGCTTTTTACCTGAACCTTAATCCCTTTCACTCTACTTCCTCCAGCTCACTTTCCCTACCTGTATATTTGCTTTTACAATGATACATGTATGCAAATACTATTTTTTCCTGCCTCAATACAGCTTTGGCATGCTGATCATGCCAAACCAAACAAGGCATAGTGCTAGAGTCCCCTATTTTTAAAAAAGGGTAGTTTGTAGCAATTTCACTCAGAATCTTCTACCTTCCCTTGGCAGTCCCCTCTCAGCCATTGCAACAGAGACCAGAGCAGTATAGCCATTTCCAGCCTTTATGCAAGTCTGAAAAGGCACCTGGCTGGTGTTACTCTCTGCCTTATTCTATGTTCCTTAAAAGTAAAAGGACATGCAGCCCTTTCTGATGTCAGGGCCCATCTATTCTCTCATGTCTTTCCCTCAGCACTGTACAGATGAGGTTGAGATTGCTTCACTCCCTTCTCAGGAGTGAAAAGCTAAGGCATAGAGAAAAGGTGAATGACTTACCCAAGATCACCAGGCTGATAGTCAGCTGAGCTAAGCCCCACCTCTTCCAGCCATAACTTTCCATGTGCCTCCTTGAAGGGTCTTTGGTATGGGCTATTGTCTGATATCATGACATGGTAAATGAGCCTGACGTCATCTGCTCTCAGAAGCTGAGTAGTGTTGGATCTGGTTAGTACTTGTATGGAAGGAGTAAGACATTGACAAGAGTCCAGACCTCAATAGACCCTGATTTGCACTGAGAACAGGTACAATATATTACAGGATGAAAGTGAAAGAGGGTCCTATGATTGTTTCCCATGTCATCCTGACATATCTATAACTACAGGAAAATATCCCTAGAGACCCACTCTGATGTTTCCTAACAAGCTAGGTTTCAGCATTGCTAGGAGAAAAAAGTCTCCAAAGGAAACTTTTGCTATTATTATTAGTAATTGGGGAAGAAATAGAGATTCTGATCACAACCAAGTGGTATGGTCACAAATTACAGTGGGGTGAGATGTCTCTGGTAAAAATCATACCTGGTAAGCCTTGACAGGGAAGCAAATAGAAGCCACAAACTGTGCTCTATAGTTTCTCTGTGGGATATGACCCACAAACTTCATTATAAAGAGAGTGAACATTGTTTATCCTGCTGTTCAACAGGTAATTCACTCTTAACAAAAAAAAAAAATGTGGATGAAAATGTCCTGTGTCTTTGAAATTCACAGTCTGCTGGACAATAGTCTCCCAGTATTATTTTCATCATAATGAGAACAAGCAGTCCTTGGTCCCCCACTTCTGTTTTGCCTCCTCTCTTCCACCACTCTGCTCTTTCCACCTGTCCTTCCCACTGCCTCCCTAAGACTGCTTTTGTGCTACTTCCTGCTGCCTTTGTAGAAAATGTCCTACTGTCACTAACAAACAATGACCAGTGTCACAGATGAAATCTCAGCCACCTTGACCTGCTGCGCTCCAACTTGAAAAACATGCCAATTTAAAACGCCCTTCTTTTTAATCTTCCTACAAGGCAATCAGATGTAAAATCATGTTCTTTATCATGAAAATGTTCCTAGTGTGTGGGAGTCAACAGAGTCATTCTGCTGCCTCCCACAGACATTGACTAAAGAGAAAATTATCTCAGCAGCAAAGGACCAACTGCCTGGAAACTTCTCACCCACCAAAAGTACTGTCACCTTCTCTGTCTGTTTAAAAGGGGGAGGGAGCATTTGTTCTGGAGCTGCAGTTAAAAGCAAATGAGTTGGGTTTACTGCCATCTTTTAAAACCGGTGAACTTGACTCAAATAAAGTACAATGTTTGAAGTGGACTTAATCTTTCTAAACTAGTGGTTCTCAACCTTGCTAATACTGTGACTCTAATATAGTTCTTCATGTTGTGGTGACCCACAACCGTAAAATCATTATTATTTTTGTAATGTTTATTCACTACTTCAAGCCACATCTCCATCACAATGCCCCCTCACCACTCCTCCCAGTCCCACTCTCCCACCCTCCCACATCCTTCTCCCCCAGAGTGGGGTGTCCCCACACATCAGTCTCCCACCCCAGTTCAGCAGTCACATGAGGGCCAAGAGCCTCCTCATATACTGGGGGCCTAAATGGCAGTACCACTAGTGAAAAGTGTCTCATCAACAATGTCTATGTTCCTGTTCCTTTTGGTCATAAAATTATTTTTGTTGCTACTTCATAACTGTAATTTTACTACTGTTATGAATCATAATGTAAATATCTAATATACAGGACATCTGATAAACAAATCCCCCAAAAGGTTGCAACTCACTAGTTGAGAATCATGGTTACCAGTTAGAGTAGTTGATAATATGTATTCTTTGAAGAATAACCCATGTCTACAGCCCTGTACTGTCTGTTTTCACCTCAATAAGGAAAAGATGTGTGACCCTCAAGGATGTTGAATATAGGCTAGAGATAGTCACGGTTGTCTAAACAAACAAACAAAAAAGATTTCATTTTACTCTTTGTATTAATTGGGGTTCTCTAGACTCTAGACTCAACCTTCAAAGTGCTGTGACCCTTTAATACAGTTCCTCATGTTGTGGTAATCCACAACCAGAAAATTGTTTTTGTTGCTACTTCATGATCTTTATTTTGCTACGATTACGGATCATAATGTAAACATCTGTCTTTTCTGAAGGTCTTAGGCAACCCCTGTGAAAGAGTCATTCAATTTCCCCTACCCCCAAATTGGTGGTGACCCACAGGTTAACAATAGCTCATCTATAATGAATGGATACAATCTGGACTCCTCCAGATGCCTCCAGTTGGTTGTACTCTCCTTCATGTCTACAATAAAAGCCTTCTCCTCAACCATACCTTGGAGCTGTCATGTACTCATTCTCATTCAGTTGTTGTCTCTTTGAAGTGAGCAATGTTGTGGAAAATTAAGAGTCCATGAAGCAAAATGTACCTCCCACTAGCAATCTAGTTTATGTCTCGAAAAAAATGGTTTTTTTTGGGGGGGGGTTGTTTTTGCTCTGTTTTGTTTTTGTTTCATTTCGTTTCATTTTGTTTTGTTTGGTTTGGTTTCAGACATGGTTTCTGTGTGTAGCCCTGACCTAGAACTCATTTTGTAGATCAGGGTGGCCTCCAACTCAAAGACCTGCCTGCCTCTGTTTCACTAGCTTCAAGAAAAGGTTTTTGGTTTTGTTTGTTTGTTTGCTCTGTTTTTGTTTTGTTTTGTCTAGTACAAGGCATTGCTTCTCTAATTTCTTCCACACCCAGAATAGTGGAGACCATAGGCACCCAGGGAATTTTTATATTCCATCACGCTTAAGAAGTACTGGTTAAACCCAGGGAAATAGAAGCACAAGTCTAAGATCCATGCCTAGGACTGACTGAGCAATCTCAGATGGGAGACGGGCTTCAAAAGCATAGTCAACCTGCTGTGCTTTCCTCATACATCTTCTCGTAATTTAAAAACATCACATGCCCTATCAACATGAATGTCTTAAACACAAATGACACAAATGACAAAAGCTCAGGTATGTCTGATGCACATTTACTATCACACCTACTACCAAATTTCTTTACATTTCTACTTTATTTTCAGATGATCTTACGTGGCCCACAGTCTGTATTTGGACTAATTTCTCAACCTAATTTCTGTGTATTTGATTTTATCTCAGCTCTCTGATTTAAAGATTCAGATCCACTCCCTCTACTTCTTCCCTGAAGTATTTCTATCAGTTTTTGTCTTTATATAGCAATAGTTTTAAAAAAGTAGTGACACCAGGGTCTCATCCCGATCAACAGCCATACATTACTGTTTGGTAAGACCTGGGAAGCCAGGCTCCCGAGCCCGAGCTCTGGCTCTCCATGGCACAGCGCCTAAATCAAAACAAAAGCCAGCTTCAGAAACAACACCTTCGGCTCCGCCTAAGATCTATCCCGAGATGGAGGAGCCACCCAAGTGGCCAAGCCCGCCGAGGCCACCCCCCTACCCCCAGCCACCCCAGGCGTCCCCACACCAGCCCCGGCTCCGGCCCAAGCCCGGAACTATGAGGAGCAGAGGGGGGAGGGCCAGCAACTGGCACTCGGAGCCAGAGAGGGTTGAGCCCAGAGGGACCCGATTCCACTGTGGCTCTACCCCTCCGAACGGTTGGGCCCCCGTGGACCCACCACCTTTTCAACCCTTACAATATTGGCCTTTCTCCTCGGCTGATTTATATAACTAAAAAGCTAACCACCCGTCTTTCTCTGAAAACCCTGCTAGTCTTACAGGTTTGGTGGAATCCCTGATGTTTTCTCACCAACCCACCTGGGATGATTGCCAGCAGCTTTTGCAGGTTCTCTTTACTACAGAGGAGAGGGAGAGAATTCTCTTGGAGGCACAGAAGAATGTCCCAGGAGACAATGGGACCCCACTACCCTCCCGAATGAGATCGATGCTGGGTTCCCCCTTGATCGACCAGATTGGGACTTCAACACGGCTACAGGTAGGGAGCAGCTGACAGTTTTTCCGCCAGACTCTAGTGGCAGGTCTCAGAGGTGCGCTTGGCGCCCCACCAATTTGGCCAAGGTAAGAGGAGTGCTTCAGGGTCTTGTTGAGCCACTGTGCATATTCCTTGAGAGGTTGATGGAGGCCTACAGGCGGCACACTCCCTTTGACCCACCTCTGAGGGACAACGAGCGGCTGTGACTACGGCCTTTATAGGAATCTTGTTAGAGAGGCAGAGAAAGTGTATCATAAGAGAAAAAAAAAAGAGAGGACAGGCGGGATTGCAAACAAGAGAGAAACTTGACTAGGATACTGGCCACAGTTGTAGGAAATAAAAAGAGAGAGAGAACAGGGCCTAGACAGACAGGGAACCTGGGCAACAGAAGACCTAGACTGAATGGAAATGGAGAACAGAGACACCGGTTAGAAAAAGATCAATGTGCCTATTTTAAAGAAAAAGGACACTGGGCTCGAGATTGCCCAAAGAAGAAGGGCAAGACCCCTAAGGTCCTGGCTCTTAAAGAAGATGATTAGGGGCGACGGGGCTCAGACCCCCCTCTCTGAGCCTAGGGTAACCCTGAACATGGAGGGGACCCCTGTAAACTTTCTGGTGGACACAGGAGTATTCAGTCCTGAAACAACCATTGGAAAAATTAAAAAACAAAAAAACTGAAGGCACAGAATCAGTTTGCTAAGGAAGTGCCAGAAGTGACATGGGGAACTCCTACTTCTATGATATTGGCCTTAGAATTAAAAAAAAAAAATACTGTCTCCATGATCCTCTGGGGCAACAAAGGGCCCTGGATATCAGTGACTGGTTAGCAGAATTCCCAAAGGCCTGGGGATGGCAGAAAGAGTTTCTCCCATTGTAGTGGGACTAAAGACCAGTGCCTCCCCTATTGGGGTAAGGCAGTATCCAATGAGTTGTGAAGCCAGAGAGGGGATCAGACCTCACATTCACAGACTGTTACAACAGGGCATCTTGGTTCCCTGCCAATCACCATGGAACACCCCCCTGTTACCGGTAAAGAAGCCAGGCACTAATGACTACAGGCCAGTCCAAGATTTAAGACTCTGTTCTAGATTTAAAGGATGCTTTTTTTCTGCTTGAAGTTACATCCTGACAGCCAACCCATCTTTGGCTTCGAATGGAGAGATCCTGACACTGGACTGGTGGGACAGTTAACTTGGACTAGATTGCCACAAGGATTCAAAAACTCCCCTACCCTCTTTGATGAGGCTCTTCATCGGGATCTGGCCGCCTTCAGAGCTAAAAATCCTCAGCTAACATTGTTACAGTACGTAGATGATTTACTCTTGGCAACATCAACTAAATCTGAGTGTCTCCAAGGAACCAAGTGCTGGCGGAACTTGGTGAGTTGGGGTATTGGGCTTCTGCTAAGAAGGCTCAGTTGTGTAAAATTAAGGTCACCTATCTGGGATACACCCTGAGAGATAGAAAGTGATGGCTGATGAAAGCCAAAAAAAAAGACTGTCACCCAGATTCCTGTCCCGACCACCCCACACCAGGTAAGAAAATTCCTGGGCACTGCTGGTTTTTGTAGACTATGGATTCTGGGTTTTGCTATGCTGGAAGCCCCCTTATTTCCCCTCACCAAGGAGGGAGGAAGGTTCACCTGGACCTCTGAACATCAGAAGGCCTTTAAAGATGTCAAAAAGGCCTTGTTAACGGCACCAGCTTTAGCCCTACCGGATTTAACCAAGCCTTTCACTCTATATGCGGATTAAAGGGCAGGGGTTGCCAGAGGCATTCTTACTCAGACTTTAGGACCTTGGAAGAGGCAGGTGGCCTGCTTATCTAAGAAACTGGATCCTGTTGCAAGCGGATGGCCCACATGCCTGAAAGCTATTCAGGTTATGGCCTTACTTGTCAAAGATGCTGCTGATAAACTGACTTTGGGACAACAAATTATAGTGGTGGCATCCCATGCCCTTGAGAACATTATCCGGCAGCCCCCTGACCGGTGGATGCTAAAATGACCCACTATCAGAGCCTATTATTGACTGAGAGGGTAGCATTTGGCCCCCTTCCCCCGGCCGTCCTGAATCCTGCTACTCTACTACCTGAGGCGGATGACCACTGCCCTGACATCCTGGCAGAAAAAACAGCTTCGTGGTTGAAGGGTTGGCTGGAGAATCACCTTGTGGTATGGTCCTGCCTCAAGAAAAAGGACACAAGTGTGTCACCAATTTACACCGTCTGACTCACCTAAGAAAAAAGAAACTACAAGATGTGGTAAGGTCCTCTGACTATTATATAATTGGACTTTCTGACTTAACAACAGAAATAGTCAGGAACTGCAAAGCCTGTGCTCTGACTAATGCCAGACCTTCCATACATGACATAGAAAAAAGACTCAGGGGAGATCGACCGGGGGCCTATTGGGAAATGGATTTAAAAAAAATTAAACCAGCTAAATATAAAAACAAATATCTTTTAGTTTTTATAGATACATTTTCAGGGTGGGTAGAGGCCTTCCCTACAAGGACTGAGACTGCCAATACAGTAGCCAAGAAGATTCTTAAAAAAAATTTTCTGAGGTTTGAAATACCCAAGGTAATTGGGTCTGATAATGGACCCACTTTCGTTGCCCAGGTAAGTCAGGGACTGGCCACTCAACTGGAGATTAAATAAAAATTACATTGTGCCTACCGTCCCCAAAGTTCAGGACAGGTAGAAAGGATAAATAAAACTCTAAAAGAGACCTTGACTAAATTAGCCTTAGAGACCAGCGGAGGGACTGGACAGCCCTCCTTCCTTTTGCCTTGTTCTGGGTCAGGAACACCCCGAGGATGGCTTAAGCTGACACCTTATGACATTCTCTGTGGGGGGCCTCCTCCTCTTACTGAGGCTGGCTGAATGTTTGATCCTGATGTTGTCCTTTCTAACCCCTTGTTCACCCGCATGAAAGCCCTTGAAGTAGTTCGGCGTGAGGCCTGGGAGCAGCTCAGGGAGGCTTATGAAGCTGAAGACCAGAGCGTGCCTCATCAGTTCCAGGTTAGAGAAACCATACTTGTCCGGCGCCATCGAGCTGGGAACCTTGAGCCTCACTGAAAGGGACCATACCCCCACCGCAATGAAGGTAGGGGACATCTCTGATTGGATCCACGCCTCGCACGTAAAGAAAGCTCCTGAACCTCCTAAGGATGAGTGGAGATTAAAAAAAAAAAAAAAAGACTGTAGACCCTCTTAAGCTACGCCTGCGTCGCAGGTGGTCTCCAGATGGGGAATGACAACCCCCATGCCCCTCAAAAACGTACTTGACAGGTAGCTTCCCAAACTGGGGAAGTCGTCTGGTCAGTCTCTAAGGTAGCCCCCTCCCTTTCCTGATTTCTGCCAGCTAGCTACAGGCCTGGAACAGTGGGATATTCCTGAGGCAGACCCCCAGAACCTCCCTGAGAAGGACCCTCGACGAAGACACCCTAAAGATCTAGGAACAAAGTTCGGTGTGGGAGGCCAGAGGGATGCTGTGGGCTGGCTCAAGAAGATTTTTTACATCTGCCAAGGAAAGGTAGGGACAGGAGTGCGGCTAGGCAGTGTGGAGGATGTTGGCTCTGTTTAACTTCTGGACCACCTTACTATGAGGGCATCACCGCATTGGGTACTTTTAATAACACCACCAACCATGACGCCTGCTCATGACATGAAAAGAACAAACTGACCCTAACTGAAGTATCAGGGAAAAGGACTTGTTTAGGAAACCCACCTGCTGCCTATAAACACTTATGCAATGAGACCCTGAGGTCTCCAAAGACTTCTGATACCAGATACTTATATCCTGACATAGATAGATGGTGGGCCTGCAACACAGGATTAACTCCCTGTGTTGCCACTAATATCTTTAATGATACAAAAGATTATTATATGTTAGTACAGCTTATGCCTAGAGTACTCTATCTCCCCACAGATGCTTTTGTGGATGAGTTTGACTTCCACCCTAAGCGATTTAAAAAAGAGCCTATTTCCCTGACTTTAGCTGTAATTTTAGGATCAGATGTGGCACTGAAACAGCTGCCCTAGTGCAGGCCTCCCTCTCAGTACTTTCATCAGTTAAGAGTAAGCGCCGTACAGATTTTAATGCTGAAACAATATCAAGGGTTACGGGACAAGATAATAAATAAAATAAAACAGATGTATAGGTTCTAAGATTAGAACAACGGACTAAAAGGAGTGGGGAATGAAGGGAATGAAAATTATTAAGAGACCCCCTAAGTCGGCAGTAGAGCCAGGCCAGCTGCCAGGTCCCAGGAACTTATCTGACCATAAAAAGGGTGGAACCAAGAATGAAGGTCAATCAGGCCATGGGCCCCCAGGGTTTCAGGAACTGGCTGACCACAAAGTAGATAACAAAACAAGATTAGATTCATTCCTGAGAAAAACAGATGTAGGATGTTCCCTGCTGACTAACTAATGGGCTGGTACATTCCACCTTATTTCGCCTCCCCCTTGGGTTGTGGTAAACAATGGGCTGGGCTGGTACTTTCCACCTGTGATTTCCTCCACTCCCTTAATCTGTGGTGCTCCCCTATAAAATACTCTAATCTCCCCCAAATCAAGGTCTTGGCTCCTACCCCTGCGTGGGATACGAGTGGCGCCCTCAGTGCACTGAGCCCCTCCCCTTCCCCTGGAAATAAACCTCTTGCGACTGCATCAAGACAGTCTCTTGAGAGTTTTGGGGCGGCCGTGATATCCTGAGGGTCGGGTGAGGAACTTCCCTCCCCCAGGTCTTTCATAACTATCATAAACAGAATCTGTGAGGTAAAATTAACATATTAACAGATCTTGAAATAATTTGAGAACTGCTGCTATGAAATGGAGTCACTCTTCTGTTATGACTGGCCACATATAGTATAGTTATAGTTCTTAATCTACGCTTTCTGCACACATCTTCGTGATGTTCAATCGGTGAGTTTCTACTATATTCCAGTCACTACACATATCTTAGTAGAAGAAAAAAGATATCAGTGAGGAAGGAAGAAGGAAAGAAGGGTGGGAGGGAGAGAGGAAGGGAGGAAGAAAGGTCTAAGAGGCATTGAGGTCCTTATGCTCACAGATAAGCACTAAGGAATCTGGAATGGAATGTTAAAATCACAGGGTTGTTTCTTCAAAGGAAGGTTTGCATAACCTGTTACACCACCAGAAGCCTGGAAGCAGATGTGGTTAAGAGCCTGGTGGCCCTTGTGCTATCTGTGTGGCCAGAAGCTACACCAGATCCTCCTCCAGTCCTTTATCATAAGCTTGCTTATCTCAGTCTATCTATAGAAACCATCTTTATGGAAAGAGTCGCATGTACTTTACAAAGAATCTTGATGTAGTCATATTTGATCTTAATTTAGCTTAATTTGTTCCTCAAGGAGATTTACATTTGCTTTATTATGCACATAAGATTGAGTTATTTATCACCAGGTAAGTTTTCATCAAATTTGCAGTGCTTAAATTTGCCTACAATAAATTATTCGTCACACTCCTGAAGTTTGGACCAACACTGGCTGATTAGTCCTGTTGAACTGAACTGCCTTCTTGTCTCCCAGAGATTGTTACTCTGCTGGACTTGGTGGTCACAGAGCCTCCCACAGAAAGGGAGGAAGGGAGAAAGAAAAATAGATGAAGGAATAAGGAGTTAAGAACTTATAGCCAAATCATTCATTCACTCACTCATTCACCTTCTGTGAAGCAAACTTTGGCTCCTGTCTGTAGATGCATTTGTCCTCTCCACTTCCAACCCCAACATTCTGAGTCTAAACAAATGCAGCCACTTGTGCATGTGTGATCAGAGTTTTATATCAGAACTAAACCTATCCCACTGAGGTCAGTGATTCTTTTTATATTCTGTGATAGGCAAGTCAACTTCATTCTAATTGACATGTTGCCTTCAATTTGGGATCCTATACTTGATTGCTAAAGTATTTTCACAGCTCTCTCCATCAGAGTGTAATGTTGTCCTTAACTCCATAATCAAATACTTTGAGATTATCCTTTGAATAAATCAATTATATAAGTATATAAAAGAGTCAAATGATAACCATTAAAGCAGTGGAAGCTTATGCTTTTGGTCTCATTTTTGGAAAGGACTGCTCAACTAATAAAACTGAACTCTACAGTATACTTTAACTTAGAGGGTTCACATAAGGCACTGTTTCCATTTAGTAAGCATTCACTGAGCACATCTTATGATCCCTGTGAAAGCCACTATAAAATATAGACAAGTTAGGCCCAAATTCTGCTCCTATCAAGTACCTACATGGTGATTCAGACACATAACTCATTGACTACAATACATAGAATGAATATTAGGCTAGAGGAGCACACAGGAGCAAACTATCTTTTATCCTTATCCTTGTGAGAACAGTAGAGGATAAAGATAATGATTTAAGGACACAATAGAACAAAAGTGATATTTAAATTGGTATTTTAAAGGCAAGCAGGAATTATCTGGAAGAATGAGAGGAAATAAACAGCTAATTAGATCTGATTTTGAAATGGTTTATTATATTCAGATACTAGGAGAACTGTGGAGGTGGACTGTTTGATGAAGTCAAGGTTGGCCTTGGTAGCATTTCCATAAATGAAAATGTTTATACCCCCTCAGGGTTTTTTGTTTTGCTAATTATTCTGTTATAGCTAGTCAATGGCTGGATGAAACACAGGTGACCTTGACAGATAAGTATTTGCTCTCTATACAATGCTCTTTAGGGGCCCTCTTTTGCTGATACTTTTCAAATATAATTTTCACTAGTGAGAATCTATGCAATAAGGTTTTCTTTTTTAGCTCATCCTGTCCCATGTTAGTGGAACAAATTATTTTAAGGTGTGTTTATCAAAATCAAAGAAAGAAGAAAACAAAGAAGGTAAGGGTAAGGTAATGAAGATATACCAGGTCCCAAATGAATTCAGACTAGCATGCACAAATATATTAGAGGAAATCTCATAAAGAATATTTGGATTCTGTCCTAGTTTGCCTAATTGAAACACTTGCTCATTTGAGCATACAAGAAAAATATAATCTAACTCCCAGGCTCTAAATATAAATTCTCAAGAAAACAAACTTACCAGTCCAGCTTGGGTCAGGTACTTACCTTTAGCCTGTTGACCAGAAAACACTCTCATATAAACCATTATCCACTTAACAAAACTTGGGAGATTCTCAAAAAAGAGGTATGGCTGCCAGTAAAACTAGTTAGTATGGATTGATCATACCTTCTCTTTGGCCTTCTAGCTTGAGATCTATCTGCCTCCAAATGGATTAAATACCTTGGAAAGAAGCACAGTGAATGTAACTGGAAGCCCAAACCACATAGAAGAATTAAAGTGGGCAGACAAGGATGCTTGGAAAGAAGAAGGGGATAATATGCTATTTGTGAGTGATAATGGCTCTGAGAGTGACATGTCCAGAGAAAGAAAAGCTCGACTGATTAGCTTGAGCCTCAAAACCCATACTACTGCTTTTGTCTGCCTTGTTGGCATAAAAGGACAAGGTGACTGTGCTGCTTTTCTCATCACTGTGACCAAATTACTAACAGAAGCAACTAAAGGAAGTGAAGTTAATTTTGGTTCACAGGTTAGAGGGTCCAGCCTATTGTGTCAGGAAAGGCATGGCAACTGGAGTGTGGTTCAGTGATGATACCAGGAATTTCAAGCTTGGATTGGTTGCATCATTGCAGAGCAGGAAGAAGAGAGCTTAGGCTGACAGTGGAGCAGGGAATAGAAACTTCAAAGCCAGTGGTCCATTTCTTCCATCTAGCCCCCACTTCCTCCAGGTTCTACAGCCTCCGAAAACAGCTCAACTAGCTGGATACCAACTGTCTAAACATGAGCAAAATATTAGAAAATGAGTCTGTGGGGGAACATGTCACCTTTAAACCATGACACTATTTGGACTTTCTCATCAATGTGTTCCAATTAAATGTCACTTCTGTCATTGCCTTACTCGTTACTTGTTCTTTGGGGCTTCTGTGCATCTTCCATTTGAAAGACAAAAGATATAAGATGAAACCATCATCCTAGTATTTGATCCTGAGAATGGGTTTACACAGGAGTATCCCAGTTGGACTTCCACTCACCTAGGCTCCATGAAGTTAGCCCTTCACAACTATGACCTTAAGGATCAGCATTACATTGAGGCAGGAAACATATGGAACCACAGACATCTAATGGCCTTTTAATTTCTCTATAGCGTTTTCAATCTATGTAGGCTTTAGGAGTAAGTGGCGCTCTAGACCTAAACATGGTCAGACTGTGATATGAATGCTGTCCATCCACTGTCTTTTCTCAATCTAAGTCACTCATTATCATGTTCACTTAAGAAAAGAGTTCTTGGTTCCAAACTCGGAGCTCCGCTCAAAGCACTGGGTCCCACTATCCTTAGCATGAAGCCTTCATAAGATTAGCCTCTAGGAAAGTCTGTAGGGCATTTTCTTGATTGGTGATTGAGGTGGGAGGATCCAATTCTCTGTGGGTCGTACTACCTCTGGGAAGATGGTCCTGGATCATATAAAGAAGCAGTTTCAGCTAGCTATGAGTAGTGAGCCAACAAGCAGCATTCCTCAATGGCCTCCATTTAAGTTCCTGCCCTGACTTCCTTCTCTCAGGGATGGAGGGACACCAGGAAATGTCAAGTAAAATAAACCTTTTCACTCAAAAAAAAAGAAAAGAAAAAAGTTCTTGGCTCTTCACTAATGTTCCTTTGCCCTTAAAGCTGTACTGGTATAAGCAATTAAGCACAGCTTGTGCTAAGTAATCCTCAGAGTGTGGTCTTCAGAGAAGCACTATCTTCATTGTCTGAGAGCTAGTTGCAAACACAAACTCTCAAGCCTACGTTACAAATGACCAATTCATCAACTGCAGGGGTGAGAGTCCAGTCATCTGGATTCTATGAAGCCTTATAGGTGATTCTCATGGAAGCTAAATTTTGACAAGAATTCTTTTTAGAATGGATGTGTTATTTACTTTCTTCCATATTTTAGGATTTCTTACCCAGAAACCACTTCTTATAGCTTTATTTATTCTTTCCAGATACCAAGATGGCCCTGCCAGTCCAGTAAAAAGTGAGAACATTCAGATTTTGCTCAAGAAACCAGGAAAATAGTATCAGTAAAAACGAACACAAGACTTTCTCAGCCATCTCTTTTTGGATTGCCATAGATTTTTCTGTTTATATTAGAAATGTAATTAAGACAAAAATATAACAATTTTTAGTTAATTCCATAAGTTGTACCATTTATTTTTATGTTGTAGGATGTCAGTATGAAATGAAATATTGAAATATTTGTCTCATATGCACACCCATCAAGACATAATTTTTATTTTGTTGATCATTACTTCTAGCTGGCCAGAAGAGATCATACAAATAAGAGTCAGGATATAGAAAGGAAGAAAGGTCTTAACAAAGAGTGCTCCAAGCCAACTGTGCCCATGGGATAAGAAATAAACATTTTAGGTCCTTGAACCTGTTGCCTTGCTACATGGCACTCTGTTGTTGTTTTTATTGTTGTTATTGCTTTTTAAAAATCCCAGTTGTTCAATTTTACCAATGAAGAATTAGAAGCCAGATTCTGTGGTGAAAACCTGCTAGCTAAGAGACCCAAAGAAAGGACTCAGCTGACGTTTGTACTCCACCAACATCCCAGAAGGGAAAAGCCTGGCTAGCTAACCCAACTGACTTTCCACTCAGCTGACATCTCAGAAGGAAAGGGCCCTTTCTCTTTCTCCATACTGTCTTAAATACTGTCAACTCAATGTCCCTCCTTTCTCTTTAATATGTTTACTCCCTGTCAGCTGACTACTTGCTCTACCTCCTGACCTATGGTTGACTTTATTTAGCTCTTGGATTAAAGGTGTGCACTACAGCTCAGCCACACCACAAGTACTTTTTTACAGTAAACAGAAAGCTCTAGATCAAAGGTTGAGCCAAAACACAATTAGAAACAGATTTTCCAATTCACAATGTGATCAAACATCCTGAAACAGCAATCAACAGGTCCACTCATACCAGCTGTTGACGAACTCTTCAGAAGTGAGCAGAACCTGAGTATGTATAGCCATAGTTTCCCTCTCTATAGCCCACCATCTCAAACTATGGTAAATGAACACTCTACAAGGAACTGTAAATTTCCATATCAGGATATGATCAGTGCCTGTGTATACTTATCCGTCAGATCAAGGGTGAGTGAAGGACTTGATCCACCTGACACAGCTATCCCTCATAAATAACATGGTTATAACAGTCTAAGACAAAGAGAGTCATGTCCTGCCCACTCAGGGATGCCATGGGGTACATGTAAAGATATTGCCTTCTTCACACTTGACAGGGACTGAGAGTATCAGCTGTCACAACCAAAGTTAAGTAGGCCATGGAGTACCAGAATTAGGGGACCATATAACTGAGCATCTAGGGAGATGGCCAAAAATACCTTCCCTGAGCTGAAGGCACCAACTCTTGCATGTGCTCAATCACACTTTTGGATATTGTTTACAGAACACAAACTCAAAAATAAAATATTAAGCTTTGGAAAATTGTGACCATGTACTATTATATCCTAAGTATGGAGTCCTGTGTGGAGGTACTCCTCAGAGGCCCATGAAGCTGAAGCCAGTCCTGATAGCTACTCCCAAAAATGAGCAGGGTAAAAACCAACCAGATTCATAGCTTACCTATCCAGGACCATACTACCTTTGGAACAGTGTCTCTCCTCTATTGGTCTTATGAGGTTCTTCAGACTTTGACTCTGCAATATTTCTCCAGAATTCTCTCTATCTGTTCCTAACCCCCGATGTCAGCCATAGGCTCCAACCAAACTGAAGTTACTAGCACTCATTTCAGAGAAAATGCCCTTTCTCAACTCCCGTTCTTGTCAGCTTCTACCTGCAATATCTCCTACTTTCAATACAGCCTCCTATCCTCCTATCTCTCCTTACTTCCTCCTGGCACTAACTCTAGCTTTCAGGTTAATGCTCTGGATGCATTCATCTCAGTTGTGGGCATTAAAGTTGCCTGTTTACCTGCCTGTCCCTGTGATAGCTACAAACTCCAGGAAGGCAAAGCTGGTATCTTATTCTCTAGCTTTATTGCTTGACAGAATATTGGCAAGTGGAAAAAAATAGTGATATTAATTAAATGGATTACTGGTCTAAGCTGAAAAATCACAGTGTGCTTTCACTGGAAAAGAATCGGCTGTCAGAGTTTCTTATGATGAAATGCTATAATCTTTTATTCTCTGAGTCATACATAATACCATTTCCTTTCTTGAAAATAATTTTTATATCTGTCAGATAGTTCTGAATGGTTGAAGTTTATAGAATTTTCTTCAGATGAGATGAGTTTTGGCTTTTACAGCAAGACTTTTTTTCTTCAGTTGAGGTCATACCTTGTGGCTTAAGAAATCCTTTTTTTCTCCACATCCTTCATTAGCTACAAAGGAATTTACAATAATCAAAAGTGTTGGTGACCCTAAACTATGGCCCTTAAAGAACTTTGGATTTGGGCACAGGGTATTGCAACCAAGACTGTGTTGGGGGTTTTCATGCAGGGCTTATAAAATCTTTAAATATAAGAATAAATAAAGGGAATATTTGCTCCCACTGGGCACTAAGACATAAAAGTCCCATTTTCTGTGAACTAGAAAAATACAGCTTAGGAGACAGCAATTCATTTGTAGATGATTCTTAAAGAGCTAAGACAGTATGGGGGTGGCATTCAGTTTCTTTATGGCCTATTCCCTTCAGAGCTGGGAGCCCTGGGTTCTGCTTTTACACACTGTTCAAAGGTTAAAATCCAGGTACCCAGCAAGAGTTGAAACTGGCAGCACCACCAAGCACTCACATTCTTAGCTTTGAGACTAACAATGGAAAGTTAAAGTTAGAATTTTCAAACTGTGCCTTTTATCAGTTTATTTGGCGTCTGAGGGCTATTTTGAAAGTATATTTAAGTATCTGCTACAATTGTGAAATTACTGATTTAAAACTACTTAGCTTGTTTCATGAGTATAACTTGAAATAATTAGCTTCTCGTTTCTTTTAAAGCAACATTGTTTTGGGGGTGTTTTGTTTTTGCTCAATAGCACTGTGTTTGATCTAAAGTATGCATAGTGGGTCCAGCTGTTGGAGAGATTTTTTTCATACCATTTGCTTATATTGCTTTGACAAATTCAGATGTAAACCACTTAAAGGATAAAAGATTAATTTTGCTGATGGGTCAGAGGTTTCAATTCATCACGGCAAGGATTGTATGGCAGAACAGTGCAGTTCACATCTAAGATGTCAGGAGTCAGATTGCATCAGTAACAGGCAGGAGCTAGGGCAAGATATAGCTCTCAAAGACTACATCACTAACCTACTTCTTCCACTAGGTTCTGCCTTGCACATTTCCTCAACCTCTCAATGGCCTATAGAAAATTTAAACCCATTGGTGATTTGAACGATTCATTAAGTCAGAGTCCTCATCATCCATTTGTGTCTGGAAAAACCTTCACAGACAGATTCAGAAGTATGTCTTACCAATATCCTAGGCACTTCTTGATCCAATAAAATTCACCATCAAGATTAAACAGCTATAGTAGTGGCAATTCTGTTACAAGAATAGATGCATGATGAGGTTAGAATACCTGTGCTATACTCATTTTTGCCCCTTCCCCATGACAGAGCAGCTCAGTGTCAAGAGTACGTCCCTCATCACAGTACTCTTCTCAGATAGAAAGGAAAGATTACTGTGGGTGAATACACAGTTTAGTAAATCAATATGTGGCCCAAGATGAGAGATGTTGCCAAAATGGTCACTTCTTTCTCATCCCACCTGAAATGCTGAGGTGACCAACACAGCTGAGTGGCTTGAAGAGGTCGAGAGCTGAGAATATAGACAGAACTGACAGAAACTAAGGTTGTAACTCAACAGATTCTACTAACTAAATTCTCCACAGACAACATCAGAAAGCCTAAACATGAGCTTCTTTTAAAAATGCTATTTTTTTTTTACATGCGCGTGTGTGAGGCTACACGTGTTTATGTGCATCACATGTGTGAGGTGCCCACAGTGGCCAGAGGGCAACAAAACTCCTGGAACTAGACTTAATGGTGATTGGGAGGTGTTTGATGTGTGGGGGATAGGAACTGAACCTAGGTCATCTGCAAGAGCGGTAAGCACTCTAAACCATCTCTCTAGCACCAGTCACGAACCTCTTAGAAAACCTGACATTGTATAAGAACCTCCCAACTGTGCCACAGCATCAACGATTTATGTGCATCAATCTCTTTCCCTGATTGTTAGTTACCCATGGGTCCTCTGCAGATGGCAATCAGCAACCTCTGCTAACAGTTTATGGCATAGACAGCTGACCTGTCTGAAAGCAAGGGGGTAGAAGAAGGTACTCCATAATTACACATTACACATAATCATGCAAAATACATGCTAAGTCTGAAACTGTATGATAAGACAAAGATGGTCAATATGTGGGGTCAGTGAGAAGGCTTAGCGGTAAAGGTGCTTCCACCAACACTTAAAATCTCAATTCAATTCCCCAAACTCACAAAGCATAGGAAAAGTAGAGAACTGACTCTTGCAAGTTGTCCTCTGATCTCCACATGAACGGGTATGCTTATTACTGCTCCCCAAATAAACTAATAGGTGTTTTTGTAAAAAAAGGGGGGGGGCATTTTATAATAATAAAAGGATTGATTTCTCTACAAGACATAGTAAGTGTAAGTTTTATGTACCCATATTGGAACACCTTGATATCAACAGTAAATATTAACAAATCTGGGGAATAGACAGCAATACATCAGTAGTAGGAGACTTTATCATCTCATTGTGAATTCTCGATTATCAAGATGGAAAACTTTTCTCAAAGCAGCATGAAGATACCAATTACCAACCTCCTGACTCTTGTTAACTGAAAAAAAAAATGTATGAATGGGTGAGATACACGAACTTCTTAATAGTGACAAACTATGTAAATCAGAGCAAGCCAAGTAATAAGGCATTGAGTTTGACAAAAACTAAATGAATATCAAATTATTCTCAACATTTAAAAGTGGAACATGTATTTACATAGTCCAGTTTATATCTTTTCATTTTACTTTGCTTAATTATTTACAAGTTAGCCTGTAACATTTACTTTCATTTTCTTCTTCTTTTTTATTATAATGTTTGTTTATTTATTGCATCAAGTTACACCTCCATCATAGTGCCCTCTTTCCACCCCTCCCCATTCCACCCTCCCACCCTCTCCTCTCTCTCCCACCCATCCCAATTCTCTGATGTAGAGTGTCTCTAAAAATCAGCCCCTCATAGTTCAACAGTCATATGAGGGCTAAGAGCTTCCTCTTGCACTGGGCGCCTACTTTTGTAAAGCTCACATTAGATTATAAAAATGATAAATGTCTGATATTTTCTCATTAACTATGAAACTTTGCAAAAACTTACAATAAAAGGGTATTTTTTAAAAAAAGATGGAAAACTTACTTGTAAACCTTGGGTTCAGACTACAATTTAGATCAAATGAACCTAAGCCTTATCTACAGAACATTCCATTCAAAAGCAGCATGCTTCTCAAGAGAAAAAAGCACATTCTTTAGGAGAAAGCACCGATTGGACTGAAACGTAAGTCATAACTTACTGAAGATTTAAATCAAACAAAATATCTTTTTTAAACATGATGGCATGAGATCAGAAATCAGTAACAGAATCAAAATTGGAAAATTTACAAATATGTAGAAATTAAAAAACACACTCACTAACAACCAGTATGTCAAAGAATTGTATCAGAAGATAAGCTAAGATCTTGATACAAATGAAAATACAAAATAAAACTTCTGAGACACAGAAAAAAAACTATGAAAAGGGGGCTTATAGTGATAGATGCTTATCTACAAGGAACATAGTTTCAAATAAATAACCTTTGATGATCCTCCCAGGAACACAAAAATTAAGAAACCAAGCTAAACATTAGCAGAAGGAAGGAAATAGCAAAGATCTGAGACAAAGTAAATGAGATAGAAACTAGAACCAAAATCAGTATAAATGAGTTGGTATTTTGAAAAGATAAACTAAATGGGCATGCTTTTCACTAAACTTAAAATAGGACTCTTTAAAAATAAACTCAGAAATCAGGAGAAACTATAATTGATACTACAGAAATACAAAAATATCAAGACAGAATGCTACATCAATAACTATATAACAACAAAATGGATGACCTAGAAAAAATTAATACATATCCAGAAACATGCCTACCCAAACTGGACCATGAAGAGACTGAAAATGTGAATAGAACAATAGTAAGGCAAGTAAGCCAGTGAATAAAAGTCTCCTATGAAAGCAACCTCAGGGGTTACTGATGAATGCTAGCAAGTTTTAAAAAAAAGAATTAATACCAATCCTCAAATTCTTACAGAATTGAAGAGGAAAGAACATTTTCAAATTTATTTTTAAAGGTGATACCAAAGCTAGACAAGGACACTATAAGAAAAAGAGAATTACTCTAAGCTACTCAGTAATCAAGTTGTTAAGAGACAAGCAACATTTGCTTATCTAAATACAAGATATAGATAGGGCATCTTCAAAAACTCCAAGAGATCTGCAGAATATGGCATTCAAAGATGTGGTCTTAAATTAAGATTTTTTTTTTGATATCGTGACATATCAGCTCCTGACAGCACCCCCTATTCTACTCCAAGTAGAAGATAAGCATCGAAGAATCTCCAGTGTGAGATGGTTGAATTAGTGGCAAGCCTATCTCTTGGCATGTAAAAACTCCTTGCTTCAAGTGCAGACAGACTGCTGTCCAAAAAGGACAAAACTTGGTAGCAGGGAAGTCGACAGCCTAGCTCTGCCAAGACAGGGTAGGTTAGTCCTTCACAATCCCTGCTCTACAATAAATGTCTGTCAGAGAAACAGGACCAAAAGGCTGAAGACTGATGCTGGAATGTATGGAGAGAAAATGGGAACTGTCCAGGTAGTCACTGGTTTGTCATTTCTTAGTATTGGAAGCTGCAGGCCCTGCACTTCCTATACAATCAGATATATTTATCCTTCTCAGCTCTCTGAGGTGGTTGAAGAATAGACAGCTTGAGTCTCATAGCTAAATTTTGAGTTGTTTAGGAATCAAGAGGGTGTTCTAGATCTAAGAAGATGGTTATAATAGTGATGCAAGTTAGTATGAAAGCTATAAAGTTATAGAACTTTAAACTCATGGAGATGGTTAGAAGGTAGAAGGTTAAAGTCAGGGGCCAAATATGTATGAACTGGACATTGGGAAGGTATACTGGGCCATTTAACTCTCATAAATGTGGCATATTTAATTCTGCTGTTTTGTATAGAATTTACTGTTATAAGAGAAAGAACCATTTGTTGGATTGAAAAGGGAAGCTGTTGGGGGGGAAGAGGGTGGAAGAGTGGGACAGGAAGGGGGAATAGGGAAGGGCTTGTGACTGAGATGTAACTTGAAGAAAAAAAATAAAGTACTTATATAAAATAAAATAAAAAAAAAACAAAAGAAAAAGAAAAAGAGAATTGTAGGTCAAAATGCCTGAAGAACATAGGTGCGAAATCTCAATAAAACATGTATAAATAAGACAACAGCAAAGTGAAAGAGCCATTAACTATGATCCAATGAGATTCTTCCTGGGGATGTGAGGATGGTTTAATATAAATTCAAATTGTGAAAGGATATACCATATCAATAGAATGATCATAACAGCCATCTGATCAATGTGGTGGTTTGAATGAGAATGGCCCCCATAGGCTTATATAGTTGAATGCTTAGTATCCAGTTGGTAGAACTGTTTTGGGAATGATTAGAGATGTGATCTTGATGGTGGAGATGTGTCACTAGGGTTGAGCTTTGAGGTGTCAAAGTCCATACCTGGCCCAGTTCTCTCTCTCTCTCTCTCTCTCTCTCTCTCTCTCTCTCTCTCTCTCTCTGCCTCCAATTTGAGGATAAGATGAAAATCTCAGTTACTGCTCCAGCACCATGCCTGCCTGCCACCATGCTCCCTACCATGATGGTCATGGACTCACCCTCCTCTGAAACTATAAGCAAGTCCCCAATTAAATACTTTCTTTTATACATTGCCTTGGTCATTGTTCTCGATTCACACCAATAGAAAAGTAATTAAGACAATCATAATAAATGCAAAAATATAAAAATACTATTTTTTCATGTAAAACCTGTAACAAATGAAGTAGAAAGGAAATGCAGCTTTACATAAAAAATATCATACACAAGACCATAGGTAGCATCATGCTCTATGGTTAAAAGTCAAAAGCTTTTTCTTTAAGGTCAACTTTAAAGACCCACCTTTAAATGAAAATCATTTCCATACTGACCAAAGACTTAAGCAGAAAACCAGGAACTGTAAACTTAGAAGAAAAGACTGAAAATTTCTTTTGGCATTGGCTTATCAACAATTTATTTTTAAAATTTCACATCAAAAGCATAGGCAACCTGTAAGCTGCCATTTTGTTCGAATGACAGTGTCTTTTGCTATACAGAAGCTTTTCAGTTTCATGAGGTCCCATTTATTGATTGTTGGTCTTAGGTCCTGAGCTGTTGGTGTTCTGTTCAGGAAGTTGTCACCTGTGCTGATGAGTTTGAGGGGTTTCCCCACTTTCTCTTATAGAAGATTTAGTATGTCTGGCCTTATGTTAAGGTCTTTGATCCACTTGGACTTAAGTTTTGTACAAGGTGATTAGTATGGATCTAACTTCACTCTTTTACATGTGGACATCCAGTTGGACCAGCACCATTTGTTGAAGATGCTGTCCTTTTTCCATTGTATGGTTTGGCTTCTTTGTCAAAAATTAAATAACTGTAGGTGTGTGGGTTCATTTCTGGGTCATCAATTCGATTCCATTGATCCACTGGTCGGTTTCTATACCAGTACCATGCTGTTTTT
The DNA here is from genome assembly GCA_907164525.1 of Lophiomys imhausi. Classification (NCBI taxonomy): domain Eukaryota; kingdom Metazoa; phylum Chordata; class Mammalia; order Rodentia; family Muridae; genus Lophiomys; species Lophiomys imhausi. Next base: position 1,344,997 of record CAJQZJ010037357.1, on the reverse strand, counting down.
ATTACTATTGCTCTGTAGTACAGCTTGAAATCTGGGATGGTGATACCTCCAGATTTTTTTGTTGTTGTTGTACAGGATTGATTTAGCTATTCTGGGTTTTTTCTTGTTCCATAAGAAATTGAGAATTGCTTTTTCCAGGTCTATAAAGAAATGTGTCCAACCCCAAATCTGACAGAGGCTAATATCCAAAATTTACAAAGAACTCAAGAAATTAAATGCCAAGAAAACAAATAATCCAATCAAAAAAATGGGGGAACAGAGCTAAACAGAGAATTCATAAAGGAGGAATCCCTAATGGCTGAGAGACACTTGAAGAAATGCTCAGCATCCTTAATCATCAGAGAAATGTAACTCAAGATGACTCTGAGATTCCATTTCACACCTGTCAGAATGGCTAAGATAAAAGCTCATATGACAGCACATGCTGGCAAGGGTGTGAAGAAAGGGGAAACTCTCTTCCATTGCTGGTGGAAGTGCAGGCTTGTGCAACCACTATGGAGGTCAGTCTGGCGATATCTTAGAAAACTTGGAATAGCTCTGCCTCAGGACCCAGCCCTACCAGTTCTGGGTATACAACCAAATGACTCCTCACCAAATCACAAGGAAGTTGTCTCATCTATGTTCATAGCAGCCTTATTTGTAATAGCTAGAAACTGGAAATAACACAGATGTCCCTCAACTGAAGAATGGATTAAAAAACTATGGTACATCTACACAATGCAATACTACTCAGCTTTCAGAAACAACAAAATCATTCAATTTGCAGCCAAATGGATGGAACTAGAGAAGCTCATCCTGAGTCATTCACCATATAAACAAGATTAAAGAAAAAAAACCACATGATAATCTCACTAGATGCAGAAAAAGCATTTGACAAAATCCAACACCCCTTCATGATAAAAGTTCTGGAGAGAATGGGCATACAAGGGCCGTAGCTAGAAATAATAAAGGCAATATACAGCAGGCCAGTGGCCAACATCAAATTAAATGGAGAGAATCTTGAAGCATTTCCTCCAAACTCAGGGACAAGAAAAGGATTGCCACTTTCACCATATCTCTTTAATATAGTACTTGAAGTTCTTGCTAGAGCAATAAGACAACTAAAGGAGATCAAGGGGATAACTAGCGGAAAGGAAGAAGTCAAATTATTCCTATGTGCAGATGATATGATAGTATACATAAGCGACCCCAAAAATTCCACCAGAGAACTCTTACAGCTGATAAACACCTTCAGCAAAGTGCCTGTATTCAAAATTAATTCAAAAAAATCAGAAGCCCTTCTTTATACAACAAACAAATGGGCTGAGAAAGAAATAAGGGAAACAACCCACTTCACAATAGCCACAAACAACATAAAATAGCCACAAACAACATAAAATACCTGGGAGTAACTCTAACCAAGCAAGTAAAGGACCTGTACAACAAGAACTTCAAGCCCTTGAAGAAATAGAACATGGAAAGATCTCCCATGTTCATGGATAGGTAGGATCAATATAATAAAAATGGCCATCCTACCAAAAGCAATATATAGATTCAATGCAATTCTTATCAAAATACCAACACAATATTTTATAGACTTGGAAAGAGCTAGCCTCAATTTCATATGGAACAACAAAAAGCCCAGAATAGCTAAATCAATCCTGTACAATAAAAAAACATCTGGAGGTATTACCATCCCAGATTTCAAGCTGTACTACAGAGCAACAGTTGTAAAAACAGCATGGTATTGGTATAGAAACAGACCAGTAGATCAATGGAATCGAATTTGAAGATCCAGAAATAGACCCACACACTTATGGCCACCTAATTGTTGACAAAGAAGCCAAAACGGTACAATGGAAGAAGGACAGCACCTTCAACAAATGGTTTTGGTCCAACTGGATGTCCACTTGTAAAAGAATGAAGTTAGACCCATACTTATCACCCTGTACAAAACTTAAGTCCAAGTGGATCAAAGACCTTAACATAAGGCCGGTCACACTAAATCTACTAGAAGAAAAAGTGGGAGAAACCCTCGAACTAATTGGTACAGGCGACAACTTCCTGAACAGAACACCAACAGCTCAGCACTTGAGATCAACAATCAATAAGTGGGACCTCATCAAACTGAAAAGCTTCTGTAAGGCAAAGGACACTGTCATTCGAACAAAACAGCAGCCTACAGACTGGGAGAAAATCTTCACCAACCCCACATCTGACAGAGGGCTAATATCCAAAATCTACAAAGAACTCAAGAAATTAAATGCCAAGAAACCAAATAATCCAATCAAAAAATGGGGGACAGAGCTAAATAGAGAATTCACAAAGGAGGAATCCCTAATGGCTGAGAGACACTTGAAGAAATGCTCAACATCCTTAATCATCAGAGAAATGCAACTCAAGACGACTCTGAGATTCGATCTCACACCTGTTAGAATGGCTAAGATCAAAAACTCAAATGACAGCACATGCTGGCGAGGGTGTGGAGAAAGGGGTACCCTACTCCATTGCTGGTGGGAATGCAGGCTTGTGCAACCACTATGGAAGTCAGTCTGGCGATATCTTAAAAAACTTGGTATAGCTCTGCCTCAGGACCCAGCCATACCACTTCTGGGTATACTCCCAAATGCCTCTTCACGGAATCATAAGGAAGTTTCCTCATCTATGTTTATAGCAACCTTATTTGTAATAGCTAGAAACTGGAAACAACCCAGATGTCCCTCAACCGAAGAATGGGTTAAAAAACTGTGGTACATCTATACAATGGAATATTATTCGGCAATCAGGAACAATGAAATTATGCAATTTGCAGCCAAATGGATGGAACTAGAAAGGCTCATCCTGAATGAACTAACCCCGACTCAGAGGGACACATATGGCATCTATTCACTTATAGTAGAATTTTAACTATATATTAGAAGGTATCGATACTACAACTAACACACCAAAGGGAACTTGGACATAGACTTCTTATTTTTATTTTTTATTCTTTATTTACTTTTTATATATTAGTTATATTTTTCTATTTTTAGTCTTTTTAAATCTATTGTATGCTTATTGGTTTGTTTGTTTAGTAGTGCTCTCTCCCGGGGCAATGAGACACTTTTCACTGATGGTACTGCTTCGTAGATCCCCAATGAATGTAGAGGCTCTTGGCCCTCATACGACCTCTCAACTGAGATGAGGGACTGTTATATAAGGACAAACCACCCCAGAGAAATGAGATGGAAGTGTTAGGAGGTAAAGAAAAAAAAATGAAATGTGATGTTTCGGCCTTTTACTACTAATTTTCATAAACTGTTTAGGGTAATTAAGAAATGCAAACTAATGGTTATCCAAGCCGGTCATTCAGTTAGGAACTATGACAGCCTATTATAGTTACTTTCTAAGCTAATGAGAAATCAACCGGCAAGAGACAAGCAACATCTGCTTACCCTAATATAAGAGATAAATAGGGCCTCTTCAAAAACCTCAAGAGATCTGCAGAATATGGCATTCAAAGATGTTTTCGTAACTTTAGATTTTTTTATATCAAGATATATCAACTGCTGACGTCACGCCCTATTCTCCTCCAAGTAGAAGATGAGCAGCGAAGAATCTCCAGTGGGAGATGATTGAATTCGTCGCAAGCCTATCTCTTGGTAGGAAAAGCCCCTTGCCCCAACTGTAGACAGAATGCTGTCCAAAAAGGACAAAACCTAGAAGCAGGTAAGTCGACAGCCTAGGTCTGCCAAGACAGGGTAGGTAAGTCCTTCATAACCCCTGCTCTACAATCAATGTCTGTCAGAGAAACAGGGCCAAATGACTGAAGATCGATGCTGTAATGTATGGAGAGAAAATGGGAACTGTCCAGGCAGCCACAGGTATGTCATTTCTTAGTTTGGGAAGCTGCAGGCCCTGTACTTCCTATAAAATCAGATATATTTATCCCTCTCTGGTCTCTGAGGTGGTTGAAGAACAGATAGCTAGAGTCTCATAATGAAATTTTGAGTTGTTTAGGAGTCAAGAGAGTGTTATACATCTAAGAAGATACTTTTCAAATTGTGTTGCAAGTTAGTATGAATGTTAAGTCAGATATAGACCTTTAAACTCATGGAGATGTTTAGATAGTAGAATGTTAAAGTCAGGTACCAAATACATATGGACTGGTCATTGGGAATGTATGTTAAGCCATATAACCCTCATAAGTGTGGCCTAATTACCTCTGTTGTACTGTATTGTATTTGTTATTATAAGAGAAAGAGCCATTTGTTGGACTGAAAGGGGAAACTGTAGGGGGAAATAAGATATACCTTAAACTTAAAAGAAAAAAAAAAAGGGAAGAGGATGGGGGGTTGAGGGTGGGAGGGTGGGACTGGAGGGGGAATAGGGAGGGGACTGCGATTGAGATGTAACTTGAAGAAATAAAAAATAAAAGAAAAAAAAGAAAGGAAATGAACAGAGAAAAAATAAATAAAAAAAACTGTGGTACATCTACACAATGGAATACTATTCAGCTATCAGAAACAACAAAATCATGCAATTTGCAGCCAAATGGATGGAACTAGAGAAGCTCATCCTGAGTGAGCTAACCCAGACCCAGAAGAATGCACATGGCATCTATTCACTTATAATCGGATTTTAGCCATATAGTACAGGATAACTATACTACAACCAATGCACCAAAGGGATCAGGAACATAGACTTTTTTTCCTGTCAATGAGACACTTTGCCCTAGTGGTGCTGCCTTATAGGCCCTTAGCGTATGAGGAGGCTCTTGGCCCTCATATGACTGCTGAACTGGGGCAGGGTACTGTTATGTAGGGACACTCCACTCCAGAGGAGTGGGATGTAAATAATAGGGGTTAGAGGGTGGGAGGTCAGGACTGGGAGGAGTGGAAAGAGGACACTATGATGGAGATGTAACCTGAAGTAATAAATAATAATTTTTTTAAAAAAGCATAGACAACAAAATGAAAAGAACATTGAGACTATTTCTGGCCAATATAGGAAACAATCAATTAAATGAAATAGCAGCATAAGTTGGAGAAAATATTTGCAAAATATATATTTAATAAGGGCTTAATATCATTATTGTGTTTATCTATAGAGATAGGTAACACAGCTCAATAGCAAAAAGTAAATAGCACCATAAAGTTCTGGAAAGCAGAAGTGCACATTGGGATTCTACTTTTCCAACCTTCTTGACTCTCCTTAATCATGATTGTCTTACTTAATTTTCTCACACAGCAGTACCACAGGATGCTGCTGGCTCTCCAGTGAGAGTCTTCCAGCAGTTCATACTCAGCCACAATCACATCATTGGACTGGGCATGTACTCTGTTCCAGGAAGGAAGCACTACTGGGGAAGAAGAGGGCATAAGGGGGTATCAGTTCATTATGGGAGGAAGAGGTTTCCATATATCAATGTTGATGCAGGCAGGGTCCATGCTCTGGAAGCCACATTGTCAGATGCAGGAAGGAAAGTGTAATTGTAGATTGAAAGTCACAAGGACCCAGCTTTTTTAGAGATATCTAATCCTACAGTGCTCTGGATTTGTTGAGTCAGGTATGAGGAATATGTAAGTCTGCCTCATAATGACTGCCAGCACTGGCCAATGACTAGGTATCTGCATCCAGGTTAAGTTGAGACTTACTAAGAAGAACAGTAAGGGACATGCCCTAGCTCCTCATTCATCACTGTCTACTCCTTCCCAGAGTTCCCACAGTCATAAATAATCAGAAGCTCACCTTAAATTTGCTGAGTTAATGGTAACTCATGGTGTTTTTTTCCTGGGCTTATCTTCCACGGGCTTAATGAAAAGAAATATTATAAGATCTCTGCCATGGGGACATAGGCAGATAAGTGTAGAGAGCAAGAATTTGGTTTCTCTACAAGAAAAAAAAAATCTGAAAAAAAAGAAGCAAACACGCCCGAGAGGAGCAGAAGGCAGGAAATCATCAAACTTAGGGCTGAAATCAACAACTTAGAATCAAAAAGAACTATACAAAGAATCAATGAAACCAAGAGTTGGTTCTTCGAGAAAATCAACAAAATAGAGAGACCCCTAGCCAAATTAACTAAAAGGCAAAGGGAAAGAACCCAAATCAACAAAATCAGAAATTAAAAGGAAGAAATAACAACAGACATTGAGGAGATCCAGAAAATATTCGGGTCCTACTTTAAAAATCTATACTCCACCAAATTTGAAAACCTAAGTGAAATGGACAATTTCCTCGATAAATTCCACCTACCAAAACTAAATCAAAATCAGATTAACAGCTTAAACAGCCCAATAACCCCTAAGGAAATAGAAACAGTCATTAATAATCTCCCAACCAAAAAAAGCCCAGGGCCAGATGGCTTTAGCATGGAATTCTACCAGACCTTCAAAGAGGAACTAACACCATTACTCTTCAAACTCTTCCACCACATAGAAACAGAAAGAACACTGCCAAACTCATTCTATGAGGCCACTGTCATTCTGATTCCTAAACCACACAAAGACCCAACATAGAAAGAGAACTTCAGACCAATCTCCCTCATGAACATAGATGCAAAGATACTTAATAAAATACTAGCAAACCAAATTCAAGAACACATTAAAAATATCATACATCATGATCAAGTAGGCTTCATCCCAGGAATGCAGGGATGGTCCAATATACGAAAGTCTATCAATGTAATTCACCATATAAACAAGATGAAAGAAAAAAACCACAGATAATCTCGCTAGATGCAGAAAAAGCATTTGACAAAATCCAACACCCCTTCATGCTAAAAGTTCTGGAGAGAAGGGGCATACAAGGACCATACCTAGAAATAATAAAGGCAATATACAGCAAGCCAGTGGCCAACATCAAATTAAATGGAGAGAAGCTTGAAGCATTTCCTCTAAACTCAGGGACAAGACAAGGATGTCCACTTTCAACATATCTCTTCAATATAGTACTTGAAGTTCTTGCTAGAGCAGTAAGACAACTAAAGGAAATCAAGGGGATAAACATTGGAAATGAAGAAGTCAAATTATTCCTATTCACAGATGATATGTTAGTATACATAAGCGACCCCAAAAACTCCACCAAAGAACTCTTACAGCTGATAAACAACTTCAGCAAGGTGGCTGGATACAAAATTAACTCAAAAAAATCAGAAGCCCTTCTTTATACAACAAACAAGCATACCGAGAAAGAAATAAGGGAAACAACCCCCTTCACAATAGCCACAAACAAAATACCTGGGGGGAACTCTAACCAAGCACGTAAAGGACCTATACAACAAGAACTTCAAGCCCCTGAAGAAAGAAATGGAAGAGGCATTTAGAAGATGGAAAGATCTCCCATGCTCATGGATAGGTAGGATCAACATAATAAAAATGGCTATTCTACCAAAAGCAATATATAGATTCAATGCAATTCCTATCAAAATACCAACACAATTCTTTATAGACCTGGAAAAAGCTATACTCAACTTCATATGGAACAACAAAAAGCCCAGAATAGCTAAATCAATCCTGTACAATAAAAAAGCATCTGGAGGTATCACCATCCCAGATTTCAAGCTGTACTACAGAGAAATAATAATAAAAACAGCGTGGTATTGGTATAGAAACAGACCAGTGGATCAATGGAATGGAATTGAAGACCCAAACATGGACCCACACACCTATGGCCAACTAATCTTTGACAAAGAAGCCAAAACCGCACAATGGAAGAAGGACAGCATCTTCAACAAATGATGCTGGTCCAACTGGATGTCCACTTGCAAAAGAATGAAATTAGACCCATACCTATCACCTTGTACAAAACTTAAGTCCAAGTGGATCAAAGACCTTAACATAAGGCTGGCCACACTAAAGATACTAGAAGAAAAAGTAGGAGAAACCCTCGAACTCATTGGCACAGGTGACCAACAGCTCAGGACCTAAGATCAACAATCAATAAATGGGACCTCATGAAACTGAAAAGCTTCTGTAAGGCAAAAGACACAGTCATTAGAACAAAACGGCAACCAACAGACTGGGAGAAAATCTTCACCAACCCCACATCCAATAGAGGGCTATTATGTAAAATTTACAAAGAACTCAAGAAACTAAATGCCAAGAAACCAAATAATCCAATCAAAAAATGGGAGACGGAGCTAAATAGAGAATTCACAAAGGAGGAATCCCTAAAGGCCGGGAGTCACCTGAAGAAATGCTGAACATCCTTAATCATCAGAGAAATGCAACTCAAGACGACCCTGAGATTCCATCTCACACCTGTCAGAATGGCTAAGATAAAGAGCTCAAATGAAAGCACATGCTGGCGAGGGTGTGGAGAAAGGGGAACCCTACTCCATTGCTGGTGGGAGTGCAGGCTTGTGCAACCACTATGGAGGTCTGTCTGGAGATATCTTAGAAACCTTGGAATAACTTTGCCTCAGGACCCAGCCATACCACTTCTGGGTATACACCCAAAGGACACCTCACGGAGACATAGGGAAGTCTCCTCATCTATGTTCATAGCAGCCTTATTTGTAATAGCTAGAAACTGGAAACAACCCAGATGTCCCTCAACTGAAGAATGGATTGAAAAACTGTGGTACATCTATACAATGGAATATTACTCAGCTATAAGAAACAATGAAATCATGCAATTTGCAACCAAATGGATGGATCTAGAGAATCTCATCCTGAGTGAGCTAACCCAGACTCAGAAGGATGCACACGGCATCTATTCACTTATAGTAGGATTTTAGC
>CAJQZJ010037357.1:1223791-1249818 GCA_907164525.1 Lophiomys imhausi | reverse complement strand
TTGTCCTGTTGTAATTTTTTGTTTATGCATTCTGATTTTCTTTTTTTGAGAGAATGTTAAAGTCGGGGGCCAAATATGTATAAACTGGACATTGGGAAGGTATTCTGGGCCATTTAACTCTCATAAATGTGGCATATTTATATCTGTTGTTTTGTATAATACTTACTGTTATAAGAGAAGGAATCATCTGTTGGACTGAAAGGGGAAACTTCTGGGGGGAAGAGGGTGGAAGGGCGGGTTAGGAAGTGGGAATAGGGAGGGGTTTGTGACTGAGATGTAACTTGAAGAAAAAAAATAAAGTATTTAAATTAAAAAAAAAGAAGCTCCTTGTCAAGAAATCATTAAAAACATTCTCCCTACAAAGAAGTTATAAGAATGTCACATAATGTTATGCCAGTTGGCCTGATTTATTCATTCCATAATGTGTATATGTGTTGAAATATCATATTATCCCCTATGAATACATAGAATTATTATCTGTCAAAGAAGATTTTTGAAAGTGGAAAAGCAGCCTCAGGCTGATTGAATTTGAGGAAGTCTCGAAGAGAAAAATATAAAAACTCTAACTAGACCCACTCTCAGTATAGTCCCTACCATTTCCACACAAAAACCTCCCCTCCCCTTCCACCCAGCAGAAGCTTACAATAAAAAATTATAATTAAAGAAGAAAACATGAGTATCATGAATGTATCAGTATAAGAAAACTTTACATAATAAAATTGCACATTTACTAATAATGTTACATTAATTAAAGAAATCAGAAATTTAAAATATGAAAAGAAACACACTTATTAAGAAAAACATAAAGACGTGAAACTGATGAAATAAACCTTATACAAATAAATATATACTTCTTCAAATTAACATCTGAAAGAATATGCTAAACAACATACTAGTTGTGTGTAACAACTAACAAAAGAAAGGAATGCTAAACAGAAGAAAAATACCTAAAATGGAGAATAAAGGAACAGGAAATGAAATATGTAAAAGCAATGCTCACCATATGTCTAATACAAGTCCTATATAAAAAGAATATAGAGCACAAAAGAGACAAAACATTTAAAGAAATAATGAGCTTAGGAGCCAAGACAAGCAGACATAGTGACATAAACCTATAATTCTTGTACTCAGAAAGCTGAGGCAGGAGGGTCACAAGTCAAATCATACTTAATCTACATAGTGAATTTGAAAACAAATTAAGACACTTACCAAGAACCTGGCTCTAAAATCAAGCAAGCAAACAAAATGAAATAACAACAGCAACAAAAACTAAATGACTATTAATGCCTTGAGGGTATGACTCAGTGGTAGATCATTTGTCTAATGTATAAAGCCCTGTACTACATTTTTAGTGCCATAAAGAATAAAATCTCTAGCTAGATAAATTGATGGAAATCTATGCAACTAGATACAAATTAAAACTACAGTAAGCAAATGCCAAGATTTTAAAAGGTCTAGAGAAAAACAGGCAAATTACATATAAACTCATTAGATATGCCTTATCTAAATTAGTTCAGCATAGAAGACTTTATTAAACACAAAAAGAAAATTGGTACATCCAATTAAACTAGGTTTCAAGATCAATGTCAAAAGATATTTGCAAGCAACACCCAATTCATCACACATATAAAACAATGAAGGAATTTGTACCTCATGGAAGTCTTTTCAACTACTCAACCTGAAGTTGAGAATTTCAGCTTCACTCACTGTTTTCATTTGTGTTTCATCCATTTTCTTTTTTTCTGAGCTAGCTGTGATTTTGTTATCTCTTTTACATACTATTTCTCTCTGTTACACTCTGTTATCCTGTTTAGAAATCTTCCTTTTTTGGAACCCTGCAGAAGAAAAGGAGGAAGGATCATAGGAAGCATGGGGGTAGAAGACACCATGAGAAAATGGCCCATAGAATCTACTAAGCAGGACTCATAGAGGCTCACAGAGACTGAAATGATAAACACAGCCCCTGTATGAGTCTGAGCTAGGTCCTCTGCATATATGTGATTGTTACATAGCTTGATATTCTTTTAGGACTCCAAACAATGGGTGCAACCTGTGTCTTTGACACTTTCACCTGTACTTGGGACCCTTTACCTCCTACTGGGTATCTTCACCAAACCTTGATATGAGGGTTTATGCTCAGTTTACTGTATCTTATCATGCTGTGTTTTATGGATATCCCTCAAAGATCTGCTATTTTTTAAGGGAAGCAGAGGAGGAGTTGATCTAGGGGAAGGGGAGGTGGGAGAAGAACTGGGAAGAGTAGGGGGGAACTGTGGTCAGAATGTAATGTATAAGAGAAGACTAAAAGAAAAAAAGAAATCTCCCCTTTCCTGATAATCTCATAGCAACTTCCATATGACTTCTAGCATGACATATACATAGAGTTATATATATTATAATATATAGTTATATATTATATGTAATATATATTAAAATATATATAATCAGTTTTTGTTTCTTTAGATGATAAACTAATACTTGGTCAGTGTATTGATCACTCATTTTGATATGGCAATAATATAAACTTATTTTAAAAGATTTAAAATTCCTTTCAAAAATTGTATTTTATTTTGATTGTGTATATGTGTGGGGTGGGGGTTGTATAAATAGATGCCAGTGCCTAAAGATACCAGAAAAGAGCATTTGATCACCTGGAGATGGAGTTATAGGCAGTTGTGAGCCACTCAACATGTAAAATAAAATTAATTAAAAATTCAAAGATGATATCAACTTGAATATATTTTAAAGGTGGCCTTTCCAATGAATAATGTGCTGTTAAATAGAGTTACACAAAATACATATTAAGAAAATCACCTGTGGAGATTCTAACGTGGCAGTGCCCAGTGTGCATAGTATCATAATAGTGAGAGGTTAAGCTCAGTCACTGAGGAGCAATTGTGAGGCTGCACTACTGACTGCAAAATGTACACTGCATCTGTATTGATGTAGCAAATGCTAAGACTAGCCACTTCCCCAAAGAGGGCCCCCTACCCCCACGTGCTCCAGGTTCAACCGCCTCCAGCCATTCATCCCTACCAGCCATCTGGAAGAAGATCCAAGCAACACATGGATCCACAGCTCTATCTGACTTCCTGAGGAGAGCTGCTAGGGCCCCAGAGGCACAAGATCCAGCCTCGACCCAAGGAGGGCTCCCCAGCTCCGCTCCATGAAACTGAACAATTTACTCCACGACCAATGGGGTCAGGGAAGAAATAAAGAAAGAAATTAAAAACTTCCTAAAATTCAATGAAAATGTAAGCACAACACACCCAAACTTATGGGACACAATGAAAGCAGTGCTAAGAGGAAAGTTCATAGCACTAAGTGCCTTCAAAAAGAAACTGGAGAGCTCTCATACTAACAACTTAACAGCACACCCAAAAGCTCTAGAAAAAAAAAAAAGAAGCAAGCATACCTAAGAGGAGTAGATGGGAGGAAATAATCAAACTCATGGCTGAAATCATTAAATTACAAACAAAGAAAACAATACAAAGAATCAATGAAACCAAGAATTGGTTCTTTAAGAAAATCAACAAGATAGACAAACCCTTAGCCAAACTAACCAAAAGGCAGAGAGACAATATCCAAATTGACAAAATAAGAAATAAAAAGTGGTACATTACAACAGACACTGAGGTGAAGTATTTAAAGAAATGCTCAACATTCTTAGTCATAAGGGAAATGCAAATCAAAATGACTATGAGATTCCATCTTATACCCATTAGATTGCCTAAGTTCAAAAACTCAAGTGACTGCACATGCTGGCAAGGATGTGCATAAAGGGGAACACTCCTACATTGCTGGTGGGAGTGAAAACTAGTACAACCATTCTGGAAATTAATCTGTTGCCTTCTAAGGAAATTGGGAATAGTTCTACCTTGAGACCCAGTTATACCACTCCTAGGTGTATATCCCAAATATGCATCACCAAATCTAAAGGACATTTACTCAACTATGTTAATAGCAGCTTTATTCATAATACCCAGAAACTGGAAACAACCCAGATGTCCGTAAAAAGCAAGGAATGGATAAAAAAAATTGTGGTACATCTACACAATGGAATACTATTTTACTATAAGAAACAAGGATATCAGGAAATTTGCAGGCAAATGGATGGAACCAGAAAAGATTATCCTGAGTGAGCTAATGCAGACTCAAAAAGACACATAGGTATTTACTCATTCATAAGCAGATATTAGACAATATGTACAGGATCACCATGCTATATCCACAGACCGAAAGAAACTAAGTGTCGAGACGGGCTCAAGGGAGTTTGAATCCCTCTAAGTAGGGGAGATAAAATAGATGTTGGAAATGGATGGAGAGAGGGATCTGGACAAGAATCCAACATCATTGCTATCTGAGAAGCTTTATCCAGCAGATAAAGGAAACAGATGCAGAAACCCACTTCCAAGCATTAGGCAAAAATCGGGGAATCTTGAGTAAAAGATAGGAGAAGGTTTGAGGAAGCTGGAGGGATCAAGGACACCATAAGAAAACCCACAGAGCCAACTAACTTGGACACAAGGCAGCTCAAAGAGATTGAACCACTAAACAAAGAGCTTGCAAGGACTGGTCCTAGGACCATTGCATATGTGAAGCTGACAGGCTGCTTGGTCCTCAAGTGAATCCCCTAACAATTGGAATGGGGTCTATTCCAGACTCAGACGATGTTGCCTCCCTTTGGAGCTCATTTTCCTAGCATAACTGCCTTATCTTGCCTCGATGGAAGAGGAGGCACTTAGTCCTGATGAAGTTTGATATGCCAGAGTGGGTTGGTACTGGGTGGGGGGAGGGTATAGGAGAAGAAGGTGGGAGGGTAGGACTGGGAGGAGGGAAAGGAGGGAAATGGGGATTGGAATGTCAAATAAACAAAAAAATTCTTAAGTGAAAAAAAAAAAGAGATGAGGAAGGACTCTTTATACTCATCAAAAGAAAATTCCATCAAGATGACATCTCAATTCTGAACATCTATGCCCCAAATATAAGGGCACCCACATTTATAAAAGACACATTACTAAAGTTCCAATCACACATTGACCCCACACATTAATAGTGGGAAACTTCAACATCCCACTCTCACCAGTGGATAGATCATTGAGACAGAAACCAGAGAAATAATGAAACTAAGAGACATCATGAATCAAATGAACCTAACAGATATCTACAAAACATTTCATCCAAATGCAAAATACCAACACAATTCTTTACAGAACTTGAAAGAATAATTGTCAACTTCAAATGCAAAACAAAAAAAAACCTGCAATAGCTAAAATAATCCTGTACAACAAAAGAAAAATCTAGAGGTATCACCATTCCTGATTTCAAGCTTTACTACAAAGCAATAGTAATAAAAAGTGCATGGTATTGGCATAGAAACAGGAAGGTTGAGCAATGGAATTGAATCAAAGACTCAGAAATAAACCCACACACCTATGGACCCTTGATTTTTGACAAAGAAGTCAAAACATATAATGGAAAAAGGAAAGCATCTTCAACAAATGGTGCTGGTTTAACTAGATGTCTACATGAAAAAGGATGAAAATAGACCCATATTTATCAACCTTCACAAAACTCAAGTCCAAGTGGTTCAAAGACTTCAGCATAAAACCAGACACACTAAATCTAGTAGAAGAGAAAGTGGGGAAAAACTTTGAACTCATTGGTACAGGAGACAATTCCCTGAACAGAACACCATCAACTCAGGCACTAATATCAATATAGATAGGGGAAATTTCACAAGGCTCTCACCATGAGATACAGAGCTATAGGCAATAAGATGCTACTGAGAAATGGAATATCAGTTTGTTTTTTTCTGGAGATGTGCCTCCTGATATGTTATCTAATTGAAAGTGACAATCCTTAAACATGTCAATAGTAAAAACTGGCAGCCTACAGATTGGGAAATTATCTTCACCAACTCTACATCTGACAGAGGACTAATATCTAAAACATAAAGAACTAAGAAATTAAACACCAAGAAACAAAGATGAAACCCAACCTTTTTAAATTATTCAACTATATATTTATTAGTAACTATAATCACTTAAAAACAATTATAAACACTTACTTAACTACTAACTCTACAAATCCCTAAAACCCCTATGACCTAACCACTAAACCTATTGATAACTATTACAACTATTTTCATAACCTTTTAGAAGGATACAATCTCTGGGGCAGGTCCTCAGTCATCAGGAACAGTCTCTGGGGTAGACCCTTTAATGCACTTAGCAGTCTTTCTTCTGGAATATCTCAGACATAGATCCATCAGGGTAAATTGGCTATGGCAGTTTCACCTTAAATAAGGCTTGAGGCTTTCTTCTCTCTGGGAGACCTCAGCCATCTGTAGGCCAACTTACTTCCTTTGTATCAGCAACTCTGCCGCTCTGCCTCAGTCTTTAACGCTGGCCACAGTTTCGTTTAGGCCACTGTTCTGACAGGTCAAACCCCTCTAGGCAAAAGTCCTTGGCCTTTTGCTGTCTTGCTGAGGCTTTATCTGCTCACCAGCTTCTTTCTGCCTCAGGGATCCCTGGGCATCAGCCCACCAGCACTTTCTCCATCAGAGGATACAAACTACTTGTCCTTTCTAGCGTGCGGACTTGCTAGCATCAGAGCTCTCTAGTATGGGCCTTTCTAGCATGCAGCTCTTTACTCCATCTACTTGTCCTTAAATAGGATCTCTCCTTGTTCCACCTGCTTCAGCTTAATTTGGGCTCTGCCCACTTAGCAGCTGTAAACAATGCCAGCTCATAAAGTCTTTCCTTGTTTCACCTGGCTTCAACCTTGTTTTTAGTCCATAGGCTCCCCTCGTTTCACATGACTTCATCCTTGTTTTTAGTCCCCAAGCTGATAAGCTAATTGTTCACAGCCAAGTTGATCTTCATGCCCCCAATTAAGAGACTGCATCAGAAACCTAGATATTTACTAAATCTAATTTATATTAATCCATCTCCCTACACAAAGTAATCCAATCAAAAATGGGTAGAGCTAAACTTATCTGTGGGTATATGGTAAGTATTTAGACTATAGATAGAAATTGCACTAGTTTAGTGAAGTGGCAGTAGTAGGTTCTCTTATAGGGCCCATAGTCCACCAGTAATAGGTGAAGTTTACAGTTCCAAGCATGACTTCCCTCTCACCAAACAGATTTTAATTCCAATTAGATGATAGTTGGTAACCCATGGGATGTAAATGGCTTTGTTCCTTTTAGGCTATCTTGTCATATGAGTCATTGCTGTTCTTAAACATTACAGCTGAGTCAGACTATTGATTATATTCTTCCCTTAGCAGCTTGCAAGCTCCTTCTAGTACTACGAAAGCCAATCCTAATGGCTTTCAAGTCAGTTCCAGCTCAATTCCTCCAACTATTCTATTTGAAGCATATGATGTCTTCAGTAATAGCATCTTATAAAATGAATAGGTATTTCTTAAAACATAAGTACAACTTGCCAACAACCATGTAAAATTTTGTTTCATATCCTTAGTTGTCAGTAAATGCAAATAAAATGCAGACTGAGAGTCTATTTTAACCCATTCTGAATAACTATTCAAAAGAAATTAAGTAACAGCAAATGTTAGTGATGGTATGGAAAAAAGGAATTCTTACACACAAGTCTAGTCATTATTGAAGTGAGTATAATGGTTCTTTGCAAAACTATCATATGACCTAGGCATATCACTTCTGCATACACACTCAAAGTATTTTAAGTCAATATACCTTAAAAATACTTGCACATCCATGTTTACTACAAAACAATTCACAACAGAAAGGTTATGGAACAAACTGAGGTATCCATCAATATATGAATGATTCAAATTATACATAATGGAATATATATATATAATGAAATTTTATTCAGCCATAAAGAATAATGGAATTATATAGATTTCTCAAAAATACAAAGTAGGGTCATTGTATTAATGTTGTGTTATGTAAAATTCAAAAGGACAAATTAAAAAAATACAAATGTGCTTTCTCACATTAAGTGAATTCTAGATGTCATATAGATACATAAAACCAGACAGACAGACAGACAGACAGACAAACAGACAGACGAGAGGAAAGAGACTAACAAGGGATGGAAGTAGACAAATTAGAAAGGGGAGATTTGGGGATTGTGAATATGATGATTTTCCACTGTATTATATACATGTATGAAATCATGAAAGAAAAACAATGTATCTATATAATGAAAAATTAATTGATAAAAACTAAATAAAAATAAGAAAACAGTAAGTGGTATTAATATATATCTGTGGAGAGCTCATCCTTTTTACATAAATCTCATTAAATCTTCAAAAAGTTAGGCATCATTATCCCCATACAGTGATTGATTTTGTGTGTTAAAATGACTGGGACATGATGTCTAGATATTTTCCCAAACATTTTAAGTATTTCTAGATAGATAATTTTGAACTGGTGTTTTATTTCTTTATTTTTTTTTTTTTTTTGGTTTTCATTTGTATAAGGGCAGGAGGGTGCACTTATCTGGGTATGCATGTGTGAAGGAAATCGTTCAGAGTCACATGTCTTCCTCAATTGCTCTCCACCTTATTTTCTGAGACAGTATCACTTATTGGTCTGGATCTTGAGCTTTCCAGGAGACTGACTGATTCTGAACCCTGGGGTCTGCCTATCTCCATTTATCCCCCAACCCACACCCAAGTGCTAGGGATACAGAGGTATACCACCATGCCCTGTTTTTCTTTGGGTGCAGGGATCTAAAATCAGGAGCTCATGTTTGCAATTTTACCCACTGTGTCATCTCCCTAGCCCTTTGGTGAGATTAGTATTGAAATCAGCAGATTATGAATAAAGCATATCTTGCTCTATTAACTTGAAGGTCCAAAGAGCATAAGGGTTGACTTTCCTTGATCAAAAAGGAATTCTTCCAGCACCTTCCTTTAAGATTCAAACTGAAACTTTTCCAAAAGTCTTTATCTTGTCAGTCTACCAAGCAAATTCAATTTACAAAGCCTTTATAATTGCGAGTGAATACCTTAAAATAAATATCTCAAACACACACACACAATTCCTGTGTTTTTCCTTTTCTCTGGAAAATCCTAATACATTCCATTTGGTAGATGTGAAATCCAAGACTTGGAGACACAGAGATTAATATTTCTAGTATTATCACTTCAGGAGCTGCCATCTCTGACATGAAGAAATTCCTCAAAATAACATTCCTCTGTCCCAGTACTCTAACTTTATGTAGCATAACTATGGGCTGATACTAAATAAAGATGACAGACCCAAAAAGGTTGCTCTAAGACTGTCACTTTTTCTCAGTAATTTTTTTTTTTAGGAAATCCCCAGAGACTCTTAGATACTGTTGCAAAGAAATTAAAGTTTTAATCATAAATTGTGCACTATGATTGACAGATGGGAAAGTTAGAATATTAACCTATTTTTGAAAAGAAGAATCCACCTTTTGGTTTCATGCAAAAGATGCTGGCTGCTGCTTTTGAGATTGACAGTACAGTTCAGCTCTGTCTAGCATTGCAGGTGCTCAGCTGGAAGGGTGATTTGAGAGTTGTTTATAAAGTCAAATGTGCAGGACCCTACATAGAATGAAAAGCCACCAAAAACCCTCCAACTTGAGCCTTCCCTATGCAAAGTTAATGCAGTTGTATACCACCTAAACAGTCAATGGTCCCTACATATTTGAGACTAGAACAGATGACCCCTCCAAGCTCAAGGAATCCTCAAAACCTGGAGAAGTCCTACATTTCCTAAAATTATCTTCATCTGTGTGTAAAAGGTACATACAAAACAAATTTTTGGATAAACAAGACTCAACCTGTATTTTACAAATGAGGAAACAAATTTCAAAACAAGGTGACTTGTGCTGTCCTGGTTCGCTTCTGCCCTGGGTGCCCAGACACCATTGCTTACCAGGCTAGACTGGAAGGAATGAAGTTTAGTTGGGTGCGTGGGTTACACAGGACCTCAGTCAGCAGTGAGTTCAGGGAGAAACAGCCTTCTCTGTGACAGTTTTTAGTGAAACATTTCTCTTTTATTGGGGGGAATAAGGGCTATATAAATCTTGGGGAAATGGGTAACGGTTTTCACGGTAAGTGTACAACATTGGCTTGGGCTGGGGTTCTGGGAATGCTTCATTTGCATAAGAGTAATTCCAGGTTCTAATTTAACATGTCCTTATAAATAAATGGAAGTTTTAACCTAAAACCAGGCCACCAGGCTACATGACTACCTCAAGGGTAGCAGAGATGGGGGTAGAAAGGCACTGGAGGATGCAGGCCCAGAACAGGGAGGGAGCAGTCCTTCCTCCTGCCGGTCTCAAGATGAGATTTTGGGGGTTTGGACATGTCCTGACCTCACTTTTGCTGTGGGCTAGCTCCCCCCAGTCATACAACTCACCTTCCCCACATTGCTGAGTGCTTCACAGCTACTTAGTAAAGGATACAGGACCTTCTCTTACAAGTGCTTACTTGCTCTTAACCCTAGAGTATGCAGGCACCTTTAGGAGAAAACTATACTAATGAAACTTCATATTGTACTCTCCCCACTTTGTATTTAATCTGAAACCTTAAAATAATAAACTTATGGGGGGGAGGTCAGAGGACAACTTATATGAGTTGGTTCCCTTTTTTTCAACATGTGAGTTCAGAGGAATCAAACGCATTTTTCCAGGCAAACACCTTTACATGCTTAGCCATCTTGCCAGTCTTCATCTGAAACTTTTTGAAGTGAACTGAGCATGCTCAGAGATATTTATGTCCACCATTTTAGCTTTTTGAATATGACCACTGCTAAAGGGCTTTCTTACCTGAATATGTTTAGTCTCTGTAAATAAAACTTCCATGCTTCCTTTGTTAGGAAGAGCATTACTTTGGGGATAAGGAGAAAGTCACATGCTGTCCTTCTCAACTGCAGTTAATAAATTTTCCTTATTTCCTGGCCATGCTTGGTTTTGGCCTTACTCACAATAAGATGCTAACCCTGTTGCATTCACATTTGCTGTAACAATGGGAACTATACAGTAACACACAAAAAAACATGAAATACAAATACACATAATGATAAAATTTAGTATCATAAAATTAAATTTCAAATAGAAACTACTAGAAGTTATGAAACTGAAAAAATATTGAAGAAAAATTGGGACAGTTCTAGGAACTCTGAGTGAAAATTCACATTTTCAATTTAAGTCTGAAGTAAGCTGTTTGCTTAATGTAATTATCCATTAAGAAAACTGCATCCTACTCTTTTACAAGGCTGATGGGCTAGGGTAAAGAGAATGTAACAAACAATGCTAAGATCCTCCAGCCTGCTAGGCAGATTGCATTCACTCCCTCTGGTAAACTTCACAAATATGAGAAGAACAATCATTATTTTCATTTTATAGAGGAAGTCACTGAGAGGCAATGAGCTCAATGTTGATATATAGCAAGTACATAACAAGGCAGGGTCGAGATGACCTCTGTGTCACTCCAAAACCCACAGGGACTTGCTTTTATCCCTTGGCTTAAAAAGGCATCCTTGATAACCATGTCCCTCAAGCACAGAAATGCCTACAATTGCCATTCTGGCTCCACTACTGTTCTTCCCTGTGTAGCCTGTGACTGTTGCCAGAGGATTCTGAAGGGAAAAAGTAGGAGGCAATGGAATGATGGAGGCCTCAAGCAGCAGGTGAGCAGGGTGAGAAATAGACTTCCTAGGAGGCAAGCTTCATTGAGAAGCTCTTAATTGTGGGAACAAAGGCTATTTAGAACACTAGGGAGTGGGTAGAGTTGCATCATTGGCAGGGACTAAGGTTCTGGGAATGCCTTATTTGCATGAAAAGGAATTCCAAGTGCTTGTGGGACCTGACATTATAAGGAAAGGGGAAGTTTAAACTGGCTGTGACTATGTGAACTCTTCTAGTGGGGACAAAAGTGGAAAGCATAGGACTACATACACATGGACATGCAGGCCTGGGGCAGTGGAAGGAGTGGTTCTCACTCCTACCACTCTCTAGAGGATATTTCCAGGGTTGGGTAAAACTTGATCCCACTCCTGCTCCCGAATGGCTCCTCCCAGTTCCACAGCACCCTGGCCTACATACAACCATAAAAAGCTTTGTTTATAGATTAAATAGCCATCCATCCTTCAGTGGTATTGATTCCAGGACTCCTGTACCAAAAGTAGCTGATACGCATGTCTCTTGTATAAAATAGCATACTTTCCTATAACATAGACATATTTTCCTATATACTTTAAATCATCTCTAGATGTGTATAATACCAATTACAATGGAAATTCTATATAAATGACCACAATACAATTTATTGGTGAGGGAATAATGACAAGGAAATAAAATTTGTACAAGTTCTATAGAGAAACCATCTACACTTTCCATCTACAGTTGGTTGAATCCACAGCTTCAGGACTCATGACTACTGGGAGCTGAATTTACTGCAGCCAACTCCTCAACCTACCTTTTGCTCTTTTGTGACCTGTATCATTTTTTATGTCCCTTGTACCAATATTATTTTCCTGAAGTAAAAGCAGTACACAAATCCCCCATCCCCATTCCCAAGAAGGTGCCTCTGCTTTTAGACTCGTATGTGGAAATGTGTGAGAGTAAAGAAATAAAATTCACAGCTCTGAATTTGAAGGCTATCTAGCAGTTCCAGATGAGTATGTTAATGCTAATACAGGCAAGGGTATCCACCCACAGATCAATGAATTACCAAGGGAAAAAAGTACTTTTACAATGGCACTGCCTTAAGCAATAATCAATTATGGTCCTATCTGTGATGAGGAACACTGATGCCATTTCAGTACCAGGGAAAGAAGGATCAAGAAGCAGATGCCAGCAACATCTATATGAAAATTTTGCTAAAAGTACTCTGGATCAAATTATATAGAGCAACCACATAAATATAGACTATCGAACATGTTTTAAGACCATTTGTCTATACTATTAAAATGTCAATGGCAGGAAAGATAAGACACCTAGAGAACTCTTTCATATTGAAAGAAAGTAAAGAAAATTCATAAGTAATTGCAATGTGGGATCCTTAGTTAGATCCATCATCTAGAAAGCACAGCTATAAACAATATTAGATAAAGGTCCTTATCTAAAATAGAAATTTGAACATGCAATGTATTAATTTCCTAGAGCCTCTGTAATAAAATGCCACAAACTAGATGGCTTAAAAGAATAAAAAGAAAAAAATATCATTTCATAGTTCTGGAGGACAGAAGTTTGGACTTAAGTTATGGATATGGAAAGAACCATACTTTCTCTGAAACCCACAGCAAACTCCCTTGCTTCCTTGTAGCTTTCAGTGGGTTGCCAAAAATCCTTGTTTTCAAACCTCATCACTCTAATTCTCACTTCTGTGGCTATATAACATAGTCCCTGCACACTTCTGTCTTCATACAACTATTTTTTATTTTTGTTTTTTGTTTGGTTTTTGTTTTGTTTTGTTTTTAGAGACAGGGTTTTTCTGTGTAACTGCCTGGCTGTCCTGGAACTCACTATGTAGACCAGGTTGACCTCTAAATCACCTGCCTCTGCCTCCCAAGTGCTGGAATTAAAGGTGTGCATCACCACCCAGATAACTATTTTCTATTAGAAAACAAGCAATATTTAATTGAGGACCAGTATGGCCTCATCTTAATTCCACCTGTATTGACCATATTTCCAAATACAGATATACTGGATTACACATTCTGATATACTAGAGATTCGGATTTCAATGTATCTTCTTTTGTTGTATGGAAAGGAGACACAATATAACATAGACCATATAATTACATTTACTACAATTCTATCAATGCTATATTTCCTAAATTGGTAACTGTGTGTGACTCTACAGAAAAAGCATTCTTATTCTTATGCCATACTATCTGAAGTATTTGCACAAAAACTGACATAATCTCTCCAACTGACTCTGAGAAAATGTCACAAAATTTTAACAATGGGTAAGTCTTGTTATAGGTGACCATCCACATATTCATGGCATTACTCTTGCAACTTCTCTATTCATTTGACAAGTTTCCAAATGGTTTTTACAAATCAAGAGATATTAAAAACAAACAAAGAAGAGGCTTTGGTATAGTTCTATAGTACAGCACCTGCCTAACGTGCACAATGGTCTGTGTTCCATCTGTAACATGACAAATAAAAGGAAGAATTATTTCACAAGGCTGTGATACTCATTCTTCTGTAGAATGAGCATCTTCAGGAAGGTGATATTCCTCTGTGCCTGATGGTACCAGTTACTATTCACTTAGTGTATCTTCTACACATGCCCTCTATTGGACTTTTCCTCCATGCCTCTTATGATTTTTCTTCATGTTCTGGAAGGAATGATCTCTACCCAGTCCATCATTCACCTTCCTCTACCAATGCTGTCTAAAGCCTGAGGGATACTAGCAAGTATCATCTGCTTCCTCTCAGCTCACATGCAGATGGCAAACTATTGGAGCTACTAGGCATTTGCTTGTGAATGTAAGAAAGGACTTTGAAATCCTCTCCCCAACCTACTCTTCTCCTCAGTTAAAAAAAAAAAAAAAAAAAGGTAAGGCTGTACAGAGTGCCACATGTCTTTAATTCCAGCACTCAGGAGGAAGAAGCAATCAGATCTCTGTGAATTTGAGGCCAGCCTGATCTACAAACTGAGTTCCAGGACAGCCTAGAACTACATAATGAGACCTAGTATCAAAAACAAACAAACAAACAAAACATGACAGTAAGGCCCTGTTGCTGAAGACAGCACCTAAAACTTATTGAATGAACATGGAGAAGTTGAGCTGGTGCCTACATATTCACTCCTATGGACTAAGGGTCACAGTACTGGAAGACACTCTGCATTCTAGCAAAGGAGAAAGATAAACACCAACACAGTTACAAACTCTTTGATCTACAGTGGTGACCTGCCTGAAAGATACACTGTTGCAATAGTGGCACAAAGCTTGTGGGATTTGCCAAGATCTGATTTGACTTAAGGCCTACTCTGTGAAATGGAATCCATACTTGACACTGCTTGAGTAGAATCTGAAACTAGATAATTCAGAGACCTAAGGTAAAAGTAAATACTACTGGTCTTTACAAAACCAAGTTTCAATGAAATGACTCCTAATGGCATTCTGCCATGCTCATACTCAACAGACCAGTGCCTTGATCAGCCATCATCAGAGACTCTTCATCCTGCAGCAGATGGGACCAGATACAGATAACCACAGCTGGACAATATGAAGATATGAGAAACCTTGGAACCCTCTGCCCTAAGCATGTCTCTATCAAATCTCATGGAAGAGGAGGCAGAAAGAGTATAAGGGCCAGAGAGGATAGAGGACACCAAGGAAACAAGGCCATCTAAATCAACATGAGCACACACATATGAACTTATAGAGACTGAGGCAGAATGCATAGGGCCTGCACAAGTTTGCACCAGTTGGGGTCAGATAGCTTAAAGGAGAAGTGGACACACACCCATCCCTAACCTAGAAGCAACATCCAAGTGATTCTCACGTGCAAATAAAAATTTAGTTTTCTCCAAGGGAGTCTCACTGAAAAAACCAAGTTATTCCCTTTTTTTTTCCTTTATTTTTTATTTCTTCAAGTTACATCTCAATCGCAGTCCCCTCCCTATTCCCCCTCCAGTCCCACCCTCAACCCCCCATCCTCTTCCCTTTTTTTTTTCTTTTAAGTTTAAGGTATATCTTATTTCCCCCTACAGTTTCCCCTTTCAGTCCAACAAATGGCTCTTTCTCTTATAATAATAAATACAATACAAAACAACAGAGGTAATTAGGCCACAGTTATGAGGGTTATATGGCTTAACGTACATTCCCAATGTCCAGTCCATATGTATTTGGTACCTGACTTTAACATTCTACTATCTAACCATCTCCATGAGTTCAAAGTTCTATATCTGACTCAACATTCATACTAATTGCAACACAATTTTAAAAGTATCTTCTTAGATGCATAATACTCTCTTGACTGCTAAACAACTCAAAATTTAATTATGAGACTCTATCTATCTGTTCTTCAATCACCTCAGAGACCTGAGAGGGATAAATATATCTGATTTTATAGGAAGTACAGAGTCTTCAGCTTCCCAAACTAAGAAATGACATACCAGTGGCTGCCTGGACAGTTTCCATTTTCTCTCCATACATTACAGCATCGCTCTTCAGTCGTTTGGCCCCACTTCTCTGACAGACATTGATTGTAGAGCAGGGGTTATGAAGGACTTACCTACCCTGTCTTGGCAGAGCTAGGCTGTCGACTTACCTGCTTCCAGAAAACCAAGTTATTCTTAAGGGTAGGCTGCATGCCAAAAAGTAGATGGCCAACAGAAAACAAGCTTAATAGTATCTTTGGAGGTCCTATGTTTCATGATGTGTCAGAGTACTTTTTTTTAGCCTTCACATATAATGTTGAGTCAGATATAGAACTTTAAACTCATGGAGATGGTTAGATAGTAGAATGTTAAAGTCAGGTACCAAATACATATTTACTGGTCATTGGGAATGTACGTTAAGCCATATAACCCTCATAACTGTGGCCTAATTACCTCTGTTGTACTGTATTGTATTTATTATTATAAGAGAAAGAGCCATTTGTTGGACTGAAAGGGGAAACTGTAGGGGGAAATAAGATATGCCTTAAACTTAAAAGAAAAAAAAAGGGAAGAGGATGGGGGGTTGAGGGTGGGAGGGTGGGACTGGAGGGGACTGCGATTGAGATGTAACTTGAAGAAATAAAAAATAAAGGAAAAAAAATAAAATGAAGACTATGTCACTTTTGATCCTCTAAATAATGAAAATATCAGGACCTTCACAGGCAAGCTTATGTTACAGACGAGGCACACACTGCCCACCTGAAGAGTATAATATTTTTGTGTTCCCCTGTTTTGAGTGTGGGTCAAGAGGTGTGTGGCTGGGAACAGTGAGATCTGGGAAAATCTAAACTCTGGAAATCTCAAAGTTGGGGCCTCAGGCCCCAAAATGAGATTGGTAGGCATGGGATCAGACACACTCTCTCTCTGCTTCCACCGGCCCCTGGAGCACCTGGACACACCCCCAAAGGGTTACCTTCCTTATGGCATGTAGAAACACCACAAGTGGTCACAGGTGAGCTCAGGCATGTACCCAATGTCTGCGACCTTTCCTCTTGTAAATATAGCATTGCCAGCATCTCAATCTCAGCCAACAGAATGCATCCACTCCCAAAAATCTCCCTCCCAGTTTTCCACAGTTCAAAAAGGGCCCTCATCCATCTCAGTGGACAGAAAATTCAGTAGATTTTAGGGAATCATGGGAGAGTTAAGACTATCATGACATAAACTGTGATAAAGGAAACCTGGCTCCCAAACAGTTGTCTCAGAACTGTTGTGGTTTTGGTGCTGGAGAAAGCTTTCTCCAACCATGCTGACATTTTCCAGGACCCACCATGTTTCTCTGGCACAGAATGCCTGTCTTTGACTTGGACAGGTGACCTGGATGGTCCTGCTGGCAGACCATGAGAAAAAAAGCCACTGTGGCGCTGCATGTTTGAGCTGCATCTAGCGGGACATTAGAGGGAAATGCAGTCCAATCATGCTTCACATATGTGCACACCAATTCACCCCCTCACCACCCCACCCACCATTTATACTACACACCTGAAAGCCCTAAGCACCATATGCAGATGTAAATTCCCTAGGGATCTGACCAGGGAATTTTCTTCCAGAATAATCCCTCAGGTCCTTGACCCTTTAATCAAAGAGGTTACAAAAGTCTTTCAGTGCATTCCATCTAGAGATGTGCTGAGACATCAATGACTTTCTCTAGATATGAGACAGTCACAAACCAAAGGGCTCTGATCTTGGAAGCCTTAACCAGGAGAAACTTGCCTCTTGTTTCTACTCCACCTCTGTATGGAAGTTATCAAGATCCTAAGCCTGTGTCATAGAGCACCCAGAAATTCAACAAACACAATGCCTGAGGCCAAGTCTACGGGGAAGCGTGAGGAAATAAAAGGTATCTACTTTAAGATGACTCAGCCAGTAAAAACACTTCCTATGTGACCCTGAAGATTTGATTTTGATCCTCAGAACTCACATAAAAAAGCCAGATGTGGTGGCATGTGTTTGTCATCCCAGTACTCTTGTAGTTAGATGGGAGGCAGTCACAGGAATATCAGCCAGAAGTGTACAGACCAGCTATCTTGGAGTACACTGCATGGTACTCCACAAGAAATCCACTGCCTCAGCAAGGTGAGAAGCAGGAACCAATTCCCAAAATGCCTTTTAATCTCCTTACATGAGTTGTATCATGTGTGTGCCCTTATGCATGCACTCTCACACAAAAGGAATTAATCAATCAATCAATCAATCAATCAATAAAAATGTCAAGGACTTCCTTATGCCAAGTCTATAAGGGAGGCTAATGAATGAGAACAAGCCAGTAGAGCTATCCACTAAACATCGAGATATTTAATCCCATCAAGTTTACATAAGGGGACCTACTTGAATAGGCTTTGAAAGAGTATTGCCCCAGACCCAGCACCAAGGGACCATGTTGAGTTAGCATCTGTCAGCCTTGTCCCACCTGCTTCTAGGAGTCTATTACCCAAAGCTCAAGATAAACACACATGAGATGGGAGTTACCCTGTATTTTTACTGCTATTTTGCATCATCCAAATCAGCAGAATTCACAAAGAGCAAAAAATACAGAATTGGAGACTCTGTATAGAAAACTTTAGCTTTTTAGTTGTGTCATATGTCTCTATCTGTTCATTCTGTAAGAGACTTTCAGAGTGTCTTCCTTGTACCTGACATAGGTGAATTATAGTACTTTTGAAATCACTTGAACACTTGTGAATAGCTTACACTATGAGTGAAACTCTCGGGATGCTGGTGCTAGACTCATAGCTCATGGACATTCTGGTAACATCCTTTCACTCACCACCCATGATTACTGGCTTCAGAGGTCAAGCAATAGCAAAAGAAGTTGATGGGATAGCGAGATAGGAGACATTCTCAGAAATAATGCCATGGCAACAGTAACCATGGAAAGGAGAAAGATCAGAGACAGAGGCAAACAAACAACAATGAAAAAGACAAGTGTATATCTGAAGAAAATCAGCCACCTATAACCTCTGGCTCTTCCATCATCAGCACTGGACCCTCCTACTTTGTACGATGGTGGAAGAAACATCCAACAACCAGGAGTGACCTGAAAAGGTCTAGAGGAGTACAAATGCAGTTTTAAGAATGTATGTGGTTTATAGTCACATTTATTTAATGTTCTAATATTTCTTTCTTAGGGCTCAAAATGTAAACAAGAATTCTTATATGAATGATTTGTTTAGGGAGAGTTCTTAGGAGAACAGGTCAAAAGAAAGCAGAATGGATTGCGAGTCCATAGAGTTGGCAAGAATGTGGACTCAGTGGGTGACTATCTTCAGTCTGGTCACATGAGGAAGCTCTGAAAAACATGGCATCACAGAGTTAGCCATAACTTGAAACAACAGGGTTGCCTTTTTACCTCATTATGGGTCATTCATTGGCTGGGATTTGAGGGACAAGTCTCAAGATAAGGTGGCATCTGTGATTTGCCAGCAGCTTAGGAAACGAGTATGGGAGGAAGCTAAAGCAAGTCTAAGAAAGGCTCCAGTTTATCCACTATAGTTCTCTTCTGCCTAATATACTTCAAACAGCAAAAGATAACAAGGCATGATCACCACTATACTACAGTTTAAAAAAGAAAATGGAAAGCAACCAGTTCTGTGAAGGTTATGGTGAAATTGTGATCCTCATTCATTTGTAGGGATACAAAATGGAAGACCTCTTGGCAGTTCTTCCTTAAAGGTTTAACATGGAAATTCTGTTCAATGTACATCCACCTTGTGCTCTCAGTATTCTTAAGCCTATCTCTGCAGGCTACTTCAATCATTCCTTTGCACCTCTGAAATGTTTCCAGAAGTAGAAGACCTTTTCAGATTAGTAGATGAAAGTGAGATAGCAAAGCGACTTGGTTATTACATGACAAGCTGCCTAGTTGAACTGACAAAATGTGGCACACTGATAGCAATTCCACAATAAGATGCTGTTAGTACTCAAAGACTGACTAATGAGATGAACAGATCATGCTTTTACAAGAGTGGATTATCAAAGCCAGGCATCGCAGTGCATACCTCTTATCCCAGTATGTGGGAGGGAGAGGCAGGAGGACCAGCAGTTCAAAGTCATCTTTGCTACATATTGAGTTTGAGGCCATTATGGGATATGTGAGACTCTGTCTCAAAAAAAAAAATGATGAACAAAAGCCAGATTATAAAACAGGAAGGGATTCCCAATTGTACCAGAGTCAGCAATATCTAAAGGAAATGTAGTGTGTACAGACAATCATCATCATGAAAACAAAAAGAAGATCAAGCTGAAAACTGACAGAGAAAAGGCATTGCATCCCAGAAACACACCAACTGGACCCATGAAGTAAGCTCATTCTTGTGGAAGGATGGTTGCATATAGTTATGGAAGCATATTATGTCCAGCATTCATTAATATCACCCAGAGCCTCTCCTCCTCCATTTTCTTAGTGTTCATGGTATAGTTTCTGCACAAGCCTCTCACCTAGAAAGCATTTTTTTCATTAATTGTGAAAAAATACAATATCTGGGGCTCTCATAATTATACCATTTAGACAGAGCATAAAAAAGTATGACTCCAGTTGAGTCAATTTATTAAAAATCAGAACATTGCACTTTTGATTCCTAGGATGTAAAAATTAGCTCAGATTTCTGGATTTTGCTATTTAGTCACAATACCAGTAATAAAAGAAAGTCTATTTACATTTGTTAAAATGCCTTTGGAGAAGTTGCTTCAGTCTGTGGAATATTTCTTTAATTTGGAGACAAACTACCACATTACATTGCCAAGGCAATCACACAATTGAAGTCATTTCACTGAGTCTCCATGAGAAGGAAATAACTAAAATGAAAGTTGATTTCACTGACTTTTTCTTGCAAGGCTTTTGTGAGCATTGCTGGCAGCAGCTGTCTCTTAGCCCAACCCAACAGCACGAACTGTAGCCGCATCTGTTTTGCTGCAGGTGCTGGCTTCTAGAAAGTTTGGGTCATTTCTTCTGTAACTTTATATCCCCAGGGATGAACACAGTGCTTGTCAAAGAGTAGATATTCATTAATACCTGTTGGATAAAGGATGAATAAAGAGTGAATGAATGAATGAATGAATGAATAAGTTCATGAGCAAGAAGAACTTTGAAAAGTAGTATCATTGGCCCAAGAAAGCAGAGATAGGAATTGCATGCTTTGGAAAGATTTTCATCCTTGAAATGGTTCAAATACCAAAATCTGTGAGTGAAAAGGTTATATTTTGTTATTCATCTTTCTATTCAAAATGATTATTAGTGAATCACCTCTCCCTGTCTCTCTTTGTCTCTCTCTCCCCTCCCCCACCTCTCTAAGGCTAAAGACACCACAAGAAGAACTACAGAGCCAACTAACCTGGGCCCATGGGGTCTCACAGAGACTGAACCACCAACCAAAGAGCATGTATGGACTGGAGCTAGGTCTCCTACTCATATGACGACTTGGTCTTTAAGTGGGTCCCTTGACAATTGGAGCAGACCCCTGTCTCTGACTTGGACTTTGTGGCCTGCCTTAGGATCCGTTTCCCCTAGCAGGGCTGCCTTCTTTGGCCTTAGAGGAAGAGGAAGCACTTAGTCCTGATGCAACTTGGTGTCCCAGGGTTGGAACCAGGTATGGGGAGAGGGGTTTGGGGGAAATGGGTGGGAGGCTGGGACAGAGAGGACAGGAGGGAGTGGGGCTTTGATTGGGATGTAAAATGAACAATAAATTAATTTAAAAAAGAAATTTCTCATTCTTTCTGCCCTAGAGTGAGACTAGCATATGCATTAATACAATAGTGGTACTTGGCACAATTCAATGCCATTACCTCTTTTATCTCTTTAGAAGAGATAAGCCATATCAAAATAGGGGTTATAATCTGTCTCTTCTACTTACATTCTCAGCTCTCTTTTGGATAAGAGGAAAATGAAAGTGAAAAATAAATTAAATCCTCACTCTAGAATTCATAGTTTCAACATAAGCTAGGAAATATTGTTTTTATCAAACAGCCAAATTTTCATTCAATCTTTGTAGTATACCTCAGATAAATCTCTAGCTATTAGTTGAAAGTTCATCCAATGTAGAGCAAGGGTAACATTCCTCCATTGCTGGTAAGAGTGCAAACTTGTACAACTACTTTTTGGTGGTTTCTCAGAAAATTGGGAATAGTTCCACCTCAAGACCTAACTATTCTACTTCTGGACATATACCCAAAAGATACTCCACCATACCACAAGGACACTTGCTCAACTATGTTCAAAACAGCTTTATTCATAATAGCCAGAAACTGGAACCAACCTAGATGTCCCTCAACTGAGGAATGGATTAAGAAACTGTGGTACATTTACACAATGGATTATTGCTCAGCTACTAAAAACAAGAACATCATGAAATTTGTAGGAACTAGAAAAGATCATCCCAAGTGTGATAAACCAGACTCAGAAAGACAAACATGGTATTCATCCACTTATAAGTGGATATTAGCCATAAAGTATAGGATAACCATGCTTCAATACATAGGCCCCAAAAAGCTAAGTAAGAAGGAGAGCCCAAGGGGAGCTTTGAACTTCACTGAGAAGGAAAAATAGAACAGATATCTGGGGTGGATGGAAGGAAGGAACTGGGTGGGGGATGTGGTAGGGAGAGGTGCAGGAGGGATCAAGTTGGGGGAGGACAGAGGGAGAAAGAACTGAGAGAGAAAGAACTGGAATCGGTGATGGGGACAATGGAAACTCCAAGGAGTCTTAGCTAGGGTGACTCTAGCAATGGGGGATATGAAACCTGAAACAGCCATTTCTTGTAACCAGAAGGAACTTCCAATGGAAAGACTGGTACACTAACCCAGCCACAAAACCTGCAGTCCACAATTTGTCCTCCCTACAAGAGGTGCAGGGGTAAAGATAGAGCAAAAATTGAAAGAAAATGACTGGCCTAGCTTGAGATCCATGCCATGAGAGAGACCACCCCTGATACTACTAATGACATTTGCTGCTGACCACGGTGTAGAGGTCTCAGCAACCGATCCAGGGAGAACAGAAGATATTCAGGAGGGAACGGATTCGGCGTGACAGACAACACAACTCAAGAGAAGTTTCAGTGCTGCTGTTCTTGTGCTTACTAAAAATGATAACATCTGTAAACACGGAAGGAACATTGAGCTTCTTGGTGGCCCGATTGACTGTGGTCAATGGACCGGACAGTTCCTAACCATTGTGTTTTATTCTGAAACAGACCAGTATTTCAATGCCTTTTTTCTAAATCCCTTTTTACTTCCTCAATTGTCTTTCATAACCATGAACGCTTACTTGTTTTCCCTTTTACACTAGCGAGTAATGGAATGTTTTTTGATAGCTTTAACAATATCTCCTAATACTTCAGCTTTATCAGAGGGACTCAATGTCTACCAGGGAGGACGTGATCTCCTAAGTCTTTTCATGAAACCTAAGCTATTCTTTTACCATCATCTAGCATTTTAACAGGAATGCCATTACGTTGGTATTTTATTTCTTTCTGAGTATCTCGTTTCCTTCTTCCTCTAGGTCCCAGTCCTAACTTCTCCTTTTGTAAATCATACAAAGCTACATATAAAGAAATACCTGTGTTATTATGCAAACGGCGTACAAGCTTAGCAAGCGGCACACTCTCAGATTTATTAAAAGATATTTTTCTAAGTATTTTCTTTAGCAAGTGTTCCAGAGTCTGAATCACAGCAGCCGGTTTCATTTCTATAGTCTTTCCTGGAATATCCAATTTTTCTCCTAAAGGTGGAGTAAACTTAAATATAGGGAGTGCCATGGTACTCTCCAGGTGGGGGTCACCAGTCTTTCAAGGAACCGATGACTCCATGGGTCAAGTGCAAGCTATGAAAAGATAAATACAACAACCAAAAATGAAACCAAGTCCTCCAAACATCCTGGGCCCGCAAAATCCCCCAGGGTTATGAGGAATCCATCCCAACAAATATCCAGGCTTCTGGCCAACATCCGCCTGCATGAGGGGGTCCGACCCCAAACTTTCCTTGGGACCTGACCATCCCCCAAACCTCTGCACACGCATTATGTCATACTGTAGTCGTGGCCTGTGTGACAGGCAAGACGGGTGTGGCAGACATTCTTCTATACTTTCAGATAGGAGGCTAGCATAACTGTCATCTGAACCACAAAAAAGCATGCATGGGACAGAACTAGGTCCTCTGCATATTTGTAACAGTTGTACAGCTCAGTCTTTATATAGGACTCCTAACAGCAGGAGCAAGGGCTGTCTCTGACTGTTGCTTGCCTTTGAATCCCTTTCCCCTAACTGGGCTGCTTTGTAAGGAGAAGTGCCTAGTCCTACTGCAACTTGATATGCCAAGGCGAATTGATATCCCTAGGAGGCCTCCCCTTTTCTGAGGAGAAATGAAGGGCTAGAGAATGAGGGAGGGGAGCAGAAAGGAGAAGGAGCAGCCAGGAGGAGAGGAGGGAGGGGAAACTGTGATCCAGAGGTAAAGAGAAAATTCACTTTTTAGAGTGAATGGAAGCCAATTTAAAATGATTTAATTGAAAAGCTATATATATGGTGAGGGTCTCTGTCTCAGAATATTTTTTTCATAAAGTGATTATCATGGCCTGAATATTACATACTTAATTTTAACATGCATATTTTTATGAGGAATGTTGCTTATGCTTCCAAAGAAGGTTCATATCTGTATTATTTATGAGAGTGTAATACAAGTATTTTTTAAAATTAAAAAGAAAGTTCATCCAATACTGGTATGGAAATATTTTGTTCCTTTCTCCTTCTGCCTTTTACCTTTTCACTAATTATCATATGGACACATAAGTTCTTTTAAATTTATTTTTGTTTCTTTTGGTTTGTAATGCTAATTTTCTACTGTTTTAAAATTTTATACATGCATGTAATGTGTTTTGATCAAATCTACCCCTTGAAATGATACCCTCTCTTTCAATTCTTCCTCTCTCCCTCCCACCACTCTTTCCTTCCCAACTTCATGTGCTTGTTTTCAAATCCACTGAGTTCTGTATGCCTATGTGTGGGGAACCATCTACTAGAGCATAAGTACTTTCTCAGGGGAAGAATTTCTGAAGGATTAACTCTCCCTCTCTAGCAGCCCTCAATTGCCAATATCCCTTCTTCACTTAGGGGTCGAACTCAGTGAGCCTCTCCCCCATCGAGTCTGATGTTTTGGCTACCTTGATCTTCTGCATGCAGTCCCAAGCTCTGCGTGTTCCTTGTGCAATGTCCCTGATGTGTCTGGCAAATACTATTTCACTGCAGACATCCACTCCCTCTCGCTCAATCTTTCTACCCTCTCTTCTTTGATGGTCCCTGAGCCTTGGGGAGTTGGAGAAATATGTGTGATATAGATAGATGGGAGTAACCCAAACCCGTTCTGTTTTACTTTAAAGGGGCTCCACATAATAGAATTATTCCTGGTACTGTTAAGTGGGCCAAAAATGGATAGCCGGTGAGGCCATAGGCCTGAGAGGAGCTAATGTTATTATTCTAAAATCTGAATACAACAGGGACTCCAAAACTGGTAAACATACAAAGAATAGGAGACTGTAGAGTACTCAACTCTAAATAGGACCTTTTTAAATTAGAATATCTGTTAATAAATAATTCACACGGCATACAATTTGCCCAATTAGATAATTCAATAGTTTTTAGTGCAACATATTCATAGGCTTGTGAAGGCATTATTACTTTCAATTTCAGAAACTGGATGATTTCATAGGTGGATGCAATGTGTTGTGATCCAATTCACTCTCATTACCTTCTTTACCTCCCTCCTACTCCCTGCTGACCCAATTTCTTTCCAACTGGTGCACTCCTATTTTTATATTGTTCTGTCTCTGTCTCTACCTCTATTTATCTTTGTGTGTGTGTGTGTGTGTGTGTGTGTGTGTGTGTGTGTGTGTGTGT
>CAJQZJ010037357.1:1180806-1223781 GCA_907164525.1 Lophiomys imhausi | reverse complement strand
TGTGTGTGTGTGTGTGTGTGTGTGTGTGTGTGTGTGTGTGTGTGTGTACAGGTCTTGTGTGGGTAGCCATAGCCGTGTGAGTTCATGAGTGTAACTTGTCAGGTGCAGAAGGCAGCTTTCACAACACTCCCCTTCTTCCCCCAGTTCTTAAAATCCTTCTGCTCTTTCTTCTGCAGCATTTCCTGGGACTTCAAGGAGGTGATATATCTATCCTGTATAAGCTTGAGCACTCAACTTAATCTCAGAAAATTCCTTTATTTTTTTAAGATTTAATTATTTTTATTTTCTACGTATGAGTGTTTTTCTTACATATATTTCTGTGTACCACCTACCTGCTTGGTATCAGCAGAGGCAAGGAGAGGATACTGGATCCCCCAGAACTAGAGTTACAGATGGTTATGAGCCACCATGAGAGTGCTGGGAATTGAATCTGGGTACTCTATATGAGCAATAAGTGCTCTTAACAACTGAACCATTTTTTCAGACACTTTAGCAAATTCTTTTAACAATACGTCAATTTACATAAAATTATATGCTCCTCAAAGAAATATCTAAATGTTGGAGAAAGAAAAATTTTGAATGGCTAAGTAAAATCAATCTGACAACTCTGAAAGTTCCAAGATTCAGGTAGGGGAGCAGGATCCTGAAAACATTCTCATTACTAGAAATATTGCAATTCAGACCATCATTATCTCTTCTAATGCTTTTTTGTGCATGAAATCCATGCAGACAAGTGACTTCAGATTCTCTGAGCTCTGCAGAGTGGACTTCATTATGACATTTTCTAAAAAAGAATTAAGTTTAGCTGCCAGCTGAAGGTAAAATTTTGGGCATTTTTCAGTAAATTCTTCCAAGCTAGTATTTCAAAATCTTAGTTTCGTGAAAGAATCATAATCTGGGAGGATGAAGACAGAGCATCAATATTTTTAAACATTCTTAGAGTAATGTTGTGTGTGGCAACGTATGAGCACCAATGCTTCAAGCCAATTTTATCAGTTCTTCATGGGCCACCAAAACAAAGATATACTGGCTAAGTACAATTAATAAAAGTATCCTGGAGATCACAATAAATGTTAATGAAAATATGTCTGTCTTGGGCCAATTATATGGATCAGCAGGTAAAACCTGGTGACCTCAATTCATTCCCTAAAACCCATATAATGGTAGAAGGAAAGTTGAGTCCACAAAGTTGTTCCCTGATCTCCACAGGCAAGTCCTCACATACATTTTAAGCACACACACACACACACACACACACACTCATACAGGAATACACAAATAAAAATTGTTAAATCATCTGTCTCTAGCCTCTATCATAGACTACTGAGTGGGTGATTTGGAAAATCTGCTACTATTATAAAACCTAAACAGTTTTCAATGTAATTTTTTAATTCTTTGAGAATTTCATACATGTATACACATCCTCCTACATCCAGCAGACCCATTTTTACCTCCTCTTTCTTTTTGTAATCCACCAAATCCAGTTAGTCCTTCCATATCCTTTTGGGTGTGGTGCCATCCACTTGGAGGGTGATTGACCTACCAGGAACCTTGAAAACTGATTTTTCTGTCTCATCAGCCATCAACTGCCAATATCTGCTCAATGAATGAGTGGTAACCCTTCCATGCTGGAAAGTTAACTGGCTTTATTGTGTGCAGGTAACCACAACTGCTGTGAGTTCATGAGTGAAGTGGTCCTACCATGTTCAGAACACATTTTGATTCAGTCCTCTGCAACCTCTGGCTCTTACAATCTTTCTGCCCCCTCTTTTCTGTAATGGTCCTTGAGCCTTGAAGGGAAGGGATCTGATATAGATGTACCATTTGCTGCTGGGCCCTCCACAGAGACTTATTTTCTACCCTTCAATCAGTTATGAGTGTCTGTACTAACCGAATTCCACCACAAAAAGATTTCTCTGATGAGGTCTGAGAGCTGCACTGACCTGCAGATGGAGAGGCGTGAATTTAGAGGGCAGTTTCATACTACATCCATTTAGCAAGATAAATAAGCTCATTCTGAACCTCCATCCCATGTTTTTTCTGCACACTGTAACTAATATATTGCATACTATCTTTCTCTAACCCATTCCCATTCCCTTAGACAAGGTTCTCAAAGTCTAGGACTAGCAACAACACCTTTGACTTGAAACTTGTTAGAAATACACACACACACACACACACACACGTGTGTGTGTGTGTGTGTGTGTGTGTGTGTGTGTGTGTGTGTGTGTGAAAGAGAGAAAGAGAGAGCTTCTTGTGCTTTCCCTTTGTTATTTTTGTTTTATTCTGGTTTGCTTTTCTTCTGAGCACCAACCCAGACTTGTTTAATCACAGACTCTAAAGTCAAGTCCCCGAATATGTCTTAATATCTTCCTGTGTGATTCTGATGCATGTTCAAGTTTGGGGTCCATTTTAGAGCATTTCATATTCAGAACTGGAGGTTTGAAAGCTAACGAATACATTTCTAATTCTGTCTTTGATCTTCTGTTCTCCTTGTGACCTTCCTTGAGATAGTGAGGTATACCTCTGTGACAAGTGGAAGGAAGAGGTAATAAGGAAACTACACTTCTCCTATCCACAACAACCATAGAGATAGGTAGGTTCTCGGTGGCAGTAGTAGTAGCAAGGTCCTGTCATGGTTAGTTTTTTGTCAAATGGACCCAAGCTAGAGCCATTTAGGAAGAGATACTCTCAATTGATAAAATGTTGTGGGCAAGTCTGTAGGGTATTTTCTTTTTTATGTTTATTTATTACTTCAAGTTACATCTCCATCACAGTCCCCTCCCTCCACCCCTCCTGGCCTCACCCTCCCTCCCTCTCCCCCTTCTCCCAGAATTCATAATTCCTTTTTTAATAATTAGGCCACAATTATGAAAATTATAAGGTATAACATACATTTCCAATGTCCAGTCCATACATATTTGGCAAGTGATATTAATATTCTAATATCTATCTCCATGAGTTTGAAGTTCTATACCTAAGTCATTTTTCCAACCTAACTTACATTACCACCTTAAAAACATCTTCTTAGACCTAGAAAATCCTTTTAATTCCTAAACAACTTAAAATTTAACTGTGAGACTATAACTGTCTAGTCTTCAACCACATCAGAGACCTGAGAAGGATAGATATATCTGATTATGCAGAAAGTGCAGACCCAACAGCTTCCAAAACTAAAAAAAAGTGACAGACAACTGACTGCCTGAGCATTTTCTTAATTAGAGATTGATGTGGGAGGGCCCAACCCATTATGGGTGGCACCATCTCAGGACTGGTGGTTCTAGGTTCTACAAAAAAAGCAAAGTGAGAAATCCATGAGGACCAAGCCAGTAAGCAGCATCCCTTTATGGTCTTGAATCAGCTCCTGGGTTCAGGTTCCTGTTCTAGTTGATTTCTTATCCTGGACTGCTTTCAATGATGGACAGCAATATGGAAGTGCAAGCAAAATAAACCCTTTCCTCCCCACCTTGCTTTTGGCCACAGTATCTCATCATAGCAATAGAAATTCTAATTAAATAAAAATGTGATACCAGGCTTGTGGAGTATTGCTGTGACAAAACTGACCATGTTTTGTGGAAGATTGTGGAAGGGCTTTGGAGCATTAGGCTAGAAAAGCCACTGAGTCTTGAAAGATAAGTAGACTGTTCTGTAGAAGCTTGGACGATAAAGCTGAGATCAGCACAGATTATAGAGACTCAGTTTGTGAAGTTCAGAAAGAAATTTGAAAATCATTTAAAGACTATATCAGGGCCATTTGCCAGCCACACTTGAGGTGCCAATGATATTCTTTTAGATTTTTGTCTCATGTCAATTTGGTTGGGCATATTTTGTGTTTCTTGTCTTTTGTTTGTATACTATGGTTCCCAAATTTATATTTTTATATGTTTTTGGGTTGTGTGTGTGTGTGTGAAAGAGAGAGAGAAAGACAGAGCTTCTTGTGCTTTCCCTTTGTTATTTTTGTTTTATTCTGGTTTGC
Source organism: Lophiomys imhausi (assembly GCA_907164525.1). Classification (NCBI taxonomy): domain Eukaryota; kingdom Metazoa; phylum Chordata; class Mammalia; order Rodentia; family Muridae; genus Lophiomys; species Lophiomys imhausi. Next base: position 1,219,805 of record CAJQZJ010037357.1, on the reverse strand, counting down.
TTTTCTTTTTGTTTGTCAGTTTGTTTCTTTCCAAGAGGTGGTTTGAGTGATGAGATGGGAGAGGAGAACCGTGATCAGACTAGATTGTTTGAAAAACTTTTCTTTAAAAAAAGAAAGTAGGAAGCCGGGCGGTGGTGGCGCACGCCTTTAATCCCAGCACTTGGGAGGCAGAGGCAGGCGGATCTTTGTGAGTTCGAGGCCAGCCTGGTCTACAAAGTGAGTCCAGGACAGCCAAGGATACACAGAGAAACCCTGTCTCGAAAAACCAAAAAAAAAAGAAAGAAAAAAAGAAAGTAGGGAAAGTATCATAAATAATGGCCTAATAGTTTAAACTTTAGAGTTGAGTACTTTGTCAATCCTAGTTCTTAGAAGAAAATTATTCAGATATTTTCCTATAGCCCAATGTCACAATTATATACTCCAACAAAGCCTAACAAGGAATATGCTCAAAAATTCACAGTAATTTAGAGAAGTGTTACTGTTGGTAATGTTTGAGTACCAAATGATGGCTAAGGCCTCAGGCAGGGGGAGGGGGAGACTATTTTAACCTGCTCCTAGAACATATATGTTGTTACATGAAAATCCTAGTTCTGTAAGTTGGTTCTCTCTCAAGTTGTTGTAGTCAGGGAGTTCCCTAATACTCCAAATCAATACACGAAATTGTTTCTGGTGTTAGTTTCCCAGCATTGTAAGACAACTGCTTAAGGGATCAATCATATGCTCTTGGTGCAAAAATGTAGTTTTCTTCTTGTTGGCTGGTGCTTGTAGTGCTCGAAGGTGATATGCAGGCTTCTGGGACAGCATCGAGTCAACTGAGGACCCTGTGAGCAACACTAAGAAGTTTACACTTGTGCAATAGTGCAAGCCTGTTAAGGGGTAACCAATGCTGATGATTAGTGTTGATTGTCTACTTGACATACTGTAGAATCACTTGGGAGGGGAGTCTCAATGAGGTACTTTGCATATTAGGTCAGCCTAAGGGCATGCCTGTGAAGGATTTTCTTAATTGGTTTCAGTCAGGAAGATTCACTCTCAGTGTATGTGGCACCATTTCATGGGCTGTGCCCTGGACTAAATGAATAGAAGAAGGTGAACTTAGCACCTTTTTCTCAGCACCTCATGGAAATTTCTCCAAAACTGACCACATACTGGGACAGAAAGCAAGTCTCACCCAGTAGATACAAGAAAATTGAAATAATCCTCTACATTCTAACAGATCACCATGGATCAAGTTGGATATCAACAACAACAGAAACAACAGAAGGCTTAGAAACTTATGGAAACTGAACACCTCTCTACTCAATGAAAACTGTGTTGTGATGGAAAATAAAGATGTTCTAGAATTAAATGAAAATGAATACTCAATATACCCAAACTTATGGGACACAAAGAAAGTGGTGTTAAAAGGAAAGTTTACAGCACTAAGTCCCTTCATAAAGAAATTGGAGTGATGTCATACTAGGAACTTAACAGCACACCTCAAAGCTCTAGAACAAAGAGAAGTAAGAACATCCAAAAGGAGTAGATGGCAAGAAATAATCAAACCGAGGGCTGAAATCAGTAAAATAGAAGCAGTGAGAACAATACAAAGAACCAATGAAACAAAGAGTTGGTTCTTTGAGAAAATCAACAACATGGGCAAATCCTTATCCAAACTAACAAAAGACAGAGAATATCCAAATTAATAAAAACCAAAATTGAAAAAGTGAATAGAACAAAAGGTACCAAGGAAATTCAGAAAATCATAAGGAGACAATTTATAAGCGTGTACTGTGCCAAATTGGAAAATCTGAAAGACATAATTTTCTCAATAAGTACCACTTATCAAAGTTAAATCAAGATCAGACAAACAATTTAAATAGACCTACCAGTGAAATAGAAGCAGTTACTAAAATTCTCCTAACCAAAAGAATAATCAGGGACAACTGGTTTTAGCACAGAATTTTCCCATACTTTCAAAGAAGAGATAATATCAATACTCCTCAAATCTTTCCACAAAATAGAAACAAAAGGAACATTGCCAAATTCATTTTATGAGGCCACAGTTACCCTGATACCCAAACCACATAAAGACTTAACAAAGAAAGAGAATTGCAGACCAATTTCCTTTATGAATGTAGATGCAAAAATACTGAAAAAATACTTGCAAACTGAATCCAAGAACACACCAAAAAATGTCATCCACCGTGATCAAGTAGGGTCCATCCCAGAGATGCAGGGATGGTTCAATATATGAAAATTCATCAATGTGATTCACCATTGTAAACAAACGGAAAGAAAAAATCACATGATCATCTCATTAAATGCTGAAAATCTTTTGACAAAATCCAACAGCCCTTCATGATAAAAGCCTTGGAGAGATCAGGGATGCAAGGTCCATACAGAAACATAATAAAGGCAATATACAGCAAGCTGATAGCCAACATCAAGTTAAATGGAAAGAAACTTAAAGTAATTCCACTAAAATCAGGGACAAGACAAGGCTGTCCACTCTCTTCATATCTATTCAATATATTGAAGATCTGGCTAGAGCAATAAGACAACTTAAGGAGACTAAGGGGTATTATTGGAAAGGAAAAAGTCAGAGTATCATTGTTTGCAGATGATAAGATAGTATACATAAGTGACCCCAAAAATTCTATCAGGGAACTTTTATAGCTGATAAACTCTTTCAGCAAAGTAGCTGGATACGAAATTAACTCACAAAAATAAGTAGCCCTCCTATATACAAATTACAAATGCACTGAGAAAAAAATCATGGAAACATCACCTTTTATAATAACTTCAAATAATATAAAATATCTTGGAGAAACTAACCAAGGAAGTGAAAGACTGTATGAGAAGAACTTCAAGTCTCTGAAGAAAGAAATTGAAGAAGGTATCAGAAGATGGAAAGATCTCCCATGCTCATAGATTGGTAGGAATAACATAGTAAAAATGGCCATCCTACCAAAAGCAAGCAATGCCTACCAAAATTTCAACACAATTCTTCCTAGCCCTTGAAAGGACAATTCTCAACTTCATATAGAAAAACAAAAAACCCAGGATAACTAAAACAGTCCTGAACAATAAAAGAATTGCTGGAGGTTTCACCATTCCTGATTTCAAGTTATACTACAAAGCTATAGTGATAAAAACAGCATGGTAATGGCATAAAAAGAAAAACAGACATGATGATCAATGGAACTGAGTTGCAGACCCAGACATAAATCCTCACACCTACAGATACTTGAATTTCTATAAAGAAGTTCAGAAACATGCAGTGGAAAAAAAAAGAAAGCATCTTCAACAAGCAGCACTGTTCAAACTGGATGTCTGCATGTAAGAGAATGCAAATAGATCCATACTTACCACACTGCACAAAACTCAACTTCAAATGGGTCAAAGATATCAGCATTAAGCCAGATACACTGAACCTGACAAAATTAGAGAATAGCCTTGAACTCACTGGCACAGAAGACAACTTCCTGAACAGAACACCTACAGTGCAGGCACTAAAAACAACAATTAATGAGACCTGAAACTGAAAACTTTCTATGTAAGATGATAAACACCACCATTCAGATAAAGCAGCAACCTATACAATGGTAAAAGGTTTTTTATCAATCTGGGAAAAGATTTTTGTCAACTCCACATGCCCAATAGTGTCATCCTGGTGACAGAGCCTATAACAGACAGGCCTTTGGGAGAGGCATTCAGAATCCAAATCAGGTAGGAGAAGAGTAGCAGACAGACTTAGTCAAAAAAGGATCTAGTTAAAAAACTTCCACTGCTGCCTGGCCACTGGATATTATGCTTCTGCCAGAGCCCCCAGACTCAAGAATGAAGTCTGAAGCCCTGCCTATCATGGGTATGTTTCTTATAAACAGTAGAGAAATTGAAAATAACCATCTGGGCATTTCAGATGGCAAATACTGAGTCTTGGACCTGCATGGTCACTGTCATCTTAAAGTCAGAGAACTTGATGTTTTGTCTATCTATGTACCTGGGCTGGAACAGTCCAGTAGCCTCCCAAGTGTGAGCACCCCACATACAAGAAGGGGTTAAGGTGCAAAACAGCCAAAATTACAGCGGAATTGGATGAAGTTGGAAAAGAGAGACTTCAAGGAATTGACATTTCTAGGCTGGCAGACTGGAAACTCAGACTGGAGTTGATACTGCAATCTTGACTCAAATCTGTAAGACAAAGCTATGCTGTAGTTATCCCTGCCCCTGGTACCAGGGACTGAACCTAGGGTCTCACAGACATTAGGCAAGCACTTGTCCACTGAGAAGCTTATTGAAAACTTTTTATTTTTGAAGCAGGATCTGATTAAATTGCTCAGACTGGCCTTGAACATGTTCTGTAGCTGAGTGTTGTGGATTGAATATGAAATGCCCTCCACAGGATCAAGAATTTGAACACTTTGTCTCCAACTGATTGTGCTGTTTGAGGTTATGAAACCTTTAGGAGATAAAGCCTTGCCACCAAGGACTGGCTTTAAGAGCTTATAGCCTGCTCCCACATCGAGTTTGTTCATCCTCTCCTCTGCTCCCCTGGCTCCAATCCAATCCCTTCCCCTTCCCTCTCCTGTACTCCTCTCTCTTCCTGTCTCTGTCTCTCACTATGTCTCTGTCTCTCTCTCTGTTTCTGTCTGTGTCTGTCTCTCTCTCTCTCTCTCTCTTTCTCTCTCTCTCTCTCTCTCTCTCTCTCTCTCTCTGTGTGTGTGTGTGTCTTTTCCCTTACTGTGTAGAAAAGAAACATGATCTCATGCTTTCTCCACCATAATGATAATGGACTGTAACCCCTCTGCAAGTGTAAGCCAACATAAACCCTAAATTAACCCTTTCTACTCTAAGTTTCTTTTGTTGGGAGGTGGGTATGCTATCATATGAACAGTAAAGTAACTAATATACTGAATTATGCCTGTGATCCTTCTACATCAGCCTCACAAATAGCTGAAATTTTGCCTATGACAGTATACCTAGCTCCAGAATTCTTTCTCCTTTCGGAAACTTTCTCTTTATAGTAAAGCCTTTAGCTGATTAAAGGAGGCCATTCATATTGGGAAGAGTAGCCTCTTTTTATTGAGGTCAATTTGTTGTAAATGTTAACCACATGGATAAAATATGTTCATGAAACATGTAGGCTATTGATTTACCCTGCTACTACTAGTGACCAAAAAAAAACAAGCCAAGTTGACAGACATATAATGTTAATCAACACAGTGAGGTTGACATAAAATGTTAATCACCTGTTAAATATGTACCTGTGAAATGGTTTTTTTGTTTGTTTGTTTGTTTACCACCTCACAGACTGTTAGGGAATGTGATGGAGAAGAATGACAACCATTCTCTGTATGATGCATAGAGATCCCTGTTAGCTAACAATACAGAAGAGTAAAGTTCCAGTCCCTAGCCTCGTGTTATGGAGACACAGACCAGTGGGCTGCTTCCCCAGGGGTTACACCATACAAGAAATGCAAAGATGAGGAAATGTACATGAGAGAGAGAGAGACAACAGAAAGCCAGGATCTGGCAAAGGCAAGCTTGAGAAGAAAAGACAGTGGATGCTGAAACTGCTAGGCCCAGGACTGTAATGCAGGTATGTGGAAAGAAGGAGGAAAAGGCACTAAAGAGGAGAAAGATTCCCTCCTCTGTCAAGTAATTTGTTCACTTCATCAGACTGAAGGAATGGGTCTAACTTTGCAAATGACTGATTTGTCAGTGTACATTCCAAATTCCAGATTTCCAAATTCCATGTTGAATTTAAAAGAAAAGACTATGCTCATCAGAAAGAAATAACTAGCCAAAGGATTTTCCCCAGGATATTTAGGATTATATTTTTATATAGTTTTTAGTTTGAGGTTAAGTCCTTTGTGTGGGACAAGGAAGAACAGTTCTGGTATGCTTACCAGGTGTGCATGTGTTTAGCCTCAGTATTTTGGCTCTGTGTTTTAAACAAAGGGCTCAGCCTTCTGGGATGTTCAGCATGTTCATTATTATAGTTCTGCTTACTTTCCCATTTCACTTTGTGACAACACTGGAGTATAAGACCTGTTTCTGTTCACCTTGAACCTCACATTTGGATACATTTTTGTCCATCATAAATGGACAAAAGCTGAAAAAAAGTCGTATAATGAGTACATGGACATTCCCCATCTGATTCTATACTTAACATGTTATATTTCCTGTATCTCATTAATATCTTTCTATCCATTCTTCTATCAATCCATCTCATTTTTTGTATGCATTTCAAAGTAAGCTGCAGAAGTCAGTACAGTTTTCTCTTAAACACTTCATGTATAGCATTAACTACTTTGAACTGAGTTTTAGAAATCCAAATAACAAGAAAAGCTTGGAATCAACCCAACATATTATTACGGAATGTGAGTGATATTCAGTCCAGCATGGTTGAAGGCAATGATTATGAACGTAAATAAATAAAAGCCCCAGAAGGGAAAATTTAAATATCAGTGCAGCTCATGATGCAACTTGTTCTTTCTTTAAAGAGGTTACTTTAATGTTTATCTTTAGTTATTATGTGTATATATCTTATTAGCACTGCTTAATGTGGATATTCATTGTTTTTTAACAATTCATGCATGAAGTCTCCATTGAATTTATTTCTACTGTAGTCAGTCAGCAGTTATATATAGACTTGTTTGTCTATATATTACTGCAATCTTGACTCAAATCTGTAAGACAAAGCAGCAGGCTAGACATTCAGGTAGGATTTCTATGCTGTAGTTATCCCTGCCCCTGGTACCAGGGTCTCACAGACATTAGGTTTGTATGATATATGCTATCTATATGAGGAAAATGGGCATAAGAGAGATAGAGAGAGAGAAGGAGAGGGGTGGGGAGACAGACACAGAGAGAGACAGAGACATAAATTTACAGATGAGCATTTGCAGTTGATATAGTGCCAACCACCGGAGAAAGATTTAAAGTACCTTCCTCCCTGTGACTTTCAAGGAGTATACTTCTCTCATCTTTTGTGCTTACCTATTTTTCTCCTTCTTGCTTCTCATTCCATACTATACACTTTATGGAAAAATAACCACTTTCCCCTCCTCCTTTGACTCAAAAATGTGCTTCAAGCTAAATCATTTCACTACTTTGATACACAGCCAACACAACCCAGTTGGGACTTGCGGACCTAAGGTAAATGGCATACCGGTTTTATTTCATAAATCCTAACATTGGCATTTTTCTAAGCTGTTGTAAGGCCCATTCATCATAGAAGCTAGCTACTCAGAGTAAAAACATTCCTCACATTTTAGTCATGACAATTAGCACAATCTACTCCATGAATGCATAACAGGTCCTATACTGGACACTTGATTGGTTTTATCCTCTCAGTAGCTACTTTGTAGGCTGCTTCTTATGAGCTAGGGACTGAATTCAGCTTCAAGTGAACATATGAAGCGGAAACTCAACTGCAAGATTATGTGATTTATCAGCATTACATGATGATTTATAATGTAATTGGGATAAATGTTAATGTATTTTCTTTAAAAATAAAATAGGTCCTTGGAATGGATTAAACCAAGAAAGAATTTATGTAGCTTGTAAAGATAGCACAGGGACAGGAGTCATCAAGGATTTGCTTCCCTAGGAAAGATGTCCTATCTGAGACTTGACTGATGAGGAAAGATGGAAGGAAAAGAGAGGAGTATTTATAACAAAGAGAACAAGCTACCCAGAAACATTTGGTTAGAAAGGACATGATCAAAATCAGACTATCTTTCTCTACATATTTATTGGGACATAGAAAGAAGGAAGCTTAGATAAAGGATCAAAGGATAGATTATAAACAGCCCTTATTGCTAGTGTTAAGGATATTGGTATTTGCCCACTCAGTGAAAGAAAGCTTCTGAAATATTAAGTCAAGTAGCAAATTTATTTGATGAGAATTATGTCTGTAGAAGCTCACTTTGTTATGTGAAAGTGTTTTAGGGATAATTGTAACACATACTTAAATAACAGTCACTTCAACAAGGGAGACATTCCTTTCTCATATGAAAATTTGAACTGGAATTCAACATTGCTCTGAAAAGTCATTAAGAATTTAGGTATATATATAAAACCATAAATATATATATATATATATATATATATATATATATAAAACAATCAAAGAAAAAGAAACTCTCAACTTGAAAGTTGGGAGACCATGGGATGGATTGGAGGGAGGATAGCTGGGAGGGATTAGAGGGAGGAAAACAAAAAAGAAAAATAATGTAATTCTATTTCAATATAAAACATGCAAAATTAAAATAAAAACAGAAATTGAGCTCATGGCCCAGCTACATGAGTGCTGGTAAAGGTACTTGCTTACAAGCCTGACAACCTGACTTCACACTCTGAGACCCACATAGTAGGAGAGAACTGACTGCTGCAAGCTGTCTTCTTATCTCCACACATGTGATGTGGAATGCACACATTCCCTCTACTAAGCAAATAATTTCAAAGATGAAATTTAAAAATAAAATCTAGATTCTGTCTACCCTCATATTCTACCATCCATCAATTGTCACCCTCACTAAAATTAACCAAGATGGTACCGCATCAAAGCTGTATCTCAAGCAGAAAGAAGGATACAGCGCAGATACTGTACATCATCCCACCTTCACTTTTCTCCAACCAACAAGCACTTAGTGCTGTGGTCACAATCCACTGCACAGGAAGCTGGGAAACGTAGTCTTTCTTCTGGGTAGCTGATTGACCAGCTTAGAGATCTGTTACTTGGACGATGTAGAGGATAAACATTGAAAAGAAACTGGCAGTTTCTGCCATTGATATGTCAGAGAGGGTCAAGACAAGAAACAAGATCGCTATAGTAGAACATTTATGGAATCCTAGGAAAGATAATGGGAAGATATTCTAGCATAGTAAAATTAAAGCAGAGATGAAAAATTTCAGAAATGTGTGGGCATTAAAATCAGTAACACTTATATGTAAAAATTAAAGACAATGACAATGTATCTAAAATAATCAGGAATATAGTGGCATAGTTTATTGAAATGCAAAAGCTTAGAAATCAATGTATAACAATCAGAAATTTTGACTTGAGATTCTTGCCAAATATCCAAGTAGAAATGTCATCAAGCACAATGGTTGGCAAACAACAGTCAAGTCTTATTCAATGTCTTTATTAAAACTCTCAATTTTTATTTAAATATTTTCATATAATATATTTTGAATAAATATTCCATTCCCTTAACTCCTCCAGCTCCTCCTTATCCACTCAACTTTAAACCTTCGAACTTTATATTCTCTCTCTGTGTGTCTTCATAGAAATGCCTCCAAAATACAAAAATGATAAACAAAAAGACAAAAAGAACGCCAAAACAAAACAAAAATCCCACATAAAAAAACATGGTGCTCATTTTGTGTTGACCACATACTCCTGGACATTCTTATAATTTTTATTGAGGTAATATATAATATCTTTGTTAGATTTTATAAAACTAAATTTTACCATTGTAATCATTATGTGGATATCTAATGGTATTAAACACACAGTGTTGTGCCCTTGTCAAAGCCTTTTAACATCTCTAAGTAGAATTTTCATAACTGTTAAGCAGAAGTTCCTCAAGTCCTCTCCTTTTCAGCTTGTGACAGCCTCTAGTTTACTTTCTGTCTCAATTCACTTATCATAGGTACAATTTTTTAAATTTTTTAATATTTATTTATTACTTCACGTTACATCTCCATCACAGTGCCCTCTTTCCACCCCTCCCAGTCCTGCCCTCCCAGCCTCTACCCGCTATCCCTTCCATCCCACTCCTCTGGAGTGGAGTGTCCCTACATATCAGTCCCCTGCCCCAGTTCAGCAGTCATATGAGGGCCAAGAGCCTCCTCATACACTGAGGGCCTATAAGGCAGCCCCACTAGGACAAAGTGTCTCATTGACAGGTAACAAAGTCCTGTTCCTGTTCCTTTTGGTGCATTAGCTGTTATCCTGTAATATATGGCTAAAATCCAATTATAAGTGAATAGATGCCATGTGCATCCTTCTGAGAATGGGTTAGCTCACTCAGGATGAGCTTCTCTAGTTCCACCCATTTGGCTGCAAATTGCATGATTTCATTGTTTCTGATGGCTGAGTAGTATTCCATTGTGTAGATGTACAATTTTTATTGTTCTGTGCTCAGATTAACCCAATTCTTACTCTATTCCACAAGTTTATTCTTCTTAAAGATTGAATAATATTCCACTGTATTTAACCACAATAGTATACTTGCCCATTAATCATGTATGGAAACAGAACATTTACAGCATTTGGCTATTGTAAATAATACTACAAAAATTGGTCATAGAAGCATCTGAGTCCCTGATTTCGATCTCTTTAGCTAAGCATGAAATATATCTGTTATATGGTAATTCTGTTGTAATTTTCTGGGGATACATTGAACTGCTTTTAACAGTGGCTCTACTTTTTCACATTCCAACCAGAAATGTCCAAATGTTCCAATCTCTACAGTTTCTTTCCAATGTTTATCATTGTTATTATTGCCATCATACTAAAATGGCATTCTGTGTTTGATGTATGTTTCTTTAATGTTGGATGTTTTATGTGCTGTGATTTATTCTAGTCAATCAGTTATACCTACTTTTCAAAGGCTTAGAGGAGAGGAGCTGAGAAAAGAATGTAAGAGCTGGAAGATATAGAAAAGAATGACAAAATGCTATTTTCTGGATATTACATGGGTATTGCAATCACAATCCCTCAGCTGCTTGCCGACACTGGCCCTGCACAGATTTATCTGTAGTCAAGCACAGATCATGAAGAAGCTTACAAAGTCTTACTTTTTTCCTGCTGACCTATTGTCTATCGATGGGGTATATGGGAGAGGTGGTCACTGTCTTCAGGTGTATTTCCACTGCTGAGTCCAGTGGGTTTCACTGGACAGTTACAAACCTGTGGTCATAAAGATGGTCCTGGTTAAACTCAGTAGGTCACAAAACAAAATAACACAACACAAAACAAAACGACATGAATGTAGGTTTTCATGTACTCTATTAAGATGAGAAATCTGAAAGAAATAGATAAATTTCTAGATTCATCTAAACCAGCAAAATTAAATGAAGAAATCAACAACCCAAAAAGAACCATACTAAGCAAGGAGATTAAAATACTAATAAAAGCCTTCCAACTAAAAAAGTCTAGGCCTAGTTAGATTCATAGGAGAATTCTACCAGACTTTCCAAGATTGTCAGCCAATTATTTTTTAAAGAAATAAACAGAATGAGCATCCCCAAACTCCTTTTAAGAAACCAACATTATACGAATGACAAAGCAGGTAAAGACAAAACAAAAAGAGAGAGAGAGAACTACAAGCCAATATCCCGATGAACATAGACCTAAAAATCCTCAATTAAAAACTTGCAAAGCAATAACTAACAAGTATCTAAAGAATTATACATCATCATCAAGATGGCATCTTTGCTCTGAGATGCAGGGATGGTTCAACATGTTCAAGTCAATGTATGTCAGAAATCATATAAGAGGATTTAAAACCAAAAATGACACAGGCTCATCTCAATAAATGAAGAAAAAGCCTTTGACAAAATTCAACATGCCTTCATGGTAAAAGTTCTAGAGAATGCATGACTACAGGGATGAAACCTCAAACTAATAAAAACTGTATATGAGAAACCCACATCATCTATTTTTAACACTTATTTATCTCTTCAAGTTACATCTCAATCATAGTTCCCTCCTTCCTCCCTCTCCCAGACTCACCCTCCTACCCTCTTCCCCTCACCCTCCTATCTACATTTTTTTTAATTGAAGGCTCATCTTTTCCCCCCAACAGCTCCCCATTTTAGTCCAATAAAAGGTTCTTTTTCTTATAACAGTAAATACAATACAAAACAATGAGAACAATTAGGCCAAAATTATGAAAACTATAAGGTATAACATACATTCCCAATATCCAGTCCATACATATTGGGCAACTGATATTAATATTCTGTTGTCTATCTATCTCAGTGAGTTTAAAGTTCCATACCTAACTTGCATTACCAACTTAAAAACTTCTTCTTAGACTTAGAACATACTTTTAAATTACTAAACAACTTAAAATTTAACTGTGAGACTATAACTATCTTATATATTGTATAATATATATAATATAATGTATAATATAATATGTAATATATATAATATATAATATATTATATTATTATAATATTATATATTATAATATATTACTATATATGATATATGATATATAATATGATATATAATATATTATATATCATATATAATAATATATTATATATATAATATAATATATAATATAATATAATATAATATATTATAATATTATAATATATTATATATTATAAATATATAATAATATATTTACATATATTTATATGTATGACATATAACATATGTTATATCATATATTAGATTATACATTATAGATTATATACTACAATTATAAGTATAATAAGTATATATGATATGATTATATGTTATGCATAATATATAATTATATATTATACAATGTATAAAATATATAGTTCAAAAAACTTGTACTCAACAGAATTGGAAAACCTAAAGCAAATGGACAATTTTCTTGATATAGTACACCTACCAATGTTAAATCAAGAACAGTAAACAAATTAAACAGTCCTATACCCTTAAGGAAATAGAAGAAGTCATTAGAACTTTTCCAACCAAAAAAAGCCCAGGGACAGATAGTTTCAGCACAGAATTCTATCAGATCTTCAAAGAACAGTTAACACCAATATTATTCAAACTCTTCCACAACATACAAACAGAAGGTACACTGCCAAACTCATTCTATGAGGCCACAATCACCCTGTTACTTAAACCACACAAAGCCCCAACAGAGAAAGAAAATTTCAGACCAATTTCCCTTATGGACATGGATGCAAAAATACTCAATAAAATACTTGCAAACTGGATCCAATATCACATCAAAAGTATCATAAAACATGATCAAGTAGGCTTAATCCCAGGGATGCAGGGATGGTTCAACATTAGAAAATCCATCAATGTAATCCACCACATAAACAAGCTGAAAGAAAAAAAAAAAAAAAAACAAGATCATCTCATTGGATGCTGAAAAACCGTTTGACAAAATCCAACACCCCTTCGTGTCAAAGTCTTGGAGAGAGCTGGCATACAAGGACCACACTTAAACATAATAAATGCAATTTACAACAAGCCAATAGCCAACATCAACCTAAATGTAGAGAAACTTCAAACATTTCTGCTAAAATCTGGGACAAGGCAAGGCTGACCACTCTCTTTGTATCTCTTCAACATAGTACTTGAAGTTTAAGCTAGAGTAATATGACAACCAAAAGAGATCAAGGGTATACAAATTGGAAAGGAAGAAATAAAAGTATCTCTATTTGCAGATGATATGATAGTATACATAAGTGACCCCAAAAATTCCACCAGAGAACTCCTATAGCTGATAAACTCCTTCAGCAAGGTGGCTGGATACAAAATTAATTTTAAAAAATCAGTAGCCCTTCGCTACACAAAAGATAAATGGGCTGAGAAAGAAATAAAGGAATCAACGCCCTTCACAATAGCCACAGATAATATAAAATACCTGGGGGTAACCCTAACCAAGCAAGTGAAAAACCTGTATGACAAGAACTTCAAGTCCCTGAAAAAAGAAATTAAAGAAGATATCAGGAGATGGAAAGATCTCCCTTGCTCTTGGATAGGTAGGAGCAACATAATAAAATTGACCATCTTACCAAAAGCAGTATACAGATTCAATACAATCCCTATCAAAATATCAACACAATTCTTTACAGACATTGAAAGAACAATTCTCAGCTTCATATGGAATAACAAATAAAACCCAGAATAGCTAAATCAATCATGTATAATAATAGAGTATCTGGAGGGATCACATCCCTGATTTCAAGCTATACTACAGAGCAATAGTGATAAAAACAGCATGGTACTGGCACAGAAACAGACTAGTTGATAAATGGAATTGAATTGAAGACTCAAAAAATAAACCCACACACCTACGGTCACTTAATTTTTGAGAAAGGGGCCAAAACCATATAATGGTAAAAGGACAGCATCTTCAACAAATGGTGCTGGTCTAACTGGATGTCAACATGCAAAAGAATGCGAATAGACACATTCTTATCACCCTGCACCAAACTTAAGTCTAAGTGGATCAAAGACCTCAACATAAATCTGGACACACTAAAATTAATAGAAGAGAAAGTGGGGAAAAGCCTGGAACTCATTGGCATGGGTAGCAACTTCCTGAACAGAACGCCAATAGCTCAGGCTCTAAAACAAACAATGAATAAATGGGACCTTATGAAATTGAAAAGCATCTATAAGGCAAAGGACACTGTCCTTAGAATAAAACGGCAGCCTACAGACTAGAAAAGGTCTTCATCAACCCGACATCTGACACAGGGCTAATATCCAAAATATATAAAGAACTCAAGAAATTAAACACCAAAAAAACAAATAACCCACTCAAAAATTGGGGTACAGGGCTAAATTGTGAATTCACAAAAGAGGAATCCCTAAAAGCCTAGAGGTACTTGAAGAAATGTTCAACATCTTTGGTCATCCTACAACCCACAGACCCAAACAGAAAGGAACCTAGCATAACTATCCTAGGAAAATATCAACCCAGCTGTGAGTCATGAAACCTGTTAAAGGTCAGTGGATCACCTTACCTTAGTTGGGGTGCCATATCAAGCCCCATTACAAGAGGAAGTTCTTGGCCCTCACATGAATGACAAATTGAGGGATTTTGATATGTGAGGGCCCACCTCATCTGAGGAGAAGGAGAGTATCTAGAAGGGAAATAGTAAGAAAGAAGGGAGGCGGGGAGGAAGGGAGGGAGGGAGGGATGGTGGGTGGGAGGGAAGGATGGGGGAGGGTAGAAACTATGTTAAGAGAGTTAACTTGAAAAAACAAATATTTTTTTAAAAAGGGAGGAGGCAACTAAGCTTAAAAATTATAATAAAAATAAAATATAAAATTCTCAAATGATAATTTACCAAAGGCTTACTTGTCATACTGGCATGAAAGGAAAAAAGGTCTTAATTTCAGATTAGAATGTTAGACTGCAGGGTGCCACATAGCTCACACACTCTTGGCTGTCATCTTATAAGTTTGTTTCCTATATATAAAGGCTATTTTCATTGTTTGCCATAAAGAGGCAGTTAAGAGGCTTAAAATGTAAGTAAAGGAAGGGTTCAACCTGGTTTTCTAAATCTCTAAGAGATGAAATTATCTGGAGCTAAGGTAAAATATATGAGAAGGGTGGTGCTAGCCTATGCCTTTAACTCCACCAGAGACACGAAGATCACTATAGAGTTAGTTGTCTTTTAAATTCTAGAGTTACAAGGAACAGGGTGGTTATGGTGCACACACTTAATCCCATCACTTGAGAGGTATACACCCTTAATCCCAACACACTGGAGACAGACACATTCAGATCTCTGAACTCAAGGCCAGACTGACACAGAGCAAGCTCCAAATAGAGAAAAACTTATCCAGGGGTGGTGGTGCACGTCTTTAATCCCATGAGTTAAGAGGCACATGCCTTTGATGCCAATACTTGGAAGACAGAGGCAGGCATAGTATTTGCAATGATTTAAGTTTAAAAGAAAAAAAAAACCTGGGCATGATGGTGAACCCCTTTAATCCCAGCACTTGGAAGGTAGAGGCAGGTGGATCTCTGCGAGTTCAAGGCCAGCTTGGTCTACAAAGTGAGTCCAGAACAGCAAGCGCTACACAGAGAAACCCTGTCTCAAAAAAAAAAAAAAAGGTTTAAAAGCAACTTGCAAAAGGCATGCTGAAATTCAAAGTGAATTGTCCTTCATGATCTCAAAATATATACACTTAAAGGTATGTTTAGTTCCAAAATATCAAAAGAATTTTTTTACTCTCAATTGAAAGATACTTTTTATATTGTCAAAAAAAAAGTAGTGCCACATAGTTAGTGTTAGAACAGGTCTCTGTTCTTATCTTTCCAGGAGATTTAAAGCATCCATCTAAAAAATCCAGGGACAACTGGACAACTGAAACCTCAGAAGAAAGCAGATCAGACACCAAAGAAGACAAGTAGCCCAGATGATCCAGCCTCGCAGACTTCCTCAATAGCTGTTTTCTCAAAAATCTATAACCACAACAACTCAAAATGGCTAACTAAGATGGTTCGGCCCCACAGATTGTTCCAGCCAGAACTTCAGTAAAACCCTGAAGTTCAGCCTCTGACTACAAACTTCTTAGGACATTTAAATAGCTGAGCACAAAAGGACTGAACATCAAATGTTACTATCAAATTGCTTAACCATTTGTTCATTCTTTTTTTTTTTGGAATTTCAAGACAGGGTTTCTCTGTATAGTCCTAGCTGTCATGGACACATTTTGTAGACCAGGCTGGCCTTGAACTCAAAGCAATCTGCCTGCCTCTGCCTCCTAGGTGCTGTGATTAAAGGCATGCACCAACCATTTGTCCATTCTTATTTAGGTTCCAAACATGTTTCCTATGTCTTAAATCATCAGGAAGTAAGCTTTAGAAAGTGATGTCCCATTCTCAGAAGGTCATCCCCTCCCCTTTGGTCATCTGATAGGTTATAGATGTTTAGGGGAATTTGTTACAAGTTGTTGAATGGTTTTGTTATATAGGATTTGGAGGTCAGACCCAGGGATTTCTCTCTTTTTTCTATCCTTCCTTCTATCCTACATTATGTAGGAGAAAAGACTTTAAAAAATGGAATGTAGACATAATACAGAAATGACAAAGAAAAGGGACAGATTATTGATAGGACAAAAGGGACAGGACAAAACTTGGAAGCAAGTATGTCGATAGCCTAGTTCTGCCAAGACAGGGTAGGCAAGTCCTTCATAATTCCTGCTTTACAATTAATGTCTTTCAGAGATCCTGGGCAAAGAGACTGAAGATAGATGCTCTAATGTATGGAGAGAAATTGAGGACTGTCTAGGCAGTCAGTTGTCTGTCATTTCTTAGTGTTGGAAGCTGCTGGCTCTGAAATTCCTGTATAATCAGATATATTAATCCTTTTCAGGTCTCTGATGTGGTTGAAGACTAGATATTTATAGTCTCACAGTTAAATTTTAGGTTGTTTAGGAATTAAAAGAATGTTCTAGGTCTAAGAAGATGTTAAGTTAGTAATGCAAGTTAGGATGGAAACTGAGTCAGGTATAGAACTTAGAACTTTAAACTCATGGAGATAGATAGATAATAGAATATTAATATCAGTTGCCAAATATGAATGGACTGGACATTGGAAATGTACATTATACCTTACAATTTTCATAATTGTGGCATAATTATTCAAAAAAAGAATTATGAGTTCTGGGAAAAAGGGGAGAGGGAGGGAGGGTGGAACCAGGAGGGGACTGTGATGGAGATGTAACTTGAAGTAATAAATAAACATAAAAAAGCTATTTACATATGAAAAATATTACATTATATTTATTTTTAAATTATAATATTATACATTATATTATATATTACACTTATATCATGTTATGTAATATATAATACAATGTATAATATTATATATTATAACTTTATAATATACTATGTAATATACTATAGTATGTAATAGTATATATAATGTACATATTATATACTATATAATATAAATATAAAATTATATATATTACAGCTTTATAATATATTATATATTATAATGTATAATAGCATATGTTATATTAGGCACATAATAATATGAATATATTAAAATATATTAAAATTTTAAAATCAGAGTTGAAAAAAAAAGACCCACTTGGAAAATAGACCTGAGACACTAAAAGGAATTCTCAATAAAAGAAAAAATGACTAAAGCCGGGCGTTGGTGGCGCACGCCTTTAATCCCAGCACTTGGGAGGCAGAGGTAGGCAGATTTCTGTGAGTTCAAGGCCAGCCTGGTCTACAAAGTGAGTCTAGGACAGCCAGAGCTGTTATACAGAGAAACCCTGTCTCGAAAAACCAAAAAGAAAAAAGAAAAAATGACTAATAAATATCTCAAAAAAGTAGTATTGTTCATAGCAATTAAGGAAATCCAAATCAAAACAATGTTGTGATTTCATCTTTCCCCAGTCAGAATGGCAAAGGTGAGTAGAACAACTGACAAAAAATTCTGTAGAGGGTGTGGGGAAAGGGAAGTGTTATCCACCAAGAGCAGGATAGAAAACTAGTCCAGGAACTCTGAAAATCTCTATGGAGAATCATCAAATAGCTAAAACTAAATATGCCTCAGCTATAGCACTCCTTGGAATATGCCCAAAGGACTCTATTCACAATTGCTAGGTGATGTTCTGAAGATGTGGTATTTATACACTCTTTAATACTATTCAGATATAGAAAATTGAAATTTGCTAATAAATGCACAGAACTAAAAAACCTTATATTGAATGAGGTATCCAAGAGTCAGAAAGACAAACAAAATAGATTTTCTCTTGTAGCTACTAACTCCAAATCTTCAGGTATGAGTAGGTAACCTGGAGTAACCACAGAGACAAGCAAAGTAAAAAGGGACCAGGGACAAGGGGCAAAAGAGAGGGTAATAGCTGGGTAAAAATTATTTGAAGTGGAAAAATGTAATATATGGGGGAGGGATGGCACTCTAAGGAGGGTAGGGAGGAGTCAATACAGAAGTAGAGGTAGGGAAAAGGATAAAATAATTATAAAGATGTCTGAAAAGTCATAAGGAATAGTATTATTATGTATTTACCTAAGTTACATATAATTCTAGGCATATACTTATTTAGTTTACATGAAAATTTCCCATGTGGGCTGATAATGCTTCTTCTCCCTAGAGCTATAGACTATCTAACAAAAACCTCAACATGAGGCATGAGAAGCCTCCTTTCCAGCTGTTGTTTGAGGGAGTCTAAAAGACACCCAAAATATTACAAGCTATTGTCATTGCCTTTGGTTGCCTCTTAAAGGTCTAAGGTAAGGCCCTATTGTTGAAAACACCATACACTCCAAACTCAGGACCTGCAGGATCTGAGCTGGACCTGACCTGAAATCCTCCTCCCAGAGGAGAAGCTTTCATGGTACCAGAAGCTGTCATGCAAGGGAGGGAAGTAACCAATAATCCTACTCAGCTGTTGCACATGAACTACAGTGACCAGCATAGCACAATAATACTAAGGGTGTGGTAGGAGTAACCAACAGCTCCCTAATTGGACTTAAGACTTGCTCAACTAGAGGGAAATCATGTCTGATACTGGAAACCTAGCCAAATACAAGGGGCTAGTGAAGTCATGTATCTTGGAGTTGAATCTACAACTGCCATTTACTAAACAAGCATAATTCCTAACATCATTCTAAGCATTTAACTGTATTACCCACAAATAAGTGTAGTTCTCAACCATCTTCAAAGAAACTTCTCTTTGCAACATATGGATACCATCACAGAAAACCATAAATGATCAAAACGGAGTTGAACAAATGATGGTGTGGTGCTCAACCCCAACTTATACATCTACACCACAACTTCTAAACCTAAAGCTCAGAGAATATAATGGAAGAAGGAACAAAAAGGTGATAAGATCCAGAGGAATAGGAAGTCTGCTGTAAGATTATATCTCCTAGAAATATAGGGGAAGCTATTCCCATGTAGTCTCAACAATTTGGCTATTTAAATCAGACCTGAACAAGACAACACCATTAGACGTATTAATAGGGAATAAGAAAATATGATAGGGCTCCTATCCTAGACAAAGATCTACAAGAAATTAAGGAATGCTGAGAGTGGCAGAAATATCATTCCCTAGGAAAGAGCCAACCACCAATTGGTTATCCAATACTAAATTGTCAGCCTTGAAATTATATACATGAAAGCAATATTATATGCATGAAAGCAATAGTATATGGAATGAGAATGTTGTATTTATACATTTAAAAATGTGTATAATACAACAATTAAAGTAAACGGACATAAATTTGAGAAAGATCAAGGAGATACATGGGAGTAGTTGGAAGAGGAAAAGGGAAGAAGAAATGATATAATTATATTTTAATTTAAAAAATTATTAATAAAAATATAAGTGTGGGAATGGGACTTGTATAGACAAGAGAGGATGACAGAGTTGTGAAGGAGAGAAGAGTATATGGGAATGGAAATAATAATTACAAAGCTTTATATAAATGAATGAAGTTGTTAAAGAACAACTTTAGTTAAAATTATATAATAAGGCCAGGTGTGGTGGCACACACCTTTAGTCCCAACACTCCGGAGGCACAGGCAAGTTCAAGGCCACCCTGGTCTACAAAGTGAGTCCAGGACAGCCAGGGCTGACATACAGAGAAACCCTGTCTCGAAAAAAAATTATATATATGTATATATATATATATATATATATACACACACACATATGTATTATCTCTCCAACTGTTTTACCCATCTTACCTTGCATAGGTACTGCAATTACAGATATGCCCTACTGCATCTGATTTTTTTATGTCGGTTCTGTGGATCAAATCAAGTTGTCAGGCTTGCATGGTTTTCACAGTCACCTGCTTGAGACACCTCCTTGGCCCAGACAGATATTATTTTTTAAATACCCACAACAATCCCAGAAGGGAAGTATCATTATCCATATTTCACAAATAAGAATATTGAGGTTCAGAAACCACACATGATTTATGAATGCTTAGCCAGTTAGTGGTATTTTAGTACTTGACCCAACTTTTTATGCATGACACTAACATCATCTTACTCAGAATATACCATTAGGTGCATATTTTCTCTCACATGTATAGCCTAACTTCTTTTTTTCTGAGATTATAATATAATTACATTTCTCCCTTTCCATATGTGCCTTAGAACCCTCCTTGCTCTCCTTCAAATTCATGGCCTCTTTTTTCACTAATCATTATTGTATGCACATATGTATACATATATATTACTAAATATAACATGTTAAATTGATAAGTCATTGTATAATGATACATTATAAATATATATATTTTAAAAGTATATATGTATATATTAAAAAGGAATATATATCATATATATTTTATTATATATATATGTCATAAAGAAACCTGTTATTTTATATGTTATTTTAAAGATTTATTTTTTCTTATTTGGGGAGGGGAGATGAGAGATGAGAGACATGTATGTAAGGGTGCCCACAAAGGTCAAAAGAGGGTTATAGATTCCCTAGAGCTGGAACAACAGACAATTGTGGGCCACCCAACACGGGCAGTTAGAAATAAATCACAGGTTCTCTAGAAGAACAGTATATGCTATTAACTGCTAAGCCATCTCTCCAGAACCATTCACTAATTTTTAAAAAGAAGAAATCACTAGTTTAATAACTACAGGTCATTTTTCTCGTAAAGTATAAGCAAGAATTTCTTAGCGGAGAATGAGAAAATAGAAAGAAAGTATGTGAGGGATGGGGATAAAAAAGGAGATTCTATTCAAATCACATACCAAAAACAAAACTATTTCCAGGCCAATGGTGATCTGGCAGTAAGTCATCTGGCAAGCCTTTCTTGTGGATTCATTTGCCAAATACACAAAAAGATGCATGAAAGAAACCAATCAAAAGATAACACAGTGTCTCGCAGGTCATACATATTTTCATATGAGTCGTGTTGCCTTGCTATTTAAGGAAACAGTTCTAAACTTCAGCTTTTTGAAAAATTGCAATTACATGCTTTCCTAAGATATTTATTAACCATCACATTGGACAAACTTCACTGCTAAAACTACAATTTTTAAATTTAAACTAATTTAATACGAAAAAATTTTAAAACCCACAAGTATGACATTAATTCCAAGTAAAAACTTTTCAGAACAATTTTTCTGAAAAATATTTATATTGACCTATTTTGCAACTCTAGTGGTTAAATGTTGGGTCTTGCGTATATATGGTAGGTAAGCATGCTTCTGCTGAACTTCAAATCCAGCCCTACAGACAAATATTTTTTTATGTTTATTTATTACTTCAAGTTACATCTCCATCACAGTGCCCTCTTTCTACCCCTCCCGGTCCCACCTTCCCACCCTCTCCTCCCTCTCCCTCCTATCTTACTCCTCCAGAGTGTGGTGTCCCGACATATCAGCTCCCTACCCCCGAGTTCAGCAGTCATATGAGGGCTAAGAGCTTCCTCATGTACTGGGTGCATAAATATTTTGAAAACTACTCTCATTTGTTTCGATTTAAAATTCACTAACTAAGTTGCCTGTGTTTGTGATGCTTTTGAATAGTTCTCCAAATTTAAATGCTTCCTAAGGCCTTTTCAAGTTTATATTGTCCTGGTACAGACTATACATTTTTCCAGTTAAAAATGAGAGATATGGAGCTGGAGAGTTGGCTCACCTGTTAGTAGCACTTTCTGCTCTTGCAGAGGAACTTGACTCATTTTCCAGCACTCATGTGGTAGTTCAAACTACCAGTAACTCAAATTTCGGGGGGTCTGATGCCTTCTTCTGTCCTGTGAGGGCTCCTGTATGCACATGGTACACATTAATTCTCTAAGTCACACACACATACACATAAACATAAAAAATATGGTATTTTAAATGAAAGATATATCATGATATTATAATGTGCAGTTAAAGACTGTCCAAATTGAACCTTATACAGTTTGGGCTCTCATAATCTGTTAAGGGGACAAATGACAAAGTGCAACAGGTTCCTATGCACAAGCTTTGTTTCCGTAACTGCAATATGCTAAGAAGTTTAAAACTCAAAATTTTCTTGACACTCCACTTCTTGAGTACTTTCATTACAGACTTCCAAGTGGTTCTGTGTAAAATATAATGTAAATTTAAAGGACGTGTTTGGAATAATATTTGCTACTCTCTAGAATACTTGAATTAATGAACAAAGTACTTCTTAAAAGGCTCAAAAAATCTTAAAACTCTGAGTCATGATTGGAAACAAAAGAAAGGAGTACATAACACCATACTAAAACTTTATTTTCTCTGTTCCACATTAGATGTGCCACAACGTTTTTGAATTCAATTGTTCTAAATGTGCATATGTAAATAGATTTGCAAGTGTTTACAACTCCTGCTTCTACTTCAATTCAGTGCCACTCATGGTGTAAATTCAATGGTGAATTATATATGCTTCATAACCAATTCCAAGTGTATTTCTGCTCCAGAGGTATCTTAATTTGGTGAAAACATTGCAGGTACCAAGATAATTATGTCCTACCAAAACCTATGATTGTATTATGATCACAAAAATATATCCAATACTAGATTTTCCAAACTAAACTTACACGTGGAATTATCATTAAAAAGATGATTTAACTTTAACAAAATGAACTTCTAAATGTTATATTTTTATTGTATCATTTTGGTTAAAAAGTTAACCCATTACTGAAATAAACAAACCAGTTTTCTAGTTGAGCATCTAATATCATTGATGTAAATAGGGTATCAATTAACTTTGTGGAAAAGATCGCTTTCCATTAATGAAGCAAATACATTAGCAGCTACCACCTCAATCCATATATGTACAGAAAAACATGGAATTGAAAACAAAATTAATTTAGAGGAATGATCATTTGAGCTCATTCAAAAGTCATGCTTCACAAAATACTATGTAAACACCTTCTGCATCTGATATTTTAAATTAGGTGCAACTGTTCGTGAAGATTTACATTTTTTGCTTCCTACCTGATCTTTGATAATACTATGATTTCCAGTTGGGTGTTAAATGTTGAAAATGACTTTGTGCAGATTTGACATTCACCTTCTTTTTTCTTTCTTTCTTTAGAGAAATGGAAATTCAGTATTTATTCACAGAACATATATTCTTATTTGCATTTTACTGAGAATTAATCACTGTAGAGGAGGTATATTTGAAAAGTAAGTGACTTTATGAAATAGAAATTTTAAGTAGGTACTTACGGATGTGCCCACAGTGAGAGCACTTACACTATTTTCCTCATTTCCTACATGCTATGGTTAACTCATAGTCACTTGCATTTCCTCCCAACCATCTGAAATGATAATCTACAAATTTATGCATCTCACTTGCTACAGAATGTGCCTTAAGAGACTGAATGACCAACAGCAGCAAATGCAAATGCACTCACTACCTGAGACCAAGAGTTAGCAGGAGAGGGAAGAGAACAGTAGGTCTTGACTGCTTTTTTGTAGACAAATATCCCATTCTAAGTTTCTCTCTCTAGCAAAAATAAATGTGAAAGAATCCTAATAAAATTATTGCAATCCAAATTCAGGTGCACATTAAGAAGAGCATATACCACAAGCAAGTGGCTTTCAAGCTAATGTTTCAAGGTTAGTTCAGCATATGGAAATAAATTAATGAAATACAACAAAAATATATTTATGGACAGGAATCATATGATGGGATTGACTCAATTAAGGCAGACAAGGCCTTTAACCTTATGCAGGATTTTAGATATACATATGTGTATGTTGAGAAGAGGGAGAGAGAGAGGGAGAGAGAAAGACAGAGACTGAATTAAATTGGAGTTACCCTACACAAGGAATTATGCTCATCCCAGAATTCATAGTTTGTCAAATAATAAGCCCATTGCCAGCTATGGGATACCTCTTCCAGAGTTAGTCAGAAGTGTCCTAGAGATCCCCAAAGCAATACAGTCTAATTGCTGTTCTCTTGGTTGCCCGCCAGAACTTGATGGAAAGATCTTATTGCTGAAGATACCACATACACTGATCACAGGATATAGAAAGATCAAGTCAGTGCAGACCATGAAGCTTTCCTTCTGCTAACTAGCTTTCATAATACTGGAATATGCTGTGCACTCTGCTGGGGCGGGGGAAAACAAAACTTTCAACAGTCTTACCCAGCTATGACCTCTGTGAATATCATAATTACCAGCATGACTACATATGTCCATAGGTATAATAGTAGCACAGTTGTTATGTGGATAACCAACCACTTTATGATTAGATTTAAAACCAGTTCCACAGGAAGAAATGCATGCCTAATACTACAAATCTGGCCCAAACCATTTTGATGAGGACTCAGGAGGTGAAAGGCTACTATAATTAAAATTTTAACACACTGAAGAAAGAAACTGAAGAATACACCAGATTATTGAAGGATCTTCCATGTTCATGAATTAGAAAAATAATATTGTGAAAATGACTATATTAGCAAATGTGCTTTACAAATTCAATGTAATCCCCATCAAAATACCAACAACCTTCTTCACAGAACTAAAAAAAAAAAATCATAAAATTTATATAGAAACTGAAATGATCCTGAAAGGCCTAAATGATTGTTAACAGAAGAAACAATTCTAGAGTTATTACAATAGCTGACTGTAAATTATACTACAGAGCCAGGCGTGGTGGCATACACCTTTAATCCCAGCACTCGGGAGGGAGAGGCAGATGGGTGTCTGTGAGTTCTAGGCCAGCCTGATCTACAAAGCAAGTCCAGGACAGCCAGAGCTGTTACATAGAGAAACCCTGTCTTGAAAAAAAAAAAACTAAAACAAACAAACAAAAAAAAACAAAAAAAAAACTTTAAACAAAACTGTACTACAGAGCTTGTAGTGACAAAGACAGGTGCTAGCACAAACATACATGAAGATCCATTGATTAGAATAGAGGACCCATAAATAAGCCCATATAGCTATATCCACCTAATTTTTAATAAAAGCATCAAAATATGCATTAGTAAAAACTAATTTTTTCAACAAATGGTTCTGGAAAAAACTGGGTATACACATGCAGAAGAATGAAATTAGATGCATATTTTTCATTCACCACAAAAATATGTTCAAATGCATCAAAGACCTGAATATAAAGCCTGAAATGCTGAACTTTCAAAATACAGCACAACAAACTGGACAGAGTAAATTGCATGAGGCCTCAAATCTCCACAAAGATCTATAGGCAAGTGAGAAAATCTGAGAATGTGAAAGGTGTTCTTCCCCAGAGAAAATCATACCAATTGGTTGCCCAGTGTCAAATGATCAGCCCTGAAAACATACATACAAGCAACATTATACTGACCAAACAGGTTATATTTAAGAATGTATATAAAGAGGCTGTGAATTTAAAGAAGAGGAGGTAGAGGTATATGGGGGGGTAGAGAGAGGAAAGGAAAAGTATATTATAATCAAAATATAAACTCAAAAGTTAAAAATTTAAAAATAAAGATATGTGAGAACTTTCTTTCTAAAAAAAGATATCAATAGCACAGGAAATATCTATAAATATAGACAAATGACATTGAAGAAAATTAAAAAGTTTCTAAAATGCAAAGGAAACTGTCAACAGAATAAAAAGGCAACTTATAGGATGAAGAAAATCTTTGACAGCTATATATACTTCAGATGGAGTTAATATCTAGAATATATAAATAACTACAAAAATCCACCAGAATAAAACCACAAGTCAACCAATCAGCAGATTGGCAATAAACTAAACAGACAGTTCTCAAAAGACACACAAATGGCCAATATAGAGATGAAAAATGTTCCTCGTCTTTAGCCATCAGACAAATGCAAATTAAAACACCTTTGAGATTCCATCTCATCTCATCGCAATCAGAATGTCTGTCTTAAAGAAAACAAAAGGCAACAAATGCTGCAGAGGTTTGCAGGAAATGGGGGAACCTTTATCAATATTAGTGTAAACTGAAGTTAATGTAGTCACTGTAGATATCAGCATATAAGTTCATCAAAAGCTAAAATGAGAACTGTCAGTTACCCTGATATAGCACTTCTCAATATACACTCAAAGGAATCTAAGTCAGCACAAGCAAAGACACCTGCATATGCATGTCTATCACAACACTAGTCACAATAGTCAAGATATGGAGTCAGCCTTGGTGTCCATCAGTAGATGAGTGGATAAGAAAAAATTGGAACATCTCATAATGGAATTTTATTCAGCCAGAAACAAAGAATGGAAAGCATGTCACTTACAGGAAATGAACAGAACAGGTGATCACCATGCAAACCAAAATAAGCAGGCTCAGCATGTCTTCTTACATATGTGGAATCTAGATGCTTCTTAGTCCTGAAAGTTGAAGCAGAGTTATTAGGGAAGAGAGTCTAGATTAGGGAGAGGAATGAGGAAGGATGAGAGAGTAACAGGAGGAAAACAAATACACATTTGTATGATGTCACACAGAAACCCATTGTTTTCTACACTTACTATATGCTAATAAGACAAGTTAAACAATAATGAGAAACAGCATCTAGGGAATAAAATTTTTAACATGTGGAATCCAAGATGGTGGCAGACAGCATGGACACATTTTGAGCACAGGGAAAATAGCTACAACATCTCAGAAATATAAACAAGCTGAGCAACAACCCAAGAAGCACAAACCTGGGGGTTTTACCTAGCAAACCCAGAGACTAGTGGGGTTCCCTGGGCAAGACTCACAGACACTCAGAGAAACAGACCTACCAGTTGTGTAGCAGAAGCCAGCAGCCCAGAGCAGAGATCCAGGGTCCAGAACTGAGTGGCGCAGAGCAGAGGCCTGGGGTCCAGAACAGAAGCCAGTGTGGAGGCTGGCACGGAAGCAGGCACAGAAGGGGGAATAAGCCACTCAAATACTCAACAAGTAGCTCCGAACCACAGAGAGGGGTACTCACCAGCCTCTGGAGCACCCAGCTTCCACGACTGCATTCCATACAGGAGAACTGCAGGATCACCAAGATTTATCTCCAGCCGAGTGTCTGTCTGGAAAGTGCAAGCATATCTGGGCTTACCCAAAAAGGTATTGGACATAAAGGTCCCTCTACTGGATATACAACCACCTGGAAGAACATTGCAGCCAGACAGGGCAGGAGGCTGCTCTTCCTGCACCGGTACAGTCTCCCACAGGTCTAATCACTGCAGGGCCTTGGGAGGCAGCCCCAACTGCCAGATAGAGGTACCTCCCGGCTACCTGAATGCCCAGTATTCACATGGTCACTGCAACACCCTAAAGAGGACTGGCAGTGCCACTGAAATGATGCAGAAGACATCAGGAACAATCATCTTAGGGCAACCAGATGGCTAAAGGTCAGCGAAAGAACAAAACTGACAAAAATCAGGGAAATATGACTCCAACAAAATTCAGCGAGGTTAACACAGCAAGCCCTGAACATTCCACCACAGCTGAAATACATGAAAATGATGAGAAATCTATGATGGAGTCATTACAAGAAGAAATTAAATCCCTGAAATAATATAAAGAATTTTACAAATGAAAGCAATGGAGAATATCATTAGAGTATTATACCATTAGACTTTACCTCAGAGTAAAGGGTGGGGAAAAAGTTTTCCAAGCAAATGGGCCCAGGAATCAAGCTGGAGTAGCCATCCTAATATCAAATAAAATAGACTTTCAAATGAAGTTAATCAAAAAAGATAGGGAAGGGTACTACATAGTTGTAAAAGGAAAAATTCATCAAGATGACATCTCAATACTGAATATCTATGCCCCAAATACAAAGGCACCCACATTTGTAAAAGAAACTCTTCTAAAGTTTAAACCACACATTGATCCCCACACATTAGTAGTAGGAGATTTCAACACCCCACTTACAACAATGGACGGATCATCAAGACAGAAACCAAACAGAGAAATAATGAGTCTAACAGAGATCATGAACCAAAAGGACCTAACAGATATCTACAGAATGTTTCACCCAAACACAAAAGAATACACCTTCTTTTCAGCACCACACAGAACTTTCTCCAAAATCGGCCATATAGTTGGACAGAAAGCAAGCCTCAACAGATATAAGAAAATTGAAATAACCCTTTGTATCTTACCAGACCACCATGGAAAAAAGCTGGACTTCAAATCAACAACAACAGAAATGACAGAAAGCCTACACATTCATGGAAACTGAACAACTCTCTACTCAATGACTACTGGGTCAGGGAAGAAATAAAGAAGGAAATCAAAGACTTCTTAAAATACACCAAAAATGAAGGCACAACATACCCAAACCTATGGGACACAGTGAAAGCAGTGCTACAAGGAAAGTTCATAGCACTAAGTGCCTTCAAAAAGAAAATTGTGAAAGCTCATATTAGCAAATTAACAGCAGAACTGGAAGAACTGGAAAAAAGGTAGGGGTGAAAAGAGGACACTGTGATGGAGATGTAACCTGAAGTAATAAATAAATATTTAAAAATAAAAAGTGAAAAGCAAAAAAAAAAAAAACCCAAACAAACAAAAAAGAAGGAAACACTCTCAAGAGGAGCAGAAGGCAAGAAATCATCAAACGTAGGGCTGAAATTAACAATTTAGAAACAAAAAGAACAATACAAAGAATCAACGGAACCAAGAGTTGGTTGGTTGAGAAAATCAATATAAACCCTTAGCCAAATTAACTAAAAAGCAGAGGGAAAAAATCGAAATCAACAAAATCAGAAATGAAAAGGGAGAAATAACAACAGACATTGAAGAAATCCAGAGAATCTTTAGGTCCTACTTTAAAAATCTATACTTCATCAAATTTGAAAACCTAAGCAAAATGAAAATTTTCTTTATGGATTCCAACTGCCAAAGTTAAATCAAGATCAGGTTAACAGATTAAACAGTCCTATAACCCCTAAGGAAACAGAAACAGTTATTAAAAGTCTCCCAAAAAAAAAAAAAAAGCCCAGGGCCAGATGGTTTCAGCACAGAATTCTACCAGACTTTCAAAGAAGAGCTAATACCAATATTCTTCAAACTCTTCCACAACATAGAAGCAGAAAGAACACTGCCAAACTCATTCTATGAGGCCACAGTCACCCAGATTCTAAATCACACAAAGACCCAACAAAGAAAAAGAACATTTTCCCTCATGAACATAGACGCAAAAATACTTAATATAATACTGGCAAACCGAATCCAAAAAGTATCATACACCATGATCAAGTAGGCTTCATCCCAGGAGCACAGGGGTGGTTCAACATATGAAAATCCATCAAGGTAATTCACCATATAAACAAGCTGAAAGAAAAAAAAACACATGATCATCTCGATAGATGCTGAAAAAGCATTTGACAAAATCTAACACCCCTTCATGCTACAAGTCCTGGAGAGAACGGGCATACAAGGACCATACCTAGAAATAATAAAGGTGATATACAGAAATCCAGTAGCCAATATCAAATTAAATGGAGAGAAACTTAAAGCATTTCCCCTAAAATCAGGGACAAGGCAAGGATGCCCACTTTCACCATATCTCTTTCAACATAGTACTTGAAGTTCTTCCTAGAGCAATAAGATAACTAATGGAGATCAAGGGGATACAAATTGTAAACGAAGAGGTCAAATTATCCCTATTTGTAGACAATATTATAGCATACATAAGTGACCCCAAAAATTCCACCAGAGAACTCCTACAACTGATAAATACCTTTAGCAAGGTGGCTGGATACAAAATTAATTCAAAAAAAATCAGAAGTCCTTCTTTATACCAAAGATAAATGGGCTGAGAAAGAATTAGGGACACAACACCCTTCACAATAGCCACAAACAATATAAAAAAACCTGGGGGTAACTCTAAGCAAGCAAGCGAAAGACCTGTATGACAAGAACTTCAAGTCCTTGAAGAAAGAAATTGAATAGGCCACCGGAAGATGGAAAGATCTCCCATGCTCATGGATAGGTAGGATCAACATAATAAAAATGGCCATCCTGCCAAAAGCAATATACAGATTCAATGCAATTCCTATCAAAATACCAACACAATTCTTTACATATCTTGAAGGAAAAATTCTCAACTTCATATGGAATAACAAAAAACCCAGAATAGCTAAATCAATCCTGTACAGTAAAAAAAAAAAAAAAAAAAAAAATCTGGAGGTATCACCATCCCAGATGTTAAGCTGTCCTACAGAGCAATAGTAATAAAAACAGCATGGTACTGGTATAAAAACAGATCAGTAGATCAATGGAATCGAATTGAAAACCCAGAAATGAACCCACACACCTATGGTCACTTAATTTTTTACAAAGAAGCCAAAACCGTACAATGAAAAAATGACACAATCTTCAACAAATGGTACTTGTCTAACTGGATGTCAACATGTAAAAGAATGAAATTAGATCCATACTTATCACCTTGCACAAAAGTTATTCCAAGTGGATCAAAGACCTTAACATAAAGCCCGACACACTAAATCTAATATAAGAGAATGTGGGGGAAAGCCTCGAACTTATTGGCACAGGTGACAATTTTCTTAACAGAATACCAATAGCTCAGGCTCTAAGATCAGCCATCAATAAATGGAACCTCTTGAAACTCAAAAGCTTCTATAAGGCAAAGAGCACTGTCATTTGAATAAAAAATCAACCTACAGATTGGGAAAAGATTTTTACCAACCCCACTTCCAACAGAGGGCTAATATCCATAATTTATAAAGAACTCAAGAAATTAAACACCAACAAACCAAATAATCCAATCAAAAATGAGAAGCAGAGCTAAACTGAGAATTCACAAAGGAGGAATCTCTAATGGCAGTGAGACATTTGAAGAAATACTCAACATCCTTAATCATCAGAGAAATGCAACTCAAGACAACTGTGAGATTCCATGTCACACCCGTCAGAATGATTAAGATCAAAAACTCAACATGTTGGCGAGGCTGTGAAGAAAGGAGAACACTCCTCCGTTGCTAGTGGAAGTGCAAACTTGTACAAACACTATGAAAAATCAGTCT
The DNA here is from genome assembly GCA_907164525.1 of Lophiomys imhausi. NCBI lineage: Eukaryota > Metazoa > Chordata > Mammalia > Rodentia > Muridae > Lophiomys > Lophiomys imhausi. The sequence goes on along the minus strand of CAJQZJ010037357.1, from coordinate 1,188,158 downwards.
GGCGATATCTTAGAATACGTGAAATAGCTCTACTTCAAGCCCCAGCTATACCACTTCTGGGTATCCACCCAAACGATTCCTCACCAAACCACAAGGACATATCCTCATCTATATTCATAGCAGTCCTATTTGTAATAGCTAGAAACTGGAAACAACCCAGATGTCCCTCAACTGGCGAATGGATAAAAAAAAAAAAATGTGATGTATTTACACAATGAATACTACTCAGCCATCAGAAACAAGGAAATCATGCAATTCACAGCCCAATCGATAGAACTAGAAAAGCTCATCCTAAGTGAGCTAACCCAGACTCAGAAAGATGCACATGGCATCTACTCACTTATAATTGGATTTTAGCCACATAGTACACAGTAACTATCCTACAACCAACACATATCAAAAGGATCAGGAACATACATTTTTTTCCTATTAATGGGACAATTTACCCTAGGGGTGCTACCATGTAGGCCCCCAGTGCAAGAGGAAGCTCTTAGCCCTCATATGACTGTTGAACTGAGAGGGGCTGATATTTAGGGACACTCCACATTGGAGGAGTGGGATGGGTGGGAGAGGGAGCCGAAGGTGGGAGGGTGGAACCAGAAGGGGTGGAAAGAGGGCACTGTGATGGAGATGTAACTTGAAGTAATAAATAAACATTTAAAAAAGGAAAAATGTTAAAATGTAAATAGGTAAGTAGATTGTACCAATGTTGATTTCCTGGATATGATATTATACTTTAGTTATAGAGCACACTCATAGATAAACTGAAGATTTTACATAGAAGATGTTAGGAAACTCCATATTTTTTTCTTAAAACTCCATGCAAATACAGTCTTCATAAAATAAAAGGTAAACACAAAACAACATATAACTTCTCTCAACATGTAGGATAAAGAAGAAAGAACATGTGATCCAGTATGGTAAATTCTATAATCAGCCTAGTTATCATCTCTGTTACAAAAAAGGTGGTGGAAGGGACCGGTGAGGTGATTCAGTGGGTCAGTTGCTTACCCTGTAAGCCTGACAACCTGAGTTTGACTCTACAAAATTGTCCTCTACCTTTCCATGCATGCTATGAGCACATGCACCCCCAGACACACACGCATCATGCACACACACAAGAGTAATAATAATAATCTTTTAAGGATGTACATACTATTATTGCCAGAGTCTACACAGTACCATCCACAAGGAGCAAGGGCATAATTCACTGGAGTAAATTTTTTTTTTTTATTTTTTATTTCTTCAAGTTACATCTCAATCGCAGTCCCTTCCCTATTTACCCCTCCAGTCCCACCCTCCCACCCTCATCCCCCCATCCTCTTCCCTTTTTTTCTTTTAAGTTTAAGGTATATCTTATTTCCCCCTACAGTTTCCACTTTCAGTCCAACAAATGGCTCTTTCTCTTATAATAATAAATACAATACAGTACAACAGAGGTAATTAGGCCACAGTTATGAGGGTTATATGGCTTAACGTACATTCCCAATGACCAGTCCATATGTATTTGGTACCTGACTTTAACATTCTACTATCTACACATCTCCATGAGTTTAAAGTTCTATATCTGACTCAACATTCATACTAACTTACAACACAATTTTAAAAGTATCTTCTTAGATCTATAACACTCTCTTGACTCCTAAACAACTCAAAATTTAATTATGAGACTCTAGCTATCTGTTCTTCAACCACCTCAGAGACCTGAGAGGGATAAATATATCTGATTTTATAGGAAGTACAGGGCCTGCAGCTTCCCAAACTAAGAAATGACATACACTGGAGTAAATTCTAAAGGTCAATCCTAAGAGTAAGTGATGAGGTAACCTGCTAAGAGTTGCCAGGGACAGGTCCAGTAAGGTTTCCTTTTTTCTGTGAGACAGTAGTAGAGAGAAACTGATTTAGGACTTGGAGGACTTGGGGAGTGGTGGTTCCTAGTCTCTTGTTTCTATTAAACAAAGTTTTTTCTTAAATAACATTTTGGGTGAAAAGTGCTTGCATACCATGACACATATGTGGAAGTTAGAGGACAACCTGTGGGAATTCGTTCTCTTCTTCCACCATGAGCCCTGGAGATCAAAGACAGGTTGTCAGCCTTGCCAGCAAGGGTCTTTATCTGCTGAGCCATCGTGCTGACCTTGCAAAGAAGTTTTCTTGGGGCAATTGGTCTTTTGATGTACTTGCTGCACTGTAGACAGAAAAACACATTTACATAAAAACACATGGTAAAAGTTTAGAAAGAAGTGACAAAAGGGCTCAGAGACAGTGGTGAAAATTCCATTCAAAATCTTTCATTATAGTAGGAACCTTTGCGTTCCAGAAAGGATGACCCAAGAAAACCGATTTACACTGAGATGCCTCATGGCTTTAGAAATATATAAGTAATGTTGAGGATAACTTTTCCATTTCCCTTTTGACTATTTTGTCTGTTTCCCCTTCTGATTCAAAAAAGAGCAGCTTTTATTAAATATTTCCCAAATTTGGAGCCTACTATGCTGTTTTACTGTAATAAGAAGGTCCATTCCTACTCTTGCTCCTGCAATAACTGACAGTCATCACCCAAAAAAAGTATCTGAAGAGAAATATTCCAGATGTTTCCAGAATGAATGATCACCCAGACAAATGTCCCATCCTCATCAGACTGTCCAAGAAATCTGTTCATCTTTCTTGAGACTATTTTAGCATTGTACAGCCATTTGCATAGATTCTTTAATTACATGTCTCACCACAAGTTCAGCAGCAATTTTACTTGATGGAAGTCACCACCATAGGGACAAAAGTCCAAGAATGTATCTGCCACATCAAAATTCAAGATCTCACCTATTATCCCTTCAATAAACATATAGGCTACTTACCTAAATCTAAAAATGGAATTCCATCTTACCTTACTCTGCTGGTCGTCTTCAGAATAGTCTTGAACTTTGTTCCTGGGGTATTTTCATTGGTGAGGCAAATTCCAAAGAGCATCAGCTTATAATGGAAGGAGCTTTATTTCAGCTCAGGGTATTAGAGGTTGTGGTCTATGTATGCTGGTTCAATTGCTTTTAGGTTTGTTGCAGCATAACATGAAAGGTATATAGCAAAGACAAGCCACTCAACTCAGGTCCAGGACACAAAAGAGAAAGACCTGACCCAAATGACCTAAAGACTTCTCACCAGGATCTGCCTCTAAGGATTCTATCACCCCCTACCCCCAGTTCCACCAAGCTCAGAATGGAGCCTCTAACACATAGACCTTTTGGAGACAGTTAAGCTCCACCCTATTACAACTTCCATGAAAATGCTGTTTGGGAAGGTGTTTATGAAGGTCAACTAAATTCTCGACCACCATCTCAAATCTTCTGGGAATCACTTTCTTGACGTCTCAGATCCCAAAGTTCCTCCAGATAATTGAGCAGGTATTTTTCTGCCCTGCCTTCTCTATTCAGCATGATTCACATGACATTAGCATTTGCAACCATGGTTTAAGCACACCCGATTCAGTTAGACAACAAGACATATTAGTAGTCAGTTAGAAGGAAAAAGCTGCAATTGTTTTGATAACAATAATTGACAAAAGTTGTGGAAATTCTGAGTGACTGGTACCCTTTTGGTGACACATGAATAACCCATCCTTTGTAAATTTTGAGAAGATGTGCTCTGCAAAACTTAGAATTCTTGCTCACACCTCCTCCTCTTCCACTGTGCCTAAGTCCTTTAGTGAAATTAACCACTGTCACTGTCTGCCTTCCCTGGCACTTATCAATGTGAGCAAGGGAGACCTTTACCCAGTCAGAAAGCAATGGGAATCTTTGCCACCACCCACAGCATCAGAAGGTGCTAGTGCCACCATCTCAGATACTTGGGGTTTCCAGCTGTAAATGCAACTTTGCCATCACCTTTTGCCCTTACCTGTCCCTTTTGAGCTTGGCACACCACAACTCTGCTAGCAAAAGGATAAATTTCTCAAGCCCATGAATTTCCACCTGCCTTTGTCCCTCTTATTCCCTGCTTTATTCTACTCCTGATGATCCCCTACCCCCACTCCCACACACAATCTAGAGATAACAAAGGTTTGATGATGCTCTCTTTAGCTCCCTTCCCATTGGAGAAGAATTTCATACAAAGATTGCTTGCAGTGTCTGTTAGTTGAAGTCACTGAAGAAAGCCCATTTCAAACAATGCCTAATAGAAGAAAGGAAGAAATTGCTCTTGAAAATTGGTTTGTGTGTAAACTTGGGGGCTTAGAGAAGAACGAGACTAATTAATTAAAAAGCACTAAATTTCCATTAAGGATACAAGCAAAGCATAAAGACCATGCTTAAAATAACCCACAAGGTAATTCGTAGGGCCACATTTATTAAACCCAGAGGTCATACTGCAAAAAAATTCTTTCCAAAGTTGAGTAAATGGGATCCTTCCCTTTTCTCTTTAGTTTTCATGTGGAAAAAGCCACACTGAGTCAGAATCTTTGGATGAAGAATGTGACCTCCTTATTCCAATGATCCCAGTAATGAATACAAAGTCCAAACTGACTAAAGAGGAAGCTGTAGAAAGCTACAGCTGTCTGATGAACACTTACTGGATGAGGTTGCACTTCAGAGATTCTGCAGCAAAAACAGGCTAGGCTTCCCACTGGTCAGGAAAGGGGAAACCATGAAAAGTAAGTCTCTTGTTCAGAGAAAACAGCAAAAACCCAAGATTGGTATACTTGACCAATATGCCCTTAATCTAGAAAATTCTCACCAGAGCTCTGCCACAGTTTTCAGCCCTACAGTTTGTCAGACCTGTTGCCTGGGAAACAAGCCCTTCTTTGGAATTTGAACTTGCGTTGTCTGACTTTCAACCAGAGTTCTTAGAAAATCCATGAATATGTTGCAGATCTGTGAACTCCTTAGCATTGTTATAGAAAAAAAAAGACCCTGGAAAAAAGACCATAGACCCAATGCTATTATAATTAAAAGACTTACTAATTACTGTTAGCAGGACAACAATCTCTGAGATAAACATAAGATTGCTGTGAAAAGGGAAGGGAGGGAAGGGTTTAAAAAAGTGAAAGCCACAAAAAGAACTTGAGTATCTATCTGCAGCAGCAAGCAAAGAACTGCTTTGCTCTGCCAAGATTAGGTAGTCAAGGCAACCTGGATGTCTGCACAAGAAGGTTACGGAAGCCAAAAAGCAGTTAATCATAGCACAACAAGTAAAGGGTCAGTTATACATTTTGGGGGGGGAGGAGTCACTGAGTCAGGGTTACTGAGAACTTATCTTCCAGGGACTGGAGTCGGAGACAAATGGTCAGTGGATACCCACATAGATGCCTAACATAAAATAGAGAGTTTTTGTTTTTTTGGTTTTTTTTTAGCTATCAGAAACACTTTAAGCAAATCTTTCAGGGAATGGCATTTTTTCTGAGAAAATGATCTAAAAGTTTCAGCTGATTCTAAGAGGAGACATTGGCCATCAAAAAATGTCAAGACCATTAGACTAGCCTTGAAAACAGTCTGGCCGTCATGATTTCAAGAGCAGATGAGTAGTGAGCTTGAATTTTAACTTAGGCAAGGTCTACACTTACAGTTCCTGCTGCAGAGCGAATTTATTCACTCTCTACTATTCAGAGTCCACTACACTTTGAATAACAGAGTGTACATCAGTGGCCACCATGGATTTGATAGACCCACCTGTCAAAGGATAGGTAAGATGACTGGGGCTATTGGGAGGAGCTCTACTGTCTGAGAGAAAATTGCCTTGGAAGTGTCAAAACAAACCATTGTATAACTTAAGATGCCATCCAAGGCTCCCAGCTTCTTATGTCACACAGGCTGCTGGGGGTGTCAGGTTACTTTTTTGGGGCAAAGAGTGAGACACATTCAGGGTACAGAACAGCCCTGTAAACATGGACACATCTGCCCATTTACAGGTCCTGATAAGCATATGGCCACATAGATCAATGTGAGTTAACACAGGAAGGAAACATTTATCTGTTGATTTTTTTAAATTTTAATTTTAATTTATTCAAGTTATATCTCGTTCACACTCCCCTCTCTCCTCCTCTCCCAGCCCTCAACCCCCCTCAGTTCATCAGTCGCACCAGGGCTAAGAGCTTCCTTTTGCTCTGGGACCTGACATGGCAGCCTAGCTAGGGTAAGGTGTCCCATTAACAGGCAACAGAGTCCATGACAGAGACTGCCCCCTCCCCTCTACTTGCTAAGGGCATGAAGGCTAAGTTGTCTATCATCTATGCATGTATAAGGAGGCCTACGTCTAGTCTACATGCGCCCTTTTTCTTCTTTTTTTTTTTTTTTTTTGGTTGATATTTCAGTCTCTATAAGCCTGTAGAGGGCTAGATTGGTTGGTCCTGTTGATCTTTAAACGGTGTTCTTATCCTCTCTGGGTTTTTCTATTCCTCGTCCCTCTCTTATACACAATTCCCAGAGCTCAACATAATGATTGGCTGTGTGTCTCAATATCTCTTTTGATTCACTGCTCAGTGGAGTTTCTCATAGTTATGCTAGGTTCCTGTTTTTTTGTTTTTGTTTTTTGGGGTTTTTTTTTGTTATAGAACTTACCTAGTATCACATATTAACAGGGTACAAGGCACTTCCACAAACAAAATGCCTCATTCAGTGTACAGTCTGAACATTTATAAATGACTGCCCCAACAGTGACCATTCAAAGGAACTCTGTTAGTGAGCATAAGCACCAGGCACTTTCACATATTTTCTCTGATTCTCCATGGATTGGAAAAACTACTAGGTTAGGAATCCAGTCAAGCAGCTTGAGTCTCATAGCTAAATTTTGAGTTGTTTAGGAATCAAGAGGGTGTTCTAGATCTAAGAAGATGGTTATAATAGTGATGCAAGTTGGTATGAAAGCTAAGTCAGTTATAGAACTTTAAACTCATGGAGATGGTTAGAAGGTAGAAGGTTAAAGTCAGGGGCCAAATATGTATGAACTGAACATTGGGAAGATATACTGGGCCATTTAACTCTCGTAAATGTGGCATATTTAATTCTGCTGTTTTGTATAGAATTTACTGTTATAAGAGAAAGAACCATTTGTTGGATTGAAAAGGGAAGCTGTTGGGGGGGAAGAGGGTGGAAGGGTGGGACAGGAAGGGGGAATAGGGAAGGGTTTGTGACTGACATGTAACTTGAAGGAAAAAAACTAAAGTACTTTTATATATACATATATATAAAAGGAATCCAGTCAAGGAGGACTAGCTAGAAAGCAGGCAGATGCATGATTCTGTCTTCCACATAGCAGATGCTGAGACCCTAGCTCTTTCCATTACATGGCAAGATCTTCCTCTCCATTGCCCTTCTGAGGAGCACCCACCCAGGATCACAGTGGCTCATACTTGATGCTTCCTTGTG
>CAJQZJ010037357.1:1139229-1165806 GCA_907164525.1 Lophiomys imhausi | reverse complement strand
GTATTATGAAACCTATATATTACAGATAATATCCACATAAATGACATTGCAACCTTCATAAATATTAAAAGAAGTATGCTTCTTATGTGTCAACAGACTTCTACATGCCATTACTCATTTCTTCCCCTTGGGGTCCCTAAGCTGAGTTAATCATGTACAGGTCAAAAACAGACCAGCTGACACTGGAGGCTTGTGAATAGCTGTCGAAAATTAGAAATAATAAACATTTCACAGTTTCTTTCTTATTTTGCATGATGATAAGCACCAGTAGCTCTAAATACTGAATATATCTCTTATTTGCAGCACTGACTGCTGCCATACTCCTCACCATGATAATGGACTAAGTCTCTGAAACTGTAAGCAAGATCTCAATTAAATGCTTTCTTTTATAACAGTTGCTGTGGTCATGGTGTCTCTTCATAGCAACCCTGACTAATACAGTTGACAAATATAAAATCAGAGTGTATGAATAGAACTTGTGAGACCTAAGGGACACAAAAAACCAAATTTATAAATCTTGTGCATAGAAAGAGAAAGGCTCTAAGATAAAGACATAATATCATAAATAAAACCATAGCAGAAAAATACCCAAAATGCAGGAAGGAGATGTCAACCAGAAAGAGGAGGCATTTACAACATCAAAGAGAAAGCACCAGAAAACAACCTTCCCATGTCAAACAATTGTTAAAATTCTGAGAATTAAAGAACAAATAAAAGACACCAAAAAGTCCATGAAATACCAAGTCACATATGAAGGCAAACCCATCATAATGATAGCAGATTTCTCAAAAGAAGCTCAAAAAAGACAGAAGGTCATGTTATGATCTATTTTAAGCTATAAAACACAATAACTGATAACCCAGTTACTATATCCAGCAAAGCTATCTTTCATAATTAAAATAGAAAGGAAAGCTTTCTACGATAAATGGAGACTGAAAAAAATTTAAGACCACTAAGTCACCACTACAGAAGACACTGATGAGAAATACAAATGTATCTATGAAGATAGAAGACTAAATAAGCTATATTAAAACACCAGATGAATTCAACAAGGATTAGCAAAGTCTTATTAAAACATTATAAAAAATGACAGGGATTGATTCACATCTTTTCATAATACCCCTCAGTGCTGATAGTGTCTTTTCCAATAAGAAGAAAAAAGACTGGAAGACTAGACTCTAAAATGCACTTCACTGATAAAACAAAACAAAACCCTCAGACTGAAAGAATGGGAAAAAGGCATTCCAAGCAAATAGAATTAGAAAATAAATAGCCATGGCTATAATAATGTTTAATGAAGCCATTTTAAAACAAATTTAGTAAGAGATTTTAAAAGGTCATAATGATTACGGAAACAATCCATTAAGAAGATGTAATAATTCTAAAAGTGTACAGACACCAACCATAAGTATATCCAGTTTTATAAAGCAAATCACACTGGATGAAAGGATACAGATTGACCTTAGCATAATAGTGAGTGACTTCAATATTCCTCTCCGACCAATATACAAGTCATCCAGACACAAAATCAACAAGGAAAAAAATCAGAGTTAATGTAGACTGTAAATCACATGGACTTAACACACATCCATAGAATACTGCACCCAAACCCTGGAATATACAATTTTTTCTCAACAGCCCATAGAACTTAACATAAAATAGGCTATATTTTGAGACACGGATCAAGTCTTAGCAAACACAGGAAATATGAAGTGATTTATTATATTCTACCTGATCATAATGGAAAAATAGTAATCAACAGCAAGAAAAACTACAGAAAATATGTATAATAATGGAAACTGAATAGTACATTATTGAATGATGTGTCATTGAAGAAATCAAGAATGGAAACTAAATGATTCCTAGAATCAATTGAAAATGAAAACAAATTATACTGGAACCTGTGAGAATACTATAAAATCAGTTCTAAGAGAGAATTTTATTTATTTTTTATTTTTTTTCTTATTAATACAGTATTTGTTTGTCTTCTCTTTGTCAAACTTTCCCCAGACTTTCTGGGGAGGTACAAGGAAAGGGACACCGGGCAGACAGGACACAAAAGAACTGTGGCGAAGAGGATGAGAGGCCACCATTAGGCAAAAGAGCCCCATGGCCTCTGAGAGGGCAAAGGCCAGAATCGCATATGAGAAGAGCTGTTGCTTCAGAGAAGGGTTCCCGGCACACCCAATGATGAGACGCCCCAAAACAGTCCTGTTCCCAGCCCCAGAGACAGCCACCCCAACTGTAGCAGCCCCCGCCCCAGCCCCTGTGGATGTCCCTTGAAGTGGCGCTGGTTTGGAAGCTGTGGCTAGGGATGAGTGAGGACAGAGGACGCTGGACAGCCAAGCTACTGAGGGCCTCATCTGTTGGTCTCTGTGGTTGCTTCAACTCACTGCACAGAGCGGGCGACTCAGCAGCTGAGAGGTGCTCCTCCTGATCAAGGAGCAAGTAGAGGCAAGTTGGAGCAGGCATACAGTTTCCGGGGTGAGGGGCTGCGGCAGGAGAGCTGCTTCCTGGGCAGAGAAGAGCAAGGTTTTTTTTTTTTTTAATAGTGCTAAATATTGAAGCCAGAGCCTCACCTATGGTAAGCACATGCTCCCCTGCTGAGCTCCACCCCAACCTGAGTTTAAAATTTAAAATTTTAACAAGTTCTGATACGGTTTCTGTGTCAGACTGTGTTTTTTTATGCTTGGAATGTAGCATGCAGAAACTTTCCCCCGTTTTGTTCGCTTATATGAACAGTTTTTGTGTTTTGTTGATTGATATTTTTGATGATCCATCCATTGAAAAAATACATTAACTTTTGTGTTTCTACATGCCTTCTAATTCTACCTAATTTGTTATACTAATCAACTCCAACTTCCTTCATTAAATGTGGATCCTCTTGATTTGTCATGTGAAATACCAACATTTCAATTTATTATTCCATTTCTGCTTATTTATTCCTCACAATGTGTCCTAGAATTTTCAGTCCCTTCTTTATCAAATCACTCATAAAAAACATGGAATGATTATGTTTATTTACTTCACTCTGAAGTTAAGCAGTAAGAGAATTTTATGACTATAAAGGCTGCATTTAAAAATCAGAGAGAATTTATATGAATACCATAATCATAATGATAGATCTCAAAGTATTAGAAAACCAAGACTAACCAAAACCCCAAATCAGTAGATCAAAAGAAGTATTTTTTAAAAACAGGATGTAAATTATTGAAATGGAAATGAAAGTAACAATATACAAAAATCAAAGAAACAAAAGTTGGTTTCTGAAAAAGATAAAATTAAGAAACTCTTAGCTACACTAAAGAAAAGCGAAGACCCAAATTAATAAAATTATAGATGAGAAGAGAGACTCTACTACGGATAGCAATGAAATTCAAAGGATCATTAGGACATGTTTTGAACATGTATACAATAATAAATAAGAAAGTATAAAATAAGTAAAACATTCAAAATTTTAAATTTAGACACATATGATCTACCAAAGTTAAAAATAAAAGGATATAGATAGCTTAAACAGACTATAATAGACAACGTGATTAAAGTAGTAATAGTCTCCCAACTAAAGAGAAAGTTCTGATTGATTCACTGCTGAATTCTAGCTAACATTTGAAAAAGATCTCTGAGATCAACGGTCCTCAAGCTATTCTATAAAACTGAAAGTATAGGAATGCTAGCAACCCATGTTTTGTAGTTAGTATTACCAATCCTCAAACTGGATAAAGACACAATTTTAAAAAACTGTAGAACAATCTCTCTGATAAACACAGGTGGAAAAATGCTCAACAAAATAATTGCAAGCAAAATCATCCACCTTTATCCATTTGGCTTCAGTTCAAGGATGCAAAAACAGTTTAACATATACAATCAGTACACATAATACATTACACAAATAGACTCAAGGTCCAAAACCACATGATCATCTCAGTAGATACAGAAAATGCCTTTGAGAAAGTCCAACATCCCTTCATGATAAAAAAAAACTGAAGAAATTAGAATTGGAAGTATATCTCAGATTAATAAAGGTCATATGTGAATATATATATAGCCAATATTATACTAAATACTCAAAAAATTTCCACTAGAATCAGGAATGAAACAATAGTGTCTATGTTCTCTACTATTATTCATTGTAATACTGCAAGTCTTAGGAGAGCAATAAGACAAGAGAAGAGAGATCAGAGAGATAGTTCACTAATTAAGAGTACTTGTCCTCGCAGAGGACCCAGGTAAAATTCTCAGCAAGAAATAAGAATGGAAAAATGGTTAAGCAAGTTAATAGAAACATTTGATGTTCAGTCCTTTTGTATTCAGCTATTTAAATGTCCTAAGAAGTTTGTATTCAGAGGCTGAACTTCAGGGTTTTACTGAAATCCTGGATGGAACAGTCTGTGGTGCTGAACCATCTTAGTTAGCCATTTTGAGTTGTTCTGGCTGCAGATTTTTGAGGAAACAGCTCTTGAGGAAGTCTGCAAGGCTAGATCATCTGGGCTACTTATCTTCTTTGGAGTCTGGTCCCTTTTCTTCAGAGGTTTCAGTTGTCCAGGTGTCCCTGGACTCCTTAGATGGATGCTTTTAAACTCCTGGAAAGATAAGAACAGAGCCCTGCCCTAATCCTAACTCTGTGGCACTACTTTTTGCAGGGAGGTAATATCTTTCCTAGAGCGAATTGGGTTTTTTGTTTGTTTGTTTGTTTGTTTTACAAATATAAATATAATACATTATAAAAAGCATTATCTTTCAATTTAGATTTTAAAAAATTCTTTTGATATTTCGGAACTAAACATACCTTTAAGTGTATATATTTTGAAATCATAAAGGACAATTCACTTTCAATTTCAGCATGCCTTTCAGAGATACTGGGCTAAAAGTCTGAAGATAGATGTTCTAATATATTGAGAGAAATTGGGGACTGTCCAAGCAGCCAATTGTATGTCATTTCTTAGTTTTGGAAGCTGCTAGCTCTGCACTTCCTGTATATTCAGATATATTTATCCTTCTCATATTTCTGATATGGTTGAAAACTAGATAGTTGTAGTCTTGCAGTTCAATTTTAAGTTATTTAGGAATTAAAAGGATGTCCTAAGTCTAAGATGTTTTTAAGTTGGTAATGGAAGTTAGGATGGAAACTGAGTTAGGTATAGAACTTTAAACTCTCAAGATAGATAATAGAATATTAATATCAGTTGCCAAATATGTATGAACTGGACATTGAGAATGCATGTTATACCTTATAATTTCCATAAATGTGGCCTAATTGTTCTTATTGCTTTGTATTGTATTCATTGTTATAAGAAAATGGGCCTTTTATTGAACTAAAAATGGGAGCTGTTGAGGGGGAAAAGATACATCTACAATTTTTTTAAAGCAGATAGGAGGGTATAGGGGAAGAGGGTAGGAGGGTGGGACCAGGAGGGGGAGAAGAGAGGGGACTATGCTGAGATGTAACTTGAAGAAATAAATAAAAGTTAAAAAAATTATCAGCAACAACATGGTGGCTCACAAGTGTCCGTAGTTCCAGTTCCAAGAGATCCAATGTCCACTTCTGACCTCTGTGGGCACCAAGCACACACATGTGGTGCACAGCCATACATGGGAACAAAACACTCATACTCATAAAATAAAATAAATTAAATAAATCTTTTAAAAAGATAAGAGAAACAAAAGGGATACAAAAAGGAAAAGAATGGGTCAAATTATCCTTATTTTCAGACAATAGAATTCTACATGTAGGAATCTTAAAGACAACACTATAAAACCCATAGAATTGATTAAAAAGAAGGTTTTAATAAGGAAGCAAGATAAAGAATCAGCATACAAAATCAGGGGCTTTTTTAGTGTTCCAATAACAAACAAGTTGAGAAAGAAATAGGGAATGCAATTCCATTTATAACATCTTCAAAAATAATGTTCATAGGAATAAAACTAGCCAAGGAAATAAAATATATCAATAAGGAAAATTTAAAACACTAAAGAAATAAATTAAAGACACTAAAAGATGGAAAATTTCCCTATGTTTATTGATCAATAAAATATCATGAAAATAGATATACTACTAAATGTGGCCTACAGACCCAATGAAATCTCCATCAAAACTTCAATGACATTCTTCACAGAAAAAGAAATCCTCAACAAAAATGATAAAGATGGAGGTATAATAATACCTGAAATCAAGTTATACTCTAGAGTCATAATAACAAAACCATCATGATATAAAAACAATCATATAGGTCAATGGAATAGAATATAGGACCCATGAGTAAGCTGATACAGCTACTGGCATCTGTATCAGGATGCCAAAGATATACATTGGTGCTGAAAAAATTGGATAGCCACATGTAGAAAAGTGAAACTAGATTTCTATCTCTCACCCTGCACAAAATTCAGTTTCAGGTCAATATCTTAATGTGATATCTTAAACTCTGAAGCTGTTACAGGAAAATACAGGCAAAATAATTCAAGTTATAGACATAGGCAAGGCCTTTCTGAAGATGAAGTTCAGGAAATAAAACTAAGAGGTAACAAGTGGGACTGCATGTAGAACAAAGGAAACCATTAACTAAATAAAAAGGCAGCCATCATGTACATTGAATTTCCACTTTGCCCTAGACTGAATGGGATCATTAATAAAATCAGTAAGAAATGCTCATGAATATGTAGGATAAAAGAAACCCTAACCCTTGTATGTTGGTGGTGGGAATACAAACTGCTCCAGTCATATGTATGTAACTATGAAGATTTCTCAAAAAACTAAACAGACATCTATACCATTCTGGGCATTTACTTAAAAGAACCTTAAGTCAATATACCTCAAAGATATTTGCATGTTCATATTCATTCAGCACTATTAAGAATAATCAAGTTATAGAATCACCTTAAATTCTGTCAGCAAATGAATGAATAAAATATTTTTAAATTTAATTGTAATTTTAATAGTTTTATTCAGCCATCAAAAAGAATGAAAATTTATCATTTTCAGGAAAATGGATATAACTGAAGATTATCATATTAAGCACAATAATTCAGACTCTGAAAGACAAATAATGTTTGTTTTCTGCCATTTGTAGATCTTGGATTTTATATAAGCACAAAATGTGAGAAGAGAAGGGGATAAAAGGGAGGCATTGAAGAATGAATATGGTAAAAAAAATATCTGATGTAGTTTAATGAAAATGTTTTAATGGGCTCCATCACTATGTACAATGAATATATGCCAGTAAAAAAAAATTAGTATATTAGTGAGATGCCTCACATGCCTCAGAGACCAAGATTGCACTGCTTTGAACCTTGATCAGAGAAGCTTTTTACTACAATGGGTAGGTAGTTAATTCAGAGACTCTCATAACCACTCAATATACTGAGAAAAAGTAACTGTCAGTGCTCACCCATAAATGAGACATTTATGTATCAACCCCTCAAAGGCTAAGGGGATATCTCAGCAGATTGGGTGGAAAAAAACTTAAGAGTCAGAGGGTGGGGAGACATGCTGTGAAATGCTATCTTCTAGATATGACATGGCTACTGCACACATGAAGTCACAGCAATTGTGATTCCACGCACAAGATAAAGCCAGTTAAAAGATAACACGGATTTCCTTAGGGGTTATAGGGCTGTTTAATCTGTTTATCTGATCTTGATTTAGCTTTGGTAGGTGGAATCTATCAAGAAAATTGTCCATTTCACTTAAGTTTTCAAATTTGGTGGAGTCTAGATTTTTAAAGTAGGATCCTAATATTCTCTGGATTTCCTCAATGTCTGTTGTTATTTCTCCCTTTTCATTTCTGATTTTGTTGATTTGTGTTTTCTCCCTCTGTCTTTTAGTTAATTTGGCTAAGGGTCTGTCTATTTTGTTGATTTTCTCGAAGAACCAACTCTTGGTTTCATTGATTCTTTGTATAGTTCTTTTTGTTTCTAAGTTGTTGATTTCAGCCCTAAGTTTGATGATCTCCTGCCTTCTGCTCCTCTTGGGAGTGTTTGCTTCTTTTTTTTCCCAATTCACCCAGTTTAGCTGTTAATTCGCTAATATGAGCTGTCACAATTTTCTTTTTGAAGGCACTTAATGCTATGAACTTTCCTCGTAGCACAGCTTTCATTGTGTCCCATAGGTTTGGGTATGTTGTGTCTTCATTTTCGTTGGATTTTAAGAAGTCTTTGATTTCCTTCTTTATTTCTTCCCTGACCCAGTGGTCCTCTAGTAAAGAGTTGTTCAATTTCCATGTGAGTGTAGACTTTCTGTTGATTCTTTTGCTATTGAAGTCCAGCTTTATTCCATGGTGGTCTGATAAGATACAAGGGGTTATTTCAATTTTCTTGTATCTGTTGAGGCTATCTTTGTGTCCAATTATATGGTCGATTTTGGAGAAGGTTCCGTGAGGTACTGAGAAGAAGGTGTATTCTTTTGTGTTTGGGTGAAATGTTCTGTAGATATCTGTTAGGTCCATTTGGTTCATGATCTCTGTTAGACTCATTATTTCTTTGTTTGGCTTCTGTCTTGATGATCTGTCCATTGTTGTGAGTGGGGTGTTGAAGTCACCCACTATTAAAGATCTTGGATTTTATATAAGCACAAAATGTGAGAAGAGAAGGGGATAAAGGGGAGGCATTAAAGAATGAATATGGTAAAAAAATATCTGATGTAGTTTAATGAAAATGTTTTAATGGGCTCCATCACTCATAACTACATCAGGTGGTCACCATCCTCCTTCACCCTCTCTGTATTTTCAATTTCATTGCCATTTTACACAGAATACTTCCTGAAACACTACACCATTTGAAATCTTATCCATACTTACAAGCCCAACTTGAATACTCACTTGTCCTAGTTTGATTTTCATTGCTATAATAAAGCCCTGATCAAAACCAACTTGGAAAGGAAAGTGTTTATTTATCTTATAGGTTGTGGTCAATCATGGGAAGCCAGGGCAAAAACTCCAGGCAGAATCTTGAATCAGAAACCACTGAGGGATCAGTGCTTTATTGGCTTGTTCCTCTAGCTCCTCAGCTAGCTTTCTTACACAAAACCCATCTGCAGAGAGGTGGCACTCCTTACAGTGGGCTAGGATCTCCTACCTCAAGTAGTAATCACAAAAATACCTCACAGATATGTTCCCAAGAAAAACTGATAGAGGCAGTTCCTCAGTTGTGTCTTCTCAGATGTGTCAAGTAGAGAACCAAGATTAGCCATCACACCATTCTTCTGCTCTCCTCTATGATTTCATAATATATTGCATGTCTGTTATAAACAAATACTGTAAGTGAAAACTTACTACATTCAACTAAGGTTGCTGTATTTCTCAGCATATCCTATTTGTTAGTACAAACAAATTATTTGTTTGCATTCTAGCCTGCTTTAGTGCAGTTCTAGTTTACATTTGCTGCCCCTGAATAAATATTGTCAACACTTCCATGGCTTTGAAATGATGACATGGATTTTGTGATGAATGATACAGTCATACTATTAGTATTTTGACAGTCATATCTGAGTCTTATTGATTTGTGTAATTTCCTCAGTACCTCACAGTACTACATGTATAATGGTTGATTAAAAATTATGTAATGATAAGTTATAGAACTAAGTGCTTCTGTTGAGAAGTGAGTGGTTAGGTTTCCTTATGCTCTTTTAACAAAAAGGGAGCAGTAGATAGCTCAGAACCTGAGGAAGGAAGAACCACCTTACAATGTCTCCTCTTCTTCAGCTCATGAATGTGAATTATAGTGGCTCAGAACAGACTCAAGGAATCGGAAACCTCATTTTATTTTCATTTTTTAAAATTTATTTGTTTATTTTACAATCCAATCACAACTCCCTCCCTCCCCTCCTCCCAGTCCAACATTCCACCCACTTCTCCTATATCTTCCCCCTCCAGTATCAAACCCACTCTGGCATATCAGGACTAAGTGCTTCCTCTTCCACTGAGGCAAGACAAGGCAGCTCTGCTAGGAAAATGGGCTCTAGAGGAAGGCAACAGAGACCAAGTCTGAGATAGGCCCGCTCCAATTATTAGGAGATCCACTTGAGGACCAAGCAGTCCATCAACTTCATATGTGTAGGTGGCCCTAGGACCAGCCCATGCAAGTTCTTTGGTTGGTGGTTCAGTCTCTATAAGTCCCCCTCTGTCCCAGTTAATTGGCTATGTTGGTCTTTTTGTGGTGTCTTTTACTACTCCAGCTCCCTTGAACCATCCCCTAACTCTTCCACAAAACACCCTGAGTTTCCCCTAATATTTGTTTGTGGGTCTCTGCATCTGCAAAAACCTCATTTTAACTGTGGAGATTTTTTTTTTTTTGGTTTATTGGTTGGGGTTTTTTTTTTTGTTTTGGTTTGTTTTGGTTGTTTTGGTTTGGTTTGAGTTGTTTTTTGTTTGTTTGGTTGGTTGGTTGGCTTTGGGATTTTTTTCTGAGATAATATGGAATGAAGAATACATGTGGATATCACTAAAATACTTTATTAACCAACTGGAAGGTGGGATTCCTCTGGTGGGAAAGGTGCCCTTGGACTAGGGGTTAAGAGTCAAGGATATCTGTTCCCAGCTGTGCTCTAATAAGTTCCCACAATAGTGTCTGACACCATCTTTTTTATATTCACAGATGTATAAAACAAGAAGCTTTGCTTCTCTTTCTCAACATCTGAAGATGAGGAGGCTGGCACAAAGCCATATCCCAGGTCCCTTCTAACCTTCACATTCAAAGACGACCCAGACACAACTCTAAATGATACAGAAAACATCAGTATCTTCCCTGCTTTCAACCTTCGGCCAAGACTCCATGGACATGGCTAGAATGATTAAAGCACTATTTTAAGGGACTTGAAGTTCTTTGAAACTGTTATAATACAAATGTTCAGTTTGGGGAATAAAACAGGTCTCTTTCAGAGAAGACCTAATGTGCCTAACATAAGCCTTTACTGCAAACGTTTTTCAGTGTGAATGAACATAAGATCACTTGTTAGAACAGTTAATTATACAAACTTATGTAATAAACTGTGAGATTTTGACCCATGTGTTTAAAAATACAATTAAAAGCTGAGCATGGTGGCACATATTTACAACCTCAGCAGTCAAGAGAAAGAGGTAGGAGGATCCAGAATTCAAGGTCATCCTCAGCAACATGGTGAGTTCGAGACCACCTTGAACTACATGAGATCCTTAGGAACGCAAAGAAAAATTAAAATCAAGATTCTGATGCCTAGGTCTGGGCTGGGGTCTCCAGGATACCCATTTCTAATGACTTCCCAATGAATGCTAGTGCTGCTCAGCCAGGCATAACTTTGGTGAAAAATATCAGTCACTACATTGTGACCCACATAGATAATGTCTATGGGAAAATAGAGAGAATAGCAAACATACACAGGTACTCAAGATAAATGAGTCCTACGAACAGGTTTGTTGGCCTATACCTAGTTTAATATTATGGCTTGTTTTCTTTCTGGAGATATTCTCTTTGGTGAGGCCCCTTGTTTCCTAGAGACCCTGTACTTAGGTGAGAAAGGATGCTTTGTTCAGAGGCATCTTCCCTTTTTCTTCTCTTAGCTCTTGGGTGTTACTCATAGATCTCATTAGCCCTCAAAACATGTCCCAATTTAACATCAGCTGCACATTTAATTAATGCTCTGTGTAACCCTTTTGCACAGCACTGAGGACAACACTAATTACAGGCAGAGACAAACCCATTCCGCCTATTGCTCCTGCCCTGTCTCACATTAGTGGCTTGAATTCTTGACAATTCTTTGCTGATTCCAAACTCTAAATAAAATTCAAGTTGCATAAGATGCAATTTCGTGATTTTTCATTCTTCATATCAACAAAACATTCAGGATTTAAGAGACTCTACCCTAATTTATTCCAAGGTACTTCTGCTAGTAATTCTTCACTGTTTGCTCAAGGTATTCAACAAGCCCCCATTGTAAACATTTGCCTATCAAATGACCAAGCCATAGAAACATCTACTTTTTGCCTGCCACTGCAACCTAGCTATATCTTCCACAACTACAGCAACACATGTGCTTGCCAGGTCAAGCCCTAGAGTGAAAGAACCTCTTAAAAGCTGAACTAGGCAGTTAGTGAGCTTCAAATATAGAAGTAGATAGAATACTCTGAAGAGTAGGGATCTATTGAGAGGAAGATTTCAGAGATGAGTGACCCCCAATGTTAACCACCAACTTACTTATATGGTATTTCCATTGGCAAAAAAAAACCCTCTGTATATCACTTCCCTAATCCAAGTCTACAAAAATCCAATTCACTTTGTCACACAATTTACCTTTACAACCTGTTCAGATTAATCAAGGTTAATGGTGCCCTTCTTTGAAAACTTTCATTAGAAGAAAGATTACAACTCCGACTAATCAAATCCTGAAACCCTACTTTAAATCCAAAGAAATCAAAAGTTCTTTAAGTGAGGTCCAGGAATCAGTATTTCAAAAACTCCTCAGGCAATTCCAATGTGTGGCCAAGGTTGAGAATTATTCAATTTGATTTCAATTTGTTTTGCCTATTCAAATTGATTTGCCAAATTTATTCATCTGAGCCCTTATCTAAGGTAATGAATGCACTTCACTGAGGGACTGGAGGATTTAGCTGAGGAAGAGAGCAATTTCCACTTAAATAACACTCTTAGGATAAGGGTAAGTATCATTGGAGTGTATATCAGGCTGGAGAAAAGGAGAGAAATGGATGTAGCAGGACTAGAAGAGAAGATATTAAAGCAGTTTCAAGCAGCATTTTTAATGCTTCAGCCATCTTAATATCTAGATATATTACTTGCATTACAAGTTACTGTGATTAGAAACAACTGAAGGGATGAAAGGTTTATTCTGGATTACAGTTTAAGAAGGGATAGGATCTATCATGGAAGTGGAGGCATGCCAACAGGAGCTTGAGGCAGTTGGTCACATTTTATCTATCCACAGTCAGGAAACAAAGAGT
The DNA here is from genome assembly GCA_907164525.1 of Lophiomys imhausi. Taxonomy (NCBI): domain Eukaryota; kingdom Metazoa; phylum Chordata; class Mammalia; order Rodentia; family Muridae; genus Lophiomys; species Lophiomys imhausi. The sequence continues at coordinate 1,152,883 of CAJQZJ010037357.1, read as the reverse complement.
TGACAAGAAATGGGAACAGGCTATAAACTCTATAGGATTTCCCTAGTGACCCACTCTGTCCAGTAAAGTTCCACTTCCAAAGATTTCACAATCTTTCATTAACTGGGGACCAAATAGGCAGCACACACGAGCCTAGTGGGGGGACATTACGTATCCAGTCCACAGCACTAACAAAATGAGGGAAGCTTCTCATTCTACCATCAGCTCTTATTTCTCATGGTTAGATGTTCAGGATCACAGTTACTATATTTAGTTTGGTATTGGTATTTAATTAAAAGATTAGCTAACAGTCTAATAAGCTGTTGTGATTTGATAATTATATTCCCCACAAATTTCATGGTGAAACTCAATCCAAGGATTGGGGTTATGCCTCAAAGGTGCAGCACCTGCTTATCATGTCTGTGGCTCAAGCCTCAGTGCCACAAATCAATAATGATGACAAAAACAATAATTAGAATGAAAGGGGGGAAATAAATTTAATTCCCAAACATCAATATTAAGAGGTGTAGTCTCCAGGAGGTGACTAGACCATGGGTGCTCTCAATCACAGATCATATCGGTGCTTTATAAAAAGGGTTTAATGGACAAGTTAAATATTTCTATTCCTTCTACCATAGAAAGCTCAGAACTCATTCCTCTCAGAAGACATCATAAGGTGCCATGTCAGAAGGCAGACTGGCTCTTCAACAGTCACTGACCTTGATGAGCACTTGAGCTTGAACTTCCCAACTTCCAGAACTGTTAGAAATACATACCAATGGGGCATAAGTTCCCCACTCTCAATTATTTTGTTATAGTTGCAAAAACAAACTAAAATCTAGCATTAACAGTGGCCTTGCAATCATGAGACATAGATTTGTGGAAATTTTCAGCATTCCACGAAAACCTTACCCTCAAACTTCTGAGTTTGACTACTTTCTTCCCTTGCAGCCACCTAATCCAGGTGGAGCCAGGAGCTCATGAGCACCAAACTAATCATTTTGTTTCTGGAAGCCAGTCATCCCTCAGACTTCCCCTTTAGCCCTGATTCCTGCTCTCAGGAGTATTGCTTGGAAAGAGAATTGAGGAAGGAAATGTGAATGAGCCAGCACATTCACAGGGCAGCTGAAACAATAACCCAAGTGTGGACCCTAACTTCAAAGACTAAACTGACTTCTGTATTCATTCAGCTGTGACCTTTCTGTTCAAAGATAACTCTGCCTTTCAAATTATTTCCCTTAGGAGATCCTAACCACAACAAGGCCCTATAGAGAACTGTCTCTGAGGCCCCATCAGTACTGCTTTCTTTGTTTTTGTTGTTGTTGTTGTTGTTGTTGTTGTTGTTGTTGTTGTTGTGGATTGAATTATGGGCCTTAAAAATTCATAAGTTCAAGCCTTAACCTAACATTGCCTCAGAAAAATGATCTTATTTGTAAATAGAGCTGATGTAATTATTCAAGATGGTTCCTACTCCAAAATGACTGCTGTCCTTATAAAAATGGAGACTTTCTAGAAAAGTACACACAAGGGGAGTACCAGGCTAGCATGATGGTAGCAATTGAGTTGATGTTTCTATCACCCAAGAAATACTAAAGATTGCAAAAACAAAAAACTATGAGAATCTAGGGAAGAGGCATGGAACAAGACTGTAAATGAGAAATAAATGGCAAGCAACAGAATGACTTCCAGTATCTACTCTCTAGCACTGTGTGAGAATACAGAAATGTTATTATGATGCTTCATTATGGTGGCTGGAGCAAGTTAGTCCAGTTTCTCAGAGATCTGTGCAAAGCAATTGGTCTACGCTCAAATGCCCCACTTATTTTTCTGGGGTTCACATAAAACCAAAGATTTATTTTATTTTTAATCAAGTGTGTGTGTGTGTGTGTGTGTGTGTGTGTGTGTGTGTGAAAGAGAGAGAGAGAGACCCTTATGTGGGTGCCTACAGATGCCAGACAGAAGTGTGGGATCCCCTGGATCTGGAGTGATAGACAGTTATAAGCCACCTGCCATGGGTGCTGAGAATCAAACTTGGGTCCTCGGGAAGAGTAATATGCATTCCAAACCACTGAGCCATCTCTCCAACTCCCTGAGCTTTACTTTTGATCCGACTTTCTTCAGTCCTGGACCATTAGTCAGTGCACTTGTTGATATGCTTATGTATTTCAGGGTATGGCTTAGTAACTGGGAGCCCAGCCTCCAGTGCCAGGCTTGATGAGTATCAGCTCCATGACCCTGAGAAAAGGTTATTCTAGCTCTATGTATCTCAGTTTCCTCATATCTGGATAAGTAGCACTTTCCACAAAGCTCAGGTAAGAATTGAACACATAATGTGTATAATGTGTCTGTAAGAGTACTACACAAATGTTATCATTATTAAGAGCAATAAGATATTGCTAATTTTATTCAACCTCCAGCATGTAATGCCATTAAGAGTACTCAGTAAATGTGTGTTAGGTGACTGCTTTCATGTGCCCAATAGATTAATGTTTCATTTACTAAGGTCTTTGGTTATAAAGTCCACTGTGGCATGTCTATCACTCAGAGGCTTCAAAAACACTGACTCATTAACATACTTCACCAATCATTCCAGAGATGAAAACTTTGAAGCTCCATTCCTCTGAATCTTTGGTCTAAAGCACACATAACTTCAGTCTTACAAAGGATTTCCTACTCACCTATTCAAAAGGCTTGCAATTTAAGTTGTACAAGTAACAAGGATCACAAATTAATATTTAGTTCATCTTAATTTGAGAAGGATTAAAAATGTTGGAATTTTTGAGTTACCATTTTCTACAAATTTATAAAAATTTCATGAGTATCTTTTTGAACTTGCCATTTCTTTTAAAATGCCCATTCAAATTAACTTAAGTATTCATCAATATTTCTTCCAAAAAAATTCTAGCTAAGATACATTCAAGTATCTTAGCTATCAAGTTATATCTAAGCCTATGTAACTAGATGAACAAGGAAAACAGATGCATTACCTGCGGGAAAAAAACAATATAAAGAAAACAGGGCCATTTCATCAAAGCTCCCAATATCCTTTCTCTCAAAAGAAGCCTTTGGGACCATGTTGGAACACTCTGACTAACACAAGTGACCGAGGTCTTTTTCAGATCTATAACCTTGAAAAGTCTGCTTCAGAGGAAACAACCTGTTGCTTCATAACTTGAAGCTAAATTAATGATGTTCAACCCCAAAATTACCCTGTACATAAGATGTGCAGGAATAAAAATATACTAGAAATGGAGGGAATGTCCAACCAATGGCAGACCCAATCTGAGACCTACCGCAAGGGAGAGAGCCAACCTCTATCACTACTAACAATACTTTACCATGTTTACAGGCAGGAGCATAGCATGACTGTCCTCTGAGAACCTCCATGCCTCAAAGGATCCAAACAGAGGCTGAGATTCCCTCCCAAACATTAGGTGGATCAGGGGTATCTTGTGGAAAAATGGGGGGAAGGATAGAAAGACCCAGAGGGGACAAGAACTCTACAAGAAGACCAACAGAGACAACTGACCTAGGCCAGTGGGGGTTCACAGAGACTGAAGCACCAATCAAAGGGCTTGCATGAACCAGATTTAGGCCCCCGACACATATATAACTGATAGGCAGCTAGGCCATCATGCGATTCCCCTAGCTAGTAGAGCAGGAGCTATCTCTGGCTTGGACTCTGCTGCCTGCTTTTTGATGACTTTCCCCCCTAATGAGGCTGTGGTGCCTGGCCTCAATGGAAGAGGATGCACTCAGTCCAGATGCAACTAGATGTGCTGGAGAGGGATGTTATGGGGAGAGGAGCTCCCTTTTCTGAGGAGAAGGGAAGGGAGGATAGGAGGAAGCAGATTGGGAGGACAGGACCCAGGGGAGGGTGGGAAGGGGTTAAAATGAATAAATAAATAAACTTTTTTAAAAGAAAGACAAAATGTCTCATTTCATCAAAGCTCCCAACATCCTTTCTTTCAAAAGAGCCCTGTGGGAACATGTTGGAACACTCTGGCTGACACAAGTGACAGAAGTGTTTTTCAGAGCTATAACATTGAAAAGCTTGTTTCGGAGGAAATGGCCTGTTGGGGCATAACTTAAAGCTAAATTAATGATGTTCATGAAACATTTCCTGTATCCTGGCTCAGAGGTTAACAGCATGCACTGCTCTTACAGAGGACATGAGTTGAGCTTCTAACACCCGCAGTGGATGGATCACAACTGTTTGCATCACCAGCTCCAGGGGATCTGACTCCTCTGGCCTCTGAGGGCACCTGCACTCACATGCTCATATCACCACCACATACATAATTAAAAGTAATAAAAATAAATCTTTGAAAACATTCCTTATCTCATAATCTGCGAAAGTCATATGCAACACAGATTGATGCAGTTAGCATTTTCATACACACACACACACACACACACACACACACAGAGGCAATAGCCCCTTTCAATTATATACCCAAAAATGCAATGGATGACCACAAAAATGGAAATCAAAACAAATATCCAAAGAATTCTCTGAGTCTCGGGTGTTTAAGATGTTCTTTGCCTTGTGGTTACACATATTAGCCACTAATGCCTTCTCAGAACCACTCTTGGGTCTCAGTAACCCCTCCTTCCACTACTGTTCCACCAGGACCTTGAGCTGCTGCAGAAACTCTTTATGTGAATTCACAGCATTATCTAGCTGACTGCAAAATCCACTCAGCACTTGGGGCAAAATGCTGGGAGATGCAGAGAGCAGGAACACAGTGGTAAAGTAAAGAAAGACATGTGTCCAGTATGACAAAAGATTGCTGAACCCTCTATCTGTTCCAGGGAAAAGGGATTAAATGAGAAGAAATGGAGAAATCGTTGGAGAGGTTGGAATAGGAACCACAAAATTACTAACACCCTGAAAATAGGGTTGGGTTTGCACTTAACTTCAGGTATATAAAGTAAGTCCATCATTATTATGTCTATATTTTTGTTTCTAAGGGGAAAGTGAGCCAGATATTCACATCCTGTTGCCTTTGACTTCATCTTGGTCTCCTGGGGCATAGAATTACTACATGAGAAACTGAACATATTCCCCTAGGAATTAGCTTCCTAAGGACAAGGCATGGTGGAGAGGTATAGTCTGAGGAAAAGATTAGTGGCATCCTATGTAAGAGGAGTCACCAGACTGGGGACTTACAATACGGAAATTTAACTACTATTCATGGGACACTTAAGAAAAGCCAAATATTCTCCTAGCCATGATAAGCATCACAATAAGAGGATAAAATATCACTTCCCCCATTTTACAGAGAAGGTGCTTAAGATTCCACTGGAACCGCCCAGCTCGGGCTGGGACCTTAAGAAAGAACTGGGAAGATCTTAGTGCTCTGTGAAATTCCAAATGTTTGAAACCTATACATGGAGAATCACATTCCTAAATAACAAGTTTGTGACAGATGTAGAGCAGATACCCACTTGGCCATTGAACTGAGCAGGAAGTTCTCTGTATTTCTATTATATATTAATACTATTCCTGCCCATATATGACACATTTGTATAAAAAGTATTTGTTAATAAAGATTTCAGTATTATTCAATGAGGAAATAAGGAGATCTTTAACAATGACACTGGAACAAATATGTATATAAAAAAAAGAAATAAGATGAGGGCTAGCAAGATGGTTGGGTAAAAGCACTTTCTGTTAAGCCTGGCAACCTAAGTTCCATACCTGGGACCCACATTGCAAAAGGATAGAACTGACTTCCATAACTACTTCTGACCTCCACAACTACATCACGCATACATACACAAAGTAAATAAATACAATTCAAAAATTTTAAGAAAATAAATTTGAACTCAGATAAATCACAGTATATACAAAAATTATAATCATGAGCTAAAATGTATCAGATAGCACTGTAAAACTCTTAGGAAAAACATGGGGTCACATTCCAGTATTTTGATTTAGACAATATTTTCTTATATATGGCAACTGAAGAGAAAGTGAAAAGAGAAAAATAAGCTAGACACATCATAAAAATTAAAAAAAAACACTTGCACTTCAAAGAAAATCATCAAAAAAGAAGATAAATCCTACAGAATTGAAAATTTGTCTATAAATATTATACCTTATGAGAGACTCATAGCTAGAGAATTTAAAGAATTCTTCCAAAGGAACAATTAAAAAGCCAATAACCCAATCAGTAAAATGCACTGATGTATTAGATATGAATAAAAGTATACAAATAACCAAACATCAAATAAAATAGTACATATTAGGGTAATTAAAATCAAAACTACCATGAGATACTACTTTATACACTGAAGGCATACTTTTAAATTATTAATTTATTTTTATATTAATATCTCTACTCCCCTTACAACCCACCAACCAGAGATATGGGAGAAAAGATATTAAAGATGTAGGCCTCTTTAGGTCCTTGGGGCAATTTGTAAGGATTCCAGCAGACCAGCCAAAGAGCATACACAGGTATCAGCAGCAACAGGAACACAGCAGTCAGGAGTAGCAACAGCAGTGGCTACTTGGCTCCAGTATCTGAAGCATATCCGCAGCAATGGTGATGGCAGTTGTCACATGCCATCATGGGCCATGATCGGTAGCAAGTCTTGGTAGCAGAAAATTTAGGCAAAGCATTATCTGTAGTATTTCAAAGTGAAGCAGCAATGAGAATAGATGCCAAGCAAAAACCCCTCTGCATTTCTGGGGCCTCCATTTACACCCACTCAAAATCTGCACAAGGATACTTTCCAATTGACCAACCTCATGCCCTCTGCATGAGGTACTTATTGTTGACAAATATAATGCACTCTCCAAGGAGTCTATCCTTGGGTGGATGGACTTAAAAAGGATGTAAGCATGTTCCCCTCACATGACAGTTTCTGGCTGGCAAAACATCACAGACTCTACCATCAGGATGGTTTTCATGCCCCTCTCACAAGTCTGTTTTTCAGCAATGGACAAAGCACCTCGATATCCCATACTTCAGACCAAAACAAAAAAAAACACATTCATTCAACACAACCATGTTTCTAAAGTAATCAAAACTTCCACCACATACACACCACAATGGCTAATATTTAAAAGATAGAGAGTAGGAAGTCTTATTTGAGGATATGGAGAGCTAGAATCGTTGTGTCAAGACTGTCAAGTAATCTCAGAGACAAATGCCATTTTGGAAAACAGCTTGATAATTCCTCAAATTGTTAAACATAGAGTTGCCATGTGACTCATAAATTTCACTCTTAGGTATACATTCAAAAGAAATAAAAATAAGAATTCACATGAAATTTTATACAAAAAATATTAATAGTATTATTTACAATATACAGAAAGTATAAACAACTCAAAAGTCCACAACTGATGAATGAGTAAAGAAATGTGACATATCTTTGCAATGGACTACTATTTGGCAGTAAAGAATAAAATATGGTTACATGTTGCAACCTGAGTGAATTTGAAAATATTATGCCTGGTGATACTATCATAAACTCCTAGGTACTCAGGAGTCTGAGGCACCAGGATCACAAGTTCAAGGAAAGCTTGGGTTAAAAAGTGAGTTCAAGGATGACCTGGGAGACTTAGTTTGAGCCTGTCTCAAAATTTTAAAATTTCAAAACAAAGAGGGCCATGGACATGGAGATCAGTAGCAGAGTGGTTACCTACAATGCATTAGACTCTAAGTTCAACCTCCAGTATGAAAGAGAGAGAGAGTGAGAGAGAATTGCATAATTTTGTTTATATGAAATATCCAGAGTTGAGAAATTCACAGAGACAAAAAGTAGATTGGTTGTTTTTAGAAGGATGGGGGAATAAATAACAGAGGATAACAGACATGAGACTTATTTCATAGGTGTTAAAAATGTTCTGGAACTAGATAGTAGTGATGGTTGCACAACTCCATATTGCTTTACAAGCAGAACAAAACAAATAACCCTAGGTTGTCACAAGTAAGATGACTCAGTAGATAAAAGCACTTAGCACATAAGTGGGACAACTTGAGTTCAATGCCCAGAATCATAGTGAAAGGACAGAATTGACTCAAAAATGATGTCTTCTACATGTGGCATGTGGACTATGCCTTGAATGTGCATACACTTACACACAAATGTACTCTAGAGTGTGCATACACACATGCACACACATCCATGCATACACACCATATATACACAATATAAAATAAATTAAGAACATGTTTAAAGAAACACTGTATTGTGTAATTCAGAAAACCACATTTTATGATTCTATTTTTTGTGATTTATTTTTTTATTTCTTCAAGTTACATCTCAGTCACAATCCCTTCCTTATTCCCCCTTCCTGTCCCACCTTTCCACCCTCTTCCCCCCAACAGCTTCCCCTTTCAGTCCAACAAATGGTTCCTTCTCTTATAATAGTAAATACTATACAAAACAACAGAAATAAATACGCCACATTTATGAGAGTTAAATGTCCCAGCATACATTCACAATGTCCAGTTCATATATATTTGGCCCCTGACTTTGACATTCTACCATCTAACCATCTCCATGAGTTTAAAGTTCTATATCTGACTCAGCTTTCATACTAACTTGCATCACTATTAAACACATCTTCTTAGATCCAGAACACCCTCTTGATTCCTAAACAACTCAAAATTTAACTATGAGACTCAAGCTGTCTATTCTTCAACTACCTCAGAGACCTGAGAGGGATAAATATATCTGATTATGTAGGAAGTGCAGGGGCTGCATCATCCAAAACTAAGAAATGACATATCAGTGGCTGCCTGGACAGTTCCTGTTTTCTCTCCATATGTTACAGCATCAATCTTCAGCCTTTGGTCCTGTTTCTCTGACAGACATTGACTGTAGAGCAGGGATTATGAAGGACTTACCTACCCTGTCTTGGCAGAGCTAGGCTGTCGACTTCCCTGCTACCAAGTTTTGTCCTTTTTGGACAGCAGTCTGTCTGCAGTTGAAGCAGGGGTTTTTTGCATGCCAAGAGATAGGCTTGTGACTAATTCAACCAATCTCTATTATGTATAAAGAATAACTAAATGGGCAGTGGTGGCACACATGCTTTTGATCACAGAACACAGGAGGCAGAGGCAGGTGGAGCTCTGAATTCAAGGCCAGCCTGGTCTACAAAGAGAGTTCCAGGACAGCCAACGTTACACAGAGAAACCCTGTCTTAGAACAAAAAGGGAATAACTAAGCATTTTTAGTACAGTCTAACCAGTTCCAAATAAACAAATTTGATCTATAAAATGGGTTTCATGATTATGTATATAGCAAGTACTTTTTCTCCAGTATTTGTCTGCATGATCACACGAGTTTTGTACTTCACTATCCCACAAATGAAGATTGTGCTAGTCAGTATTTCCTAACTGACAGAATAATTTTAGATAATGAACTTAAAATGAAGAAAGGGAAGAGGGGAGGGTAGAGGAAAGGAGGGGAAGAGAAGGGAGAGGAGGGGAAGGGAGGGGAGAGGAGGGGATGGGAGGGGAAGGGGAGGGAAGAGAGGGGAGGGGAGGGGAAAAGGGGGAGGGAAAGAGAGGGGAGGGGAGGAGTGGAAACTTTTAGAAAGAACATAGTAAATTGGTTTTCATATAGCCTTTCTAGGGTTTCTGGCTTCCTGGATTTATCCTGTATCTACATTTCTATCTAAGCATGGCAGACATCTGAATAACTAAAGCTCACAAAAGCAAACAGATGTGAAAGACATCTGTACTGAACACCGCTGGTACCTACTCAGAACCCCACTAGCTAGTACATGAAAATGCCAGATACAGTGATGTTAGTTGATAAAAACCCACAGCTATCCCTTTCTCTAAAGGACTAACTTCTTACTGTTAGGGAAGTTTGGATGGGGATATGGTGTGAAGGAATGATAAGAGAGGACAATGGCAAAGATCAAATATGAGCAAAGCACTTTATATGAATATGTGAAAGTATCACAATGAAACCAGTAATTTAAGTGCCTTCAGAAAATCATCTCTGATGATGTTCCCTTCACCTGAAGAGTCAAACTCAGCCAGTGATTAACTAGACAAGAATGGACTTACTTGGGGACTGAGGGTGTATCTTAGTGATATAGTAACTATCTAGCATGGACAAGGCCTTAGGTTTCACTTCTAGCACTGAAAATAAAAGAATGAACTAAGGGCTTCAAAAGGCTAATCTTTTCCTTCAAGGTGGGAATAAGCTTGTGATAGTTTCATCTCAGAAGCTCTTTCAAAGGCCAGGACTAAAGATAGCCTTCAGCTTCCACTGGCCTCCTCAGCCCAACAAATTACTCGCACAAGAATCTAGACTTTTAGACTTCTAGAAAAGCCAATATGAGATCGGATCCAAAATGGCGGCAGCCCAAACATGCATTTTGAACATGGGGAAAACAGCTATAACACCACAGAGTTATAAAACACTGAGCAATACTCTGAGTGGCACGAACCCGCTGGGTTTCACCCAGCAACCCAGGGACCATTAAAAGTCCTTGGGCAAGACTCTCCTCTCCTCTCTTGGACACTCAGAAAGACAAGCCAGCAGAAATCATGGAAGCCACTGAATCCAGAAATCATCACCAGGAGAGGGATAGGGTAAGAGCCACTCAAATACCCAGCAGGCAGCTCTGAATCCCAGTCAGGGTTACTCACCAGCTTCCTGGGCTCCCAGATTCCACACAGGCATTCCAAGTGGAAGACTAGCAGAGGCAGGGGAACAGGATATATTCTCAATGGAACCATTGTGGCTGCCGGCCATAGCACATTCTGAGCTGCGCGGCAGCAGAAGGACCTGTGGGGAGGCAGCAGGACCACAGCACAGCAGCATTTTAGAAAATGCAAGCATATCTGGGCTTCCCCAGAGGGGTGTTGGACATACAGGCCCCTCTATTGGATTTGCCATCACTGGGAAGAACACTGCAGCTAGATAGAGCAGCGGGATACACTTCCGGCAGCAGGTTACACAGCTATACCTCTGCAGTGTCCCGGGTCTTGGAAGACAGTGGCTACAACTGACAGTATCCAAGAACAGGTCCAGACAGACATAGAAGTGGTGAGATAAAACTGGGCAGAAAGGGAGGCGACCGGGTTGGAAGGAGACTTGGATCCCCACAGGATCCAAGACCTGGGCAGGTTGTGGGGTTAATATCACACTCCTTTGCTAGGGCTGGCTCTTCCGGCAGGAACCAGATCTTCAGCATATATAGTTCCACCCCTGGGGCAGTGAGGTTTTGGCCTGGGCACACTGCTGAGTGACTCAGATTGAAGGGCTTAGTACTTAGGGCTGAGAGAAAGTGGGGAAAACACTCGAACTCATCAGCACAGGTCACAACTTCCTGAACAGAACTCCAACAGCATAGGATCTAAGACCAACAATAAATAAATGGGACCCCATGAAACTGAAAAGATTCTGTAAGGCAAAAGACACTGTCATTTGAACAAAACAGCAGCCAACAGATGGGGAAAAAATCTTCACCACCCCCACATCTGACAGAGGGCTAATATCCATAATTTACAAAGAACTCAAGAAAGTAAATGCCAAGAAACCAAATAATCCAATCAAAAAATGGAGAACAGAGTTAAACAGAGAATTCACAAGGAGGAATTCCTAATGGCTGAGAGACACCTGAAGAAATGTTCAACATCCTTAATCATCAGAGAAATGCAACTCAAGACGACCCTGAGATTCCACCTAACACCTGTTAGAATGGCTAAAATAAAGTGCTCAAATGATAGCGCATGCTGGCGAGGGTGTGGAGAAAGGGGTACCCTACTCCATTGCTGGTGGGAGTGCAGGCTTGTGCAACCACTATGGAGGTCAGTCTGGAGATATCTTAGAAAACTTGGAACAGCTCTGCCTCAGGATCCAGCCATACCACTTCTGGGTATACAAACAAATGATTCCTCACCAAATCACAAGGACATTTCCTCATCTATGTTCATAGTAACTATTTTTTAATAGATAGAAATGGAAACAACTCAGATGTCCCTCAACCAAGGAATGGATTAAAAAAAAAACTGTGGTACATCTACACAATGGAATACTACTCAGTCATCAGAAACAACAAAATCATGCAATTTGCAGCCAAATGGATGGAACTAGAGAAGCTCATCCTAACCCAGACCCAGAAGGATGCACATGGCATCTATTCACTTATAGTTGGATTTTAGCCATATAGTACAGGATAAATATACTACAACAAAAGCACCAAAGGGAACATGAACATAGATTTTTTTTTCCTGTCAGTGAGACACTTTGCCCTATTGGTGCTGCCTTGTAGGCCCTCAGTGTATGAGGAGGCTCTTGGCCCTCATATGACTGCTGAACTGGGGCAGAAGACTGTTATGTAGGGACACTCCACTCCAGAGAAGTGGGATGGAAGGGATAGGGTGTAGAGGGTGGCAGGGCGGGGCTGGGAGGGGTGGAAAGAGGACACTGCAATGGAGATGTAACCTGAAGTAATAAATAAATAAATTTTTAAAAAGGAAAAGCCAATATGATATTATAAGATATACATTTAGTCTTCATCTCATATATTGACACAAAGACCCTAAAATCCTAAGCATCCTTAAATGGCAATTTATTTGCTAGTAATTGACCTTGATTTACTTTAACCATGGCTGGCAGCCTCTTGGTAGCTTCTAAAAGGAAGTTGGTCACAGAAAAAATAAAAGCAATGATAAGAGAAGTGAGGTTTTTACTTTCAAGGAGTAAAAAGGAGCTGATGGTTATCACTAGTTGTCAGTGATTTAATCAATCATGCTTATGTAATGCTTTTCCATAAAACTACAAGGATAGTGGGTTCAGTTGGAGGGAGACTTCTAGATAGCTCAATTCATAGAGGTTCCTGGAAAGTGATGTGTGGGAGTTCCATGCCCCTTCCCATACATTATCCTATGAATCTTTTTAGTTACATAATTTATAACATATTTAAAACAAACTTGTATATGTAAGTCCTTTTAGTCTTATTAGCATCTCTAACAAGTAAAAGTAGAAAAGATAGTCATAGGAACCCTGATTTATAAATTAGTCAGTCAGAAACATAGGCCAAACAATGTGGGACTTGCAGATGGCATCAAAAGTGGACCATCTTGGGAACTTAATCCTCAATCTGTGGGATCTCACACTATTTCCAGAAGAAGATGTAAGAAGTTAATTGGATAATGTTAGCCACTGGGAGATGTGGGTATCAACACTTCTTCAGAATGAGTATGACCCTCAGAGGTCTTCCTTTCTACAATCTTAATAACATATACTGAGTGTGACCAGAGGTATTCTTTTTTTTTACCATTGATTTTTTTCCTTTACTTTTTATTTCTTCAAGTTACATCTCAATCGCAGTCCCCTCCCTATTCCCCCTCCAGTCCCACCCTCTCACCCTCAACCCCCCATCCTCTTCCCTTTTTTTTTCTTTTAAGTTTAAGGTATATCTTACTTCCCCCTACAGTTTCCCCTTTCAGTCCAACAAATGGCTCTTTCTCTTATAATAATAAATACAATACAAAACAACAGAGGTAATTAGGCCACAGTTATGAGAGTTATATGGCTTAGCATACATTCTCAATGTCCAGTCCATATGTATTTGGTACCTGACTTTAACATTCTACTATCTAACCATCTCCATGAGTTTAAAGTTCTATATTTGACTCAACATTCAAACTAACTTGCAACACAATTATAAAAGTATCTTCTTAGATCT
>CAJQZJ010037357.1:1074790-1090972 GCA_907164525.1 Lophiomys imhausi | reverse complement strand
CTGTGGTTGTGGTCCTCCCAAGCTACTCTCTGGGGGTGGGGGAGGTCTTGGGATCAACCTGTGCCACTCTGTCAGAATCTCTGTTATCCAGTGCAGCCTACTTGCTCAGGTAGCTTGCAATAGTCCAGAACTGCTTTACTGCTCCAGACTGAGATCTAGATGCTATAGACTGAGGCAGTAGACTGAGAGCCCTGCCAAAGTGGGTGTGGGCGGGGAGTTCCAATATGGAGTTCACAAGTCTACAGCTCTTGGACTCAGTGAATCTCAGCTGCCTTTTCCCTGCCTGAATCCCTGTGCTACAGAGCAGCCTGCCTGGGTAAGCAGGGGCTACCAACAGTCCCCCCTGGAGCTAGCGTGTCAGGATTGTGGCCATGGTCCTCCCAATCAACTCTCAGATGAGTCTCAGAGCCAGCCTGTGCCTCTCAGATTGAAGCTTTGTGAACCAATGCAGTCTGGTTTCTCCAACTGCACACAATGGTCCAGACTGCTTCACTGCTCTGGGCTGAGACATAGATGCTGTACCCTGAGTACACAGTGGAGAGCCCAGCCAAACTGTCAGGCGAAGGGGGGAGGGTAGTCTATATCCTGTCCACAACCTACTTGGGCTCAGTGAAGCTCACCACCGGTCAGCTCAAACCCCAGTTACCAGTCAGCCAGACACCACCATGCTGCAAATCCCAGGGAGAATCGCCCTCAGTCTTACCATAGTGGATCTGCTGCTCTTCTCCTGCATGTCAGAATGCCTGCATGGATACTCTGGACACAGGAAACTGAAGAGGGCTTCTGTTTGGAGGTTGAAACCACCAGCTGATGTCCTGAAAAGATCTGATCTGCCTGCTCTTCCACTGCAGTGGGGAGTGCATGCTCTCCAGCGGGAATCGCTCGCATTCCATGTCTGGTGAATCCGATCCTCCAGTGTCTATATTTTCAGTACAGAGTTGTTTATTGTCCCTGGCTTTGCTGGGGAAGCCCAGATAGGCTTGTACCTCACAACTGCCGTTCAGCAGGAGTATATCTCTGTGGTGGTCCAGTCAGTCTTCCTGATGATCAAAATGTGTCTGAGCTTATCACCACCATCTTGCTGCCCCACACACACACTTAGATTTTTTTAGTACCATAAGAAAACCCATATATATTTGGTTCTATTTTTAAATGAATATCTCCTATTGTAGACTTAAATTGCTGATATATAGTAAACAATTCAAAATGGTTTTCTTTCTAAGCCTTCACTAAAAATTAAGGTTGCTAAGAATTAAACAACCCCCCATTAATGCAAGCATTGCTATATGAGATTTTAATGAGAATAACTAACTATAAGATACCAAATATGATCTTTTTTCTTTTTTAATTTATTTATTTATTCTTCTATTATATATTACATCCCCACCACAGTTTCCCCCCATCCTCTCCTTCTACCTACTCTCCCCCACCTCCTCTCTCCCCACATCCACTCCTCCTCAGAAAATCCCTTCAGAAAAAGGCAGTCTTCCAAGGATATCAACAAAACATGGCATAACAAGTTGCAAAAAGACTCAGCACATACTTCATATCAAGCCTGGATGAGGCAATACAGTAGGAGTAAAAGAGTCCCTACAGCAGGAAAAAGAGTCAGAGATAGCCCCTGCTCCCGCTGTTAGGACTTCCACAAGTACACAAGCTATACAACCACAACATATATCCAAAGGACCTAGCTCAGACCCATGCAGGCTCCCTGATTGTTACTTCAGTCTCTGTGAGCCCCTATGAGCCCTGCTTAGTTAATTCTATAGGTCCTGTTCTCCTGGTGTCCTCAATGCCTCTGACTCCTACAATCTTTCCTCCCCATTTTCACAGGATTCCCGGAGCTCTGCCTAATGTTTGGTTGTGGGTATCTGCATCTGCTCCTGTCAGTTGCTGGACAAAGCCTCTCTGATGACTATTGTGCTAGACTCTGGTTTGCAAGTATTACATAATATCATTATGAATCATTTAATTATATTTTTTTTCAGTCATGTTTGGTTCTGTCCTAGGACTCTGGGTTATCCAAACTCTGGTTCCTGACCACTCAAGCAGTGTCAGGTGTGGGTTCCCTCTTGCATGTGGGCCTCAAGTTGGAATAGTCATTGGTTGGCCACTATCACAAGTTCTGTGTGACCATTTCCCTGGCATATCTTACAGACAGGACAAGTTATAGGTCGAAGGTTTTGAGACTGGCTGGTGTCCTAGTCTCACCACTGGAATTATTGCCAGGTTACAGAAGAAGGCCAGTTCAGGCTCCGTATCCCCCATTACTATGAGTCTTTGCTAGGGTCACCCTCATAGATTCCAGAGAGTTTCAGTTGCACTAGGTTTCTACCTCCCCCTAAAATGCTACCCCAATTTCAGTTGTCTCTCCCAGTACTCTCTTCCACAATCCCTCCCACCCACCTGATCCCTCCTGTTCCTTCTCCACCTGCCCTCCAGTCCACTCAAGAAATCTATTCTATTTCCCCTTCCCAGAGAGATCCATGTTTCCCCATTTGAACCCTCCTTGTTACTTAGCCTCTCTGGGTCTGTAGATTGCAGCATTATTATCCTTTACTTTACAGCTAATAGTCACATATAAGTGAATACATACCATGTTTGTCTTTCTGGGTCTGGGTTACACTCAGGATGATTTTGTCTAGTTCCATCCATTTGGCTGCAACTTTCATGATGTCATTTTTTTAGCAACTGTGTAATACTCCATTGTATAAACATACCACAGTTTCGCTATCCATTCTTCAGTTAAGGACCATCTAGGTTGTTTCTAGTTTCTGGCTATTAGAAATAAAGTTTCTATGAACATTGTTGAGCAAGTGTCCTTGTGGTAGGATGGAGCATCCTTTGAGTATATGCCCAGGAGTAGTATAGCTGAGTCTTGAGATATATAAATTCCCAAATTTCTGAGAAATCAACACATTGATTTCCAAAGTGGCTGTATAAGTTTTCATTCCCACCAGCAATGGAGGAGTGTTCACCTTGCTCCATATCCTTGCCAGCATGAGCTGTCACTTGTGTTTTGGATCTTAGCCATGCTGAGAGGTGTAAAATAGAATCTCAAAGTCATTTTGATTTGCATTTCCCTGATGACTAAGGATGTTGGACATTTCTTTAAGTGTTTCTCAGCCATTTGAGATTCCTCTGTTGAGAATTCTGTTTAGATCTGTACACCATTTTTAATTGGGTTATTTGGTTTTTTTAATATCTAGATTCTTGAGTTCTTTATGTAGTTTGGATATTAGACATCAAAATGAAAACTCATACATGAATCCACACACCTATAGATACCTGATTTTTTTTATAAAGAAGCCAAAATTATTCAATAGAAAAAAGAAAGCATCTTAAACAAATAGTGCTGATCTAACTGAATGTCAGCATGTAGGAGAATGCAAATAGATCCATATATATTTGCACAAACTCAAGTCCAAGTGGGTCAAAAACCTCAGTATAAAACTAGACACTCTGAACATGATAGAAGACAGAGTAAAGAATAGCCATAAATTCATTGGCACAGTAAAAGACTTTCTGAACAGAACTACAATAACATAGGCACTAAGATAAAAAATAAGTGGGACTTCAAGAAACTGAAAACATGCAAGACAAAGGACAAACAGGACAAAATGACAGCCTACATAAAGGGACAAGATTTTTATCTACTCCACATGTGACAGAGTGCTTGTATCTAAAATACATAGAGAACTCAAGAAACTAGACATAAACAAGCCAAATAATACTTTTCTTAAGTATTTTTTCCTAATTTGAGTTGTCCTAAAAGTTTGTTTCAAAATTTTAATTTGAGAAAGAATTTAAAGTAAGGCAGGAAGGAACCACTGGAGAGAAATACAAAATAAATTATAAGAATGGAAATGTATTTTTGGATCCAGACATAATAGCACATGCCTTTAATCCCAGTATTTGGGAAGCCGAGGCAGGTGGATATCTGTGAGTTCAACATCATGCTGGTCTACAGAGTGAGTTACAGACAACGAGACCTACATAGTATAACCCTGTCTCAAATACATACATACATACATACATACATACATACATACATACATACATAAATACATGCATACATAAACATTTAAATACATAAATACATAAAATTTTAAAAACACAAGAAAATGTAATTTTAGTTAAAGAAAAAGAAATTAAATTTTTGAATAAATATTTCTGTGTGATAAAATATGTTTTTGCCTTAAAGTAAAATGGCTAAAAAAGAGAGGATGGAAATATCATAAATATATTTGATCAAATCAAAGACCTTTATTAAAGATGCTAATTAGATATCCCTAGGAAGCTACTTCATATTTTAGAGTATTTTTGATATCCAAAGAAAACTCCTGAAATAGGCTGTAGTTTCAAAAATGAACATTTCTTGGCTCATAAGTACTGTCTTTGAGGTTTTTGACAACAAATATATGGCTAAAAAGGGAAAAACTGAGAATTCAAGGTGCCTTATTAAAACTCCAGCCCTATTCATATAGCCCAGAGGAAGGAAGAAGCCATCAGTGGTAAAAGCTCCATATCCCAGCATGAGATCCATCAGCCACCATTAAATGTGTCTAATGTGATACTCCATATGAGGAAGATACAACACTGACTAAGCCAATTAAAAGTATATGGGTCCTTTATTTGTCAGCAACCAAGAGCAGGTTCATACCTCAAGATTTCTTGGTCCTGAAGCTCAGGCGCACAGAATTTTTAAAAGCAAAATCCACAATTTACAAAAAGTTAGCTGAATGCCAGAATAACCTTGAAGTATTTGTTTCTCAAAGAACATGGTAATTACTTTAGATAATACATGACAATTATTTTTTTTTACTTATATCATTTTTGGTTATTTTAGTTTATGTTAAGTTTGTATGTATAAGCATTAATTATTTTGATTAATACTTCTGGGCCATGGTGAAAGTCATGGAAACATCAAATGTGTTGCTAAGGCAAATGTGACTGTTGCTGGGAGAGGTGTGTCTGAAAACTAAGTAAACATAAAATGGAGTCATGACAAGATGATGTTACTAGTCACTTCACAAATCAATGTGAATTTTGAAAAACAGAAGATACTTTGAAAGAGTGAATTTCCAAACTATCATCAAAAGAAAAGTAGGAAATCGCACTTGATTTCTTTCAGTACCTCTTACAGAAAATGAGAAGCCAAATGACTCCCCATTTGTCTCTCTTAGAACACTCCATATTTCTACTAAGGAAATCTGAGTTGTCTTAGATAAGCTTTTAAAAGAATATTTAGTTTTACTCAATATTAGAACCATATATGTTATATTAATTCACAAAAAAGACACTTAGTCCAAAAGAGAATATAGCATAAGAGAAGTAACTGAACATGTAGAAATAAAATAATTTCTTTAATCTTTGACCTATGAAATGATTTCAAAGGTTTTATTATTACATTTACTTATTATGTGAACAAAGCACATTCCATAACCCAGCTGTTGTGGTCAGAAGACAAGGTGTG
The DNA here is from genome assembly GCA_907164525.1 of Lophiomys imhausi. Lineage (NCBI taxonomy): Eukaryota > Metazoa > Chordata > Mammalia > Rodentia > Muridae > Lophiomys > Lophiomys imhausi. The sequence continues at coordinate 1,085,496 of CAJQZJ010037357.1, read as the reverse complement.
GAAGTCAATTCTTTCCTTTCACCAAATGGGTCTGAAGGATGAATTCAGGTCATCAGTCTTGCTGGCAGATACCTTTACCTAATGAGCCATCTTTCTGGCTCCTCAAAGGTTTTAAAGCTATTTTTGTGTGTTTGTGATGCCTAATTTCCCTGTTCTAAAGGGGTCTATTAATATTATGAGGAAGCCACTGACAATTTTAATCTCCTACCAGGCTTATTTCAAAAGGACATCATTGGCTAGCAAGCAGCTAAATGTTACTATACTAGGCTCAGTTGGTTGTGAGATAATCAATCTGATTCTAAAGCCTTTGTAGAACCTTGAGCCAAACATCATATTGCCTGTATCACAAAAACTTTAATGTATGACTTCCATTTGTAACTGAAACTCCTGCTGGACTATAGCAGAAAGCCTTCCCCCAAAGAAAGTCCATGCCAATCCAGACAGGCTTGCCATAAAAGGTAGCCTGAAAAGTTATTTGATTTGCCTATAGTTCATCTGATCACAGAAAAGAAATCCCCCACAACCAGCTTCTTAGATTATAAAGACTATAGTATACAGAAAACCACAGATAATCCCCAAAATACCATTCAAATGAGGCTAAATACATCCCTTCTTCCATCAGAAAGGGCAATAAAGGTCAGATCACCTGACCAAATAGGACTGACAAGTGTTTTTGGTTTTTTGGGTTATTTTTTGTTTTGTTTTGTTTTGTTTAAAGTCTTACAAACTACCCTAGGAGGATTTAAATATTTGTTTCATTTTTTTCAACATTTATTTATTCCTTCAAGTTACATCTCAATCACAGTCCCCTCCCTACTCTCCTTCCTGGTTCTATCCATGTCCCCCTCATCCTCCTATCTGCTTTTTTTTTATTTAAGGTGTATCTTTTCCCCCCAACTTCTCCCCCTTTTAGTCCAATAAAAGGCTCCTTTTCTTATAACTATAAATACAATACAAAACAATAAGGACAATTAGGTAACAATTATGAAAATTATAAGGTGTAACATACATTCCCAATGTCCAGTCCATATGGTGCATACTTTTATACTGGGTCGATAGAAGCTTTCCCTTGCAGAATAGAAAAAAAAAAAAAAAAACAGGAGACTTTTAATGGAAATAAGCTTCATTTTGTTTTCTCAGCCCTATCCAAAGTGATAAAAGATCCATCTTTATTCTAAAGATAGTGAGATTTCCCAGGTGCATGGGAGTTAGGTTCACCATGGAGATCCTGGCCATCTAGCAGACCTTACTACCAATCATATGCTTAAGGTAACCTTGGAAAAATTGCATCAAAAAGCTCATGGAAATTGGTTAAAACTTTTATCTGTTGCTCTGATATGAACTGAGTTTCCCTCAACTCAAAGTCAAAGTCTTAAACACTATCATTCCAAGGCAGGTGATATTGACCCTAAATAGGTCAAGAAGAAAACTTTCTAACCTGTGAACTGAAGATTAGGTATATTTCAAAACATGGAATTTAATTACTATACCTGGTTTCAAGCTATACTACACACCGTTCATATTGAAAATATCATGGTATAGGGACAAAAACAAACATGTAGATCAGTGGGAAAAAAAGAAGACCTAAACATGACTACACATAATTGCATCCACCTCATTTGACAAAAATACCAAAAATAGACACTGGAGGAAAGACAGAATCTTCAAGAAATGGTTCTGGGAAAACTGGATATCTACATGTAGAAGAATGAAATTAGACCCATATTTAGACATCAGTGTGAAACTTGAAATGCTGGAAGGATTAGAAAAAAACATAGACAATACCCTACAAGATATAGATCTAAGAAAGGACTTTCTGAATAGGACTCCATTTGTCCAAGAATAAAGACCAACAATTGATAAGAATGATCTCATAAAACTAGCTTCAGTATAGCTAAGGAAACAATCAGTCAAGTGAAGAAGAAAGCCACAGAGTTGGAGAAGATCTTTCTAGCTATACATTTGACAGAGGATTAATATCCAAGAATATAAAAAGAACTTGGAAAATAAACAACCTAATTAAAAATAAGCTAGGGATCTGAATAGACAGTTCTCTAAAGAAAAGGGAAAAACAGATAATAAATAACTTTTAAATTGTTTATCATCCTCAGAAATCAGACAAATGCAAATTAAAACTACTTTGAGATCTCACCAAATCAGAATGGCTAAGATCAATAAAGCAACCTTCAACAAATGCTGCTGTGCATGTGGGGAAAGGGAACCCTCCTTCACTGTTGGTGGCATTGCAAACCATTACAGCAACTATAGAAATCAATGTAGAGAATTATCAAAAAGCTAAGAATAACTCTACCATATGATCTAGTTATATCATTCCTTGGAAAATGCTCAAATAATTTGGTATCCTGCTCTATATATACTTGCTCAACTGTGTTCATTGCTGTAGTATTCACAATAACCAAGAAATGGAAGGAATCTAGATGTCCATCAACTGATTAACGGAAAATAAAATGTGGTGCCTATATACAATGTAACACTATTTAGCTATAAAAAATGAAATCACAAAAATTAAGATAGATAGATAGACAGATAGACAGACAGATAGATAGATACATCTAGAAATTATACTGAATGAAGTAACCCAGACCCAAAAAAAGACAAACATCATGTGTGTTCTTCTATTTTTGACCCTAGATCTCAATCCTGGATTTGAGTATATAATCTGTAGTAGCAGCAGAAGCCAGGAGAGTAGAAAGGGACTATGGAGAGAAAGAAGGAGAAGGAGTTCTAGCGGAGGGGGAGAATAGGACACAGTGCTATAAAGAGGAATAGAGGGGGGAAGAAGAGACTTAACTGGGGAGGAGGAAGAGAAAGTAACACAGAAATAGAGGGAGGGAGGGAGGGAGTGAAGAAGAGAGGGAGGGAAGAGTTATAAAAAAACATTAAAGATGCTTGAAAAAGCCATAGAAAAATATTATTTTCTAGACTTACTTAAAATTACATATTTTATGTGTATGTGTTCATAAGCACATGGATCTATGTTTATATCTATATGTACATCATATATATATATATATCTGCATCTGTATTTGAGAAGAGAGATCTTAAATAGAATTATACCACACAAGGTGATAATACTCCCCCAGGAACTACAGACTGTCTAACAAATTCCCCGGTGCCATGTACAGGAAACTTTCTTCTAAATTGCTGGTTAGAAGGATCCAAGAAACTTCCAAAACAATGTAGGCTATTGCTGTTGCTCTTGGATGTCCCACAATGGCTAAAGATACTTTACACTTTGGACACGGGACCTAGACAAATTGAGCCAGTACTGACCTGGAGGCCTCTCCATAAAGTTTAGTATCAGAAGGTGCTATGAAAGCTGTCGGGGGGGGGGGAGTAATCAACCATCCTATCTATCTATAAAGTCTGTGAAACAACAGTGACCAGTCTGGGTAGATTTTTCCAAATGATACATTGATGGCACTTATATCATCAGGATTGCCAACAGTGGTCTATCTCGACTTAAAGTCCACTCAATAAATGAGAAATAATGTCTGGAACTATAAATATAGCCAAGTACATATGACTGAAGATGTCAGAGGCCTGAGAGGAAAACCAATCTAGTAACATTTTACTTACTCAATACAGCTCCTATCTGTATTCTTAATATATATCCTTGAAGATGAAGAGATGCTCAATGTTAAGAGCACTAATTGTTCTTCAAGAGGACCCAGGTTCAATTCCCAGTACCTATGTGGCAGCTCACAAACATCTGTTAACTCTGCTTCCAGGAGATCCAACTCCCTCTTCTGATGTCCAGAGATACCAGACACAAAAATGATGCACAGGAATATCTTCAGAGAAAATACTCACATACATAAAAAATAAATAAATAAATAAATCTTTCAATACCTATTCTTGTACTCATTATCAAAGAAGTTTCCTTTTGTAGCAGATGGAGACTACTACAGAGACCCACAACTGGTTAAAAGGCAGAAAATAAGGGAGTGTAGGGTACTCAACCCCAATTGATGCATTTACAATGTATCCTCTGTTCAGAGAAAACTCACAGAACAAGGAGGAAAATATTGTAAGAGGTAGAGGACCAGGATATTTGCTGGAAGTGGTATCTTCTAGACATGATAGAGAGGCTGCATCCATGGAATTTCAACAATATGGTTACCTAAATAATGACCATGCCAGTCAATATGTCAATGGACATAGGAAAAAAGATCCAAAAAGCCTTACTTCTGGATGATGAACGGCAGGCGATCGGTGCCTATTAAGTGGTGGGTGGGGGATGTTTTCCCCAGGAATGAGCCCCCCCCAAAAGGTTATCCAATCCCAAATGGTAAGCTCTAAACACATGTACATAAAATTAACACTAAATGGACTCAGTAGGGCAGATTTCTCTCTCACTTTCTCTCTCTCCCTCTCCTTCTCCCTCTCCCCACCCCTCTGTGTGTGTGTGTGTGTGTGTAACAATAATAAACACAAAAGAAGAGGACAGGAATTCCAGAGGGAGTTACAATGGGGAGTGGAAGGAGTTGGAGGGGAAAGAGGAGAGGTGAAGTGATGTAAATACCCTATGCTGATGTGTGAAGTTCTCCACCTCCAAAAAAAAACAAAATTTATTTTTTTTGAAATTTTTTTCCTTTATTTTTTATTTCTTCAAGTTACATCTCAATCGCAGTCCCCTCCCTATTCCCCCTCCAGTCCCACCCTCCCACCCTCAACCCCCCATCCTCTTCCCTTTTTTTTTTCTTTTAAGTTTAAGGTATATCTGATTTCCCCCTACAGATTCCCCTTTCAGTCCAACAAATGGCTCTTTCTCTTATAATAATAAATACAATACAGTACAACAGAGGTAATTAGGCCACAGTTATGAGAGTTATATGGCTTAGCGTACATTCCCAATGTCCAGTCCATATGTATTTGGTACCTGACTTTAACATTCTACTATCTAACCATCTCCATGAGTTTAAAGGTCTATATCTGACTCAACATTCATACTAACTTGCAACACAATTTTAAAAAATTTTAAATAAAATAAATAAACTATGGATTACAGGAACCATTCATAATCAACATAGAACCTTATTTTATGTTACTAACCACTCACTTCTCTGTTAAAGTATAAAATACAGCTCCCTGGATTTATCACTTTAGAGTTATAAGGTTCAAAAAGACAAAAGATGCAAATGCCTGCCCCTATGAACTGAGACCAAGACTCATCATAGTTTATTTCATTGTATTTATTATTAATATTGTGTGCTTAGATGATGTGTATGTGTGTTTGGGCATGCATGCTACATCAAGGCTGTGGAGGTCAGATGACAACTTAGTGGAGTCAGTTCTCCCCTTCTATCTTTACATGATTCCTAATTAGTTTCACCCATCAACTTGACACAGATACCTCAGAGGTATCTGAGGGAGGCCCAGTTGAGGGCTGCCTCCATCAAATTGGCCTGTGATCATGTCTGAGGCTTTTATCAGAGTCCAGCTCATTGTAGAGGGTGCCATCCCTAGGCAACAGGGCCTGGCAACAAAGATAGCTGAGCCAGCCAATTTCTGTTTCATTTCCTGCTTGAGTTCTCACCCAAACTTCCCTCAATTATGACAGGGAAGTGTAAGCCAAATAGAACACCCCCACAACATACAAGCTGCTTTTGATCTTGGTGTTCATTACAGCAACAGAAAACCAAAGTAGAGCATGTAAGTTCCACATATCAAATTCAGACCACCAAGCCTTTGTGACAATCACCTTTACCCATCAACTTGTCTTTCCACCTCTCACAAAAGATCAAATAAGTACATCCAAGAAATAAAAGACTTCTTTTTCCTCACTCTCCTAGATGTTTTATTCGTTTGTGATAACTTTAGTCTTCTAGCTGATCATTCTATTTTGTATCTTATCAGAACCTTAGAATTGTGTTCAACTATTGTATTAGAGACTTTTCCTGAGGTGATACCACACACATACACACACACACACACACACACACACACACACACACACACTTTTATACTTGTGTGTGCACCCCATGATGGGAACCATGAAAGACGAAAGAAACAATTGTACCAAAGTCCAACATGGTGAACCAAAGAGTTTATTGAGGCTACTAACAGGCGCATGGGTGAGAGGTTCCTTAGAGAAGCAAGAATGACTACAGTGCAGCTATATCACCAAAAGGCCCATCCCCAACATGGATAACAACTCTTGAAATCTGCAGAGAAAGATGGAGCTCTATACATAACTTGCAGGCGTCTCAACAGGTCTGAAACATCTGTCTTCTCTGCAGCTCAGCCCATCAGTGTCCAAGTACCACAGTTGTTTTCTGTTTTCATATCTCTACAGAAGGGTCTTTGTGAATCCTGCAAGTTTCTGCTTTCTCAAAAATTTGGAATTTGTTTCCTTTTGAGTCTCACGAGCCTCCCCATTCCCTCCTGGAGCAAATGTTTCCATTCAGAGGAAACTGCTCTACAACATCAACAATAAGCATTTATTTTTCCCTTTTCGTTACTTTTGCTTATTTGTACACCTGTGTTTTAGCATGGATTACTCAGGACATTAAGTCTATATTCTCTGGGTTACTTGAAGTAGAAATGTCAGTGTTACTGATTTTATTCATAGTTTTTGTCATAATTTTGATGTACCTTAAGATGTTCCAGAAAAACAACTATAAATGGAGTTCACATTATAGTGTTATTCAGTGCCCCCAGCGATTCTAAGGCCAATCTCACTGTGGTTTCAACCTCACTACTGTTTCAGTCTCATTGTAGTTTCAATCCAACTGTTGTTTAGCTCTCCTAAATAGGAAGATCCAGTGCCCCAGTACAACCACAGGCAGGTTCAGAACAAATTCTATGACCAAATCCCCCAAAAATGAGGAATGAAATGTCACAGGGGAAATTGTTCATAAAGCAAGACAAGCACATTAGGGGGAGATGTCTGCATTAATACATCTTTAAAATATCTGTTTCATCTAAAAACATTTTTTTTAAAAACCAACCATGCCCAGAAGCATTCCTGTCTGCGATCTTTATGATACAATGCGAATATGTCCAAAGATCCCTTTGTGACACAGCTGAACATTCTCAGACCTGTTCCTGTCAATAACTTATTTTTTTGAACATCAGTGGTATGACCTTGATGCAAGCATGCCCAAAACTGTGTCAATCATCTGTACTTTTTGAATTATAACCTTAAGAACATGCACAGTAAAGATACAGCTTAAACTGAGCGTGCTGAAGGACATGCCTGGCCCTGGTTTCCTATATAAAGTAGTATAGACTCCACAAATAAAATCCCTGTGTTTCCTTTTTCCAAAAAGAGTATCGTTCTGGAAGAACTCCAGTGCTGTTCATTTCTGTTCTAAGTAGTGAAGCCTTCTCCATTCTTATATGTTCTAGTCTTATTCATTGGTGTTGTACTGTCTGAAATGAGTACCTACAACATTCACTTAGAAGGACCCCTAGCCACAACAACTGAAAATTGGTTGATTGTTAGTGGGTAAACATCCCCACATCCTTACAGAACTTATATGTGCTGATGGTTGAATGACAGAATAGCAAATAAAAAAAAAACTTTGGTTTCTCCTACTGTCACATTTTCTCTGCCATGTTGGACTGCAACCTCAAACAGCCTAATGTGTTACCACAGCCTTGCTTTCATTGTTTATAATCTAGGCTAGCCTGAGGAGACTACAGCGCATGAGGCAAACCCTGTCTAGGGGCATAATATACCTTATCAGTTCTCACAAATCCCCAGTATCCACTGTGAAATTTGTGTAGCCATTTTCTCTGTGCTTCCTTCTACTAAGGACAACTCAAAAGGATCCCCTGTAACTACAGGGAAAATAAGACAGGGAGGGAAGTCCCATTGAAGAAACACAATGATTATTCCCAACTTAAAATTATTCTGAGGTGGCGTTGTGGATTCTAGTAATAGGAATTCTGAGGCTTATGCACCTGAGGTGTTCAATAAGAAATTAAAGAACCTGGGAGCTGCAGCTGGTCTATCTCATTGGTAGTGTGCTTTTATGAGCAACCACCTAGACTCGTGTATAATAAAAAAGCTGCTGCTTCCTTTAAATGACTTGGAGCACTGCTTCAGAGATCCTATTGCTATTTTGGGTAAGGTCCTCAGACAACTTACCAGGGATTCATTCCTTCTGGGAAGCTGGAGTAGACTTTGCTCATAACTCTAACTTCTCTACCCAGAGGCATTCCCATCCCCCCCCCAAAAAAAGGTGGATACCTTTTCTTGAAAACGTGGTTTTTGTCTCTCTCCCCAGGCATGTAGATACATAAAATAGATATACAAACCAAACATTTACTGATAACCATAAAGAAATTTGTTTCAAAGCAGTTCTTTGATACATGTATAATGTTACCATTTGTTAAAGATGAAAGCAAGCTTGCATACTAATGAGGTGGTTGTGCTTTTCATTTTTAGATAAAGAAATTTTGGCTGACTATTTGACCGTACCTTCAATTTTTCAGCTTTCATCAATATTTTATAATTTTCAATGCTGAGAATGGTACTTCACATAAATATATAATACAAAATGGCAAAAATATGTTTATGGTCATTTCAAAGTCTGTCTTAATCCTGAAGTCTATAAGAGAGTCATACAGAGAACGTGTAATTTATAAATGTTTCATACCAGTTAATAAAAGCACTGTAATTAATTGTTAGTAGGTTAAGGATGACTTAAAAAGAAAGAGAAAATTGGATGTGGTGGATGTGAAGACTATCCTTGTTTGTGAATTTCACTACATCTGAAATTAACTACAGTCCAGAAATAGAGGGCATGCCTGTGAGATATTGTTGGCTTGGTTTGAAGTGCGAGGATTCACTTCTACTCCAGACCTTTGACACATACTTTTGATCCAGATCTTGAGGTGGGAAGACACACTTCTAATCTGGGCTACACCTTTTCCTGGAAGCTCACATAAGGACATGGAAGAAGGACACTTTTGGTTCTTTGCTTGCTTGTTCTTGCTCTCTGGCAAGTCCATTCCTTCACGTATTCAGGATTCCAGCATATACTGAAGACCAGCTGAGACATCCAGCCTAGTGGATTGAGCAACTTTTGGATTCTTGAGCTTTCTGTTCATAATCATATATTTTTGGACTAGCTGGATCACACCTGTAAGTCATTCCAATAAATTCTGTGTGTGGAGGGGGAAAGAGGGAGGGAGGGAGGGAGGGAGGGAGAGAGAGAGAGAGAGATTCATTCTATAAGTTTTTTTCTCTAGAGAACCTTGATAATACTGTGGATAATGCCTGTAGTCTTAGCACTTGGATGGTTCTGATGGGAAGTTTGCTACAAGTTCAAAGCCAGCCTGAGCTACAGGGTGAGAGTTCTCAAAAACATTTAAAAGAGAAAGCAATCTGAGATATAGCTTAGCATACATAAAGCCCCAGGCTCAACACCCAGTACTAGGGGAAGAAAAGGAAAATGAGAAAATTATTTCTTATAAACATAAAATAGAACATTAAAATATAGTTCCTGATAATCCAAACAAAACTATCATCAGCCATTATTGGTATATTTAGCCCTATATAATCAATTTTTATTCTTCAGATATCAGATTAGTCATACCATAATCTTATCTTCCTCTCAACTGACTCAGCCAACTGGTATAATCTCAATTTTTCTAAGTAATGTCATAAGAAGATTATGTTGAAAAAAACTAGAATTTTTTTAAAATTCAGGATTAGAATTTTTTAATTTAATTTAAAAAAGTTTATTTTATTACTTCATTACATCTCCATTGCCACCCCCTCCCAGCCTCTCCCTCCCTCTACCCCCTCTCCCAAGAATTTTTAAATTCTAGATTTAATTTTAAATCCAAGAGACAAAAGCAGAATTCAATATACAACGGACTCAAGAGAAAACATCAAGAATAAAGGAAGATTCTAGCAAACTAACTTGACAGAATTCTTGCTAGAAGGCATGTCAAGGTAATCAGACATCACTGGAGTTTTGTTAGGGATGGAGAATTTAATTTCAAAGGTGATCACATATTAAAGGTGGGCAACTTTCAGCAAACTGTTACAGCTTAAATCTGAAACCATAAGCTCATGTTTTAAATGCTTATTCCCCAATTCATGACTATTTTAAGAGGTTGTAGAACCTTTCTAAGGGATATCCTGACTACCAGATGCAAGTCAGTAGTGGCAGGGCTTTGAGGGCTCTATCGCAGGCCCTAGTTCTGGATTTGCACTTTCTGCTTCCAGATAAACCACCTTGTGAACAGCCTGTACTATACACTTTGCCTCAGTTTATTTTCCTGCGGCTATGACAAAATAATCCACAAAAGCAATCTATGGGAGAAACTGTTTATTTTGGTTCAGTTTGAGTTTATAGTCCATCATGGTGAGAAAATCTTAGCAGCTAAGAGCTGGACAGAGGCAGTTGATTATATTGTATCTACAATCAAGAAGCAGACAGTGATGAAGCATGTTGCTGCTTACTTCCTTTTCTCCATTTATACCAGCCAGGGAATCAGATCACCCACGATGGGAGGGGGGCTGCACACCTTAATTAACAAAATAAAGATAATTCCGCAGAGTCATGTCCAGAGGCCCAACTAGATCCCATCAAACTGGCAATGCTAATCATCACACACCCTTCTGCCATGATTAAGTAGCTACACCACAGAGTGTCTTTTCAGGTGGAGTGTGTATGTGTGTGTGTGTGTGTGTGTGTGTGTGTGTGTGTGTGTGTGTGTGT
>CAJQZJ010037357.1:1008142-1074780 GCA_907164525.1 Lophiomys imhausi | reverse complement strand
GTGTGTGTGTGTGTGTGTGTGTGTGTGTGTGTGTGTGTGTGTGTGTGCATTTATGTATGCAAATATGGGCACATGTGTACCACAACATGAGTGTGGGAATCAGAGGGCAACCTTGGATGTTGTTCCTCCATTCTACCTTGTTTGAAACAGGAACCATTTGTTTTGGGTGGTATTTTTTCTGCATACACCAGATTAGCTAGCCCCAAAGTTTCCAGGGATTCTCCTCTCTCTGCCTCCCTTCTCCAAATAGGGGTACAGGGACTAGCAGCATTTGTGCTATACATACAGTTTTTACACAGATTCCAGGCATGAGAACTCAGGTTCTCATGTTTCTATAGCAAGTCCTTTCACAAACTGAGCCACCTCTCCAGACCAATCAACCAAGTTTTTCTCTTTTTTAATATTTATTGATTACTTCAGGTTACATCTCCATCACAGTGCCCTTTTTCCACCCCTCCCAGTCCCACACTATCACCCTCTACCACCTATCCCTTCCATCCCACTCTGAAGGAGTGGAATGTCCCTACATATCAGTCTTCCACCCCAGTTCAGTAGTCATATGAGGGCCAAGAGCCTCCTCATACACTGGGGGCCTACAAGGCAGCACCATTAGGGCAAAGTGTCTCACTGACAGGAAAAAAGTCTATGTTCATGTTCCCTTTGGTGCATTGGTTGTAGTATAGATATCCTGTACTATATAGCTAAAATCCGACTATAAGTGAATAGATGTCATGTGCATCCTTCTGAGTCTGGGTTAGCTTACTCAGGATGAGCTTTTCTAGTTCCATCCATTTGGGTGCAAATTGCATAATTTCATTGTTTCTGATGACTGAGTACTATTCCATTGTGTAGATGTACCACAGTTTTTTTTTTATAAATACTTTATTTTTTTTTCTTCAAGTTACATCTCAGTCACAAACCCCTCCCTATTCCCCCTTCCTATCCCACCCTTCCACCCTCTTCCCCCCAGAAGTTTCCCCTTTCAGTCCAACAGATGGTTCCTTCTCTTATAACAGTATTATACAAAACAACAGATATAAATATGCCAGATTTATGAGAGTTAAATGGCCCAGTATACCTTCCCAATGTCCAGTTTATACATATTTGGCCCCTGACTTTAACATTCTACTATCTAACCACCTCCATGTGTTTAAAGGGCTATATCTGACTCAACATTCATACTAACTTGCAACACACTTTTAAGAGTATCTTCTTAGATCTATAACACCGTCTTGATTCCTAAACAACTCAAAATTTAGCTATGAGACTCTAGCTGTCTATTCTTCAACCACCTCAGAGACCTGAGAGGGATAAATATATTTGCTTATATAGGAAGTGCAGGGCCTGCAGCTTCCAAAACTAAGAAAGAACATACCAATGACTGCCTGGACAGTTCCCATTTTCTCTCCATACATTCCTGCATCACTCTTCAGCCTTTGGGTCCTGTTTCTATGACAGACATTTGTTGTAGAGCAGGGATTATGAAGGATTTACCTACCCTGTCTTGGCAGAGTTAGGCTATCGACTTCCCTGCTACCAAGTTTTGTCCTTTTTGGACAGCAGTCTGTCTGCAGTTGGTGCAAGGGGTTTTTTCATGCCAAGAGATAGGCTTGCCACTAATTCAACCATCTTACAGTGGAGGTTCTTCGATGCTTATCTTCTACTTGTAGTAGAATAGGGGGTGCTGTCAGGTGCTGATATGTCTCGATATCAAAAAAAAAAGAAAATCTTGATTTAAGATAACATCTTTGAATGCCATATTCTGCAGATCTCTTGGGGTTTTTGAAGATGCCCTACCCATCTCTTGTATTTAGATAAGCAAATGTTGCTTGTCTCTTAGCAACTTGATTACTGGGTAGTTTAGAGAATATCTGTGATAGACTGTCATAGTAGCTAACAAAGTGACATGTTTGCATGACTAGGAGTTTGTTTTATTTAACTATCCTAGACCGTTTTAGACGGTTGGTATCAAGAGGCCAGAGCTTCACATTTTATTTTTAAGTATCTCTAGGTATGATACCATTAGGAAGCGTTACCTTTAATTTTGTATCAATATACAAAGATCTATTCAATTGTGGCTAAATATACTCTTAATTATGTATCAATATACAAAGATCAATACCGATGTAATCCAATACAATCTTATTTTTGCACATTAAACAATGGTAAATACCACTTTAGCAAAATAAACTACTAATTTTGTATCAATATACAAAGGTATAAGGGCATATTCAATAATCTGCCCATTCTTCTTGGACCTTCCTGTGCTATGTCTATATCTCATTTTTCTCAAGCCTGTGCACTCCTACATAGGAGAGGAAGAAGGATACAGAAAATGAAAAGTAGGAAGTCCCTGGGGCTAACCTCCAAAACCCATTAAACAGGACCATTTATCAGCTTGTAATCTCTTCCCCTAAATAACGGAGTTTTCAGTTATCCTTCAAATAACCAAAAAGAATGGCAGAGAAACACCTTCCCCACCCTCTGGGCATGGAACGTCGCTCTCTTAAAGTGACTTCCTGCTGATTTGGGTCGTAGTAGACCTGTTTGGGGCCCGAACTCAAATGGAAAAAATGGTTAAAAATGTTAGTACACTCCTTTTATGTTCAGTCCTTCTGTTCTCAGCTGTTTAGATGACCTAAGGGGTTTGTAGGCAGAAGCTGATCTTGCTGGCTTCACTGAGGTTCCTGCTGGGGCATTGTGTAGAGCTGAAGGGTCCCAGTGACATTGGATTGCCGTGGTGGTTGCAGGCCCCCGAAGGAGACAGCTATTGAGGAAGTCTGCCAGTACCACATTTTTTTAATCCATTCCTCATTTGAGGGATATCTGGGTTTTTTCCAGTTTCTAGCTATTACAAATAAGGCTGCTATGAACATAGATGAGGAAACTTCCTTGTGATTCAGTTAGGAATCATTTGGATGTATACCCAGAAGTGGTATAGCTGGGTCCTGAGGCACAGCTATTCCAAGTTTTCTAAGATATCGCCAGACTGACCTCCATAGTGGTTGCACAAGCCTGCACTCCCACCAGCAATGGAGGAGTGTTCCCCTTTCTACACAACTTTACCAGAATGTGCTGTCATTTGAGCTTTTGATCTTAGCCATTCTGACATGTGTGAGATGGAATTTCAGAGTTGTCTTGAGTTGCATTTGTCTGATGATTAAGGATGCTGAGCATTTCTTCAACTGTCTCTCAGCCATTAGGAATTCTCCTTTGTGAATTCTCTATTTAGCTCTGCTTCCCATTTTTTGATTTGATTATTTGGTTTCTTGGCATTTAATTTCTTGAGTTCATTGTAAATTATGGATATTAGTCCTCTGTCAGATGTGGGGTTGGTGAAGATTTTTTTCCCAATCTGTAGGTTGCCATTTTGTTCAAATGACAGTGTCTTTTGCCTTACAGAAGCTTTTCAGTTTATTGATTGTTGGTCTTAGATCCTGAACTGTTGGTGTTCTGTTCAGGAAGTTGTCACCTATGCGAATGAGTTCAAGGGTTTTCCCCACTTTTTCTTCTAATAGATTTAGTGTGTCCATCCTTATGTTAAGGTCTTTGATCCACTTGGACTTAAGTTTTGTACAAGGTGATAAGTATGGGTCTAATTTCATTCTTTTACATGTGGACATCCAGTTAGAACAGCACCAATTGTTGAATATGCTGTCCTTTTTCCATTGTATGGTTTTGGCTTCTTTGTCAAAAATTAACTGACTATAGGTGTGTGGGTTCATTTCTGGGTCTTCAATTCGATTCCATTGATCCACTGGTCTGATTCTGTAACAGTGCCATGCTGTTTTTATTACTGTTGCTCTGTAATACAGCTTGAAATCTGGGATGATGATACCTGACAGATAAATTCTAAAACTATGAGCTAAAATAAACCTCCTTGATCCTTAAGTTGGTGCTGTCCAACATGCTCTTAAACATTTTGGTCATGGTGATACAAAATTAACTAACACACTAACTTACTGGAGTCTTGTTAAAATTGTGCAATGCCAAGACAGAAAAGGAAGGCCAGATTCAAGGTCTTGTTGGGAAGAGGATTTAGATGAGCCTGACAAAAATTTGGTTAAAACTTAATGAAGAGTCTGATCATTGACATATGCAATGTACTCCTTATCCATGGGACTCTGGGACATGTCTTATTTGTTAAAACAAGAGATTTGACCTTTGCTGACTGGACGGCCTTCAACAAAGCATAAGAGTAAAACAACAACAACAGAACTATCTAGAGATGACAGTAATTTGAAGTAGCTGTGTTTAATCTTAAGTTTTTAATAATAAAAGAGACAAAAATAGAGTGAGGGAAAGAAGAAAATCCCCAAATCCAATTCACAACACATAACATATATCCATTCATCCCAGACGACAACAAACAATCACAACACATAACATAACACACACAAAAAACTTCCAACCCATCTTTTGGGAATAGAGTGTAAATATTTTCGGGTACCCTTCAAAAATTGAGATATTGGCCAATTCTCGGGAAAGTTACCTATAGCTTTTGTTGTCCAGTCTCTGTAAGATCGATCATTTTTTGGACTAGCGCTTTTAAAAATGATTTGCATGCAAAGTTTTTAAGAAAACAGTGATTGAAGCATTATGTTAGGTTGAATCTTCTGGCCCATTTGTCTTGTTGTTATTGTCATTCAGTCCTTGGCTCTGAAAATAAATTTTTGCTCTAAATTTGAGCAAATGGAAGGCATAGAACAACTTTGTAAGTCCATTTTAAGGCATAAACTCTGTCCATCCTGGATAAAAGATTGGAATATCATTAACACCATAAACTCTGTCCATGCTGGATAAAAGATTGGAATATCATGAAAACCATAAACTCTGTACACACATAAGGTTTAGCCTATTTGTATCAGGCAATCTTGAAGAAGAAAAAAAATCATCTATCTTGGTATGTCTAAAGTTCTGAACCTAAATAATTTCTATCATATCCTATATTTATAAACCTAAAGATTTTATTTAGACTTGAAAAATATACTTTTAAATCCTAAACAACTCAAGGTCAATTGAAATTTTATAACTATTATGCCTTCAACCCCATCAGAGACATAAGAAGGGATAAAGTTATTATTTGAGTGAGTAGGAAGCATAGGAGAGCAGCTTCCAAAAAGAAATATGACAGTTTGCTGCCTAGACAGTCCCAAATATGTCTTCATATAATTGGAGCATCATCTTCAGCCTTCAAACAGGGCCAATTAACATTTAGAATGCTTAACACTACCCCAACAGCCACCTTATCAGAAAAGACATCTACCTATGTAAATATTAATATTATACCACCTGTGAGGTGAGCTGCATACCTAAAATTATTTGTTTTGTTCGTTAATGTTATTACAACTGCTTATGCCAATTCCTGTCACAAACTAAGTGCATGAGTACTTGTTAAGTAAACACACTATGAATAATGTCAGCAAAACACTGACCATGCATTCAAAGCATAGTACACTCTCAGTAAGTGACAATTCTAATTCTTATTGCTTTTGTCATCCCCACTAAGCCTTCTTTCCTCAGATAAATGTCTCTCTTCACATACAGCTTTCAAACTTTTCAGACATTAACACTCAAGTTTTCTCCCAAATATCCTCAAAGATGGCAGGGTTTGTTCAAAGCAAAAGATTCAATCCAATTTCTATAAAAAAATTCCAATGACATTTTTCATTGAAATAGGGAAAACATTAAAATTCATATGGAACCACAAAAACTCAAAATATTCAAAAGCAATCTTGAGCAGTAAAAAAAAAACCTGGATGTGTCATACCTCCTAATTTCAAAATATTTTACAAAGTTACAGTCATTAAAATAGTTTGGTACTATCATAAAAACAGATGAACCCATGGAACAGTATGAAAAACTAAGAAATAAGTCCACAATATAAATAAATAATGATAATTATGTGAGATGGCAGATGTATTAACTTAATAAATTCATATTGAATGTGTATATAAAAACATTATATGTTACAATTCTTTGAGAATTTCATATATGTTTTGATCATATTCATATTCCCAACTCCAGATCCAAACTCAAAAAGAAGTAGCTATAATCTTAAAGAAAACTCTCTCCCTCTCACAGCAGCTAGCAATTGCCAGCAGCTTCACAGCTAAGGATAGGTTCATACTCAACACCCACCTTCATGCTAGGATTTGGCCTGACTTGGGCTTGTATAGGCTGTGTACTTGCTGTTGCAGCCACTGTAAATTCATATGTGCAGCTACCCTATTGTGTCCAGAAGACACAATTTCCTTGCAGTCATTCACCATCACTGGGTCTTGCATTCTTTCTTCCTCCATTTATTCAATAACCCCTGATCCTTGGGAGGAGGAGTGCAATATATATATGCTGTATTTAGGGCTGAGCATTTTTCAGTCACACATTTCCTCTCCTGTGTGGATGTTACTGTTTTACATTGAAATAGAATTGCACCACTTTCCCCATCCCTTTCCTCCTTCCAGCGCCTCCCAGTTATCCTCCTTGAACCCCTCACATATCCCTCCACTCTCAAGTTGATAGCTTCCTTTTCTTTGATTATATTTGTTGTATGTGTGTGTGTGTGTGTTTATCTATGTGTATTCACAAATATATATACATATATATGTATATATCTTGCTGAATCCATTTTTGTTTCTATATATCAGGTTTCAAAGCTGACCCCTCTGCACTGGAAAACCAATTAGAGGTTTCACTACCAGGAGAAGTTAATTCTCCTTCTCCCAGCTGTCAGTATGGCCTGCAGTTCTTTGTGTCGGGGTGAGACACCACTAAATTTCCTTCCTTCTATGTTAGCATGTCTGTTGATACTACTATTATTCCAGTCTTGTTTATGCAGCCATTTCTAGGTAAGAATTTTATAACAAGCTTCCTGGTATTCTGGCTCTTATAATCTTCCTCAGTCCCTCTTCTGTGTTATTCCTTGAGCCATATGCAGGAACTGTGGTGCTATCTTTGAATTTTCAGATATGTGTGCTTCATTTGGAATACCGATAATGATCACTGCATCTGTCAACCCTTATCTGTGAAGCTTTTATTGACAGTAGATGGTAATTAACACAGAGACCCACACTGTATATTTTAAATATATAAACTTTTTTCAGTTATATCTCAATAAATCTGAAAAAAAAATAGTTATTTTAAAGGATAACAGGATTCACTCAAAAAATAATAAAGGAAGGATTACTATTATTTTCTTTTTTATAGCCTCCAATCCCTAGTATATGGACCTGTAAAATTCACTGAATGTAAATCCCAACAGTTATTGGAATGTTCCTGCCCATCACTGCAAAGGTTTTTAAAAGTAAGTTAATTTTTATAATTTCACATCTACATATAATGTATTATGATCATATTCACTCCCCATTACCCTCTATTATCTCCTTCCCACTCTTGATGATTTCCATCTTTTTTCCAAATAGTCACCTTCCCATTTCATGTCATTTTTGTGACTCACTGAATGTAATGAAGACTTCTTGTATGAGCATGGAAACAGCGTTATTTACCTGAGTGACCTATCAGTCACTACACCAAAGAAGAAAATGAATAACCCTGCCCCGGCAACCACATAGTGTCAAGTTTTTTTCATCTACAAGTGGGGCCTCATCAACCCTTTCCCTATCTGGGATTGAGGCCCAGTCTTTTGCAGTTCTTGTGCAAGCAACCACAGCTGCTGTATGTTCATGGTTTCAAGAGCCACATCATATGCAGAAACAGCATTGCACAGTACTTCTCCCATCCTATGTCTCTTATATTATTTCTGGGACTTATATTAAGAAAAATAGGTGTCCTGTTTAGGGATGAGCACTTAACAGTCACTTATTCTCAGCAGTTTGACCTGTTGAAATTTCGGCATTAATCACTGTCCTGTCTGCTGCTAAACAAAGATGCTCTGATCAAGGGTGATATGAGAACCGATCTGTGGGTATAAGTGTAAATACATAGAAGGCAGTTTGGCATGTCCCTTTAACAAAACAGCCATAGTATATTCCCCCCAGGACCTTCATCACTAAGTACACTTAAGGAGAAAAAAAGAAAAATAGGAATTCTCTGCCCATGAAAGTACATATGGAGCCAGCTATCTTAAGTCAGTTTGCCCTAGAAGCAGACCACGAGATTAGGAATTATGCACAAGTTGCTTCTTACAGAAGTGCTAACAGAAAAAGTCAGTAAGGTAATGGAGGAAGCAGAACAAGAAAGGGAAGAGGTAAAAATGTAATAAAAAATAACTGAACAACTGCAAAGAGGAGGGGGAGGGAAGGGAAGGAACCCAGGCTGCAGTATAATTTCTTGTGATATCTCAGGCTCATCCTCTTCCCCCAAGGAGATCTGTTACACAAATGACAGAGCTGATTTTGGGGACAAGGAGTGGGTCTTGTATTCACATATCTATGCCATTACTTATCTTCTGTGTTATGACAAGAGTTAGAGTGTACATCCCAGGCCTTCTTAACACCCAGTTTGTCATTATTCCCAACTAAGAATTCAATAATGTCACATCGGTAGCTCAAAGCCAGCCACAGTGGATGTATTTACACCATAGAAAATGGTCGATATTACAAACCAGGATGTTAGGGAATTTTTAGAGGGTCAGTTGTTAGACATTTACCAGCATGCCAGTGCTATTATAGGAGTCAAAAAGGAAGGTGAGTTTCTTCCTGACTGCCATAGCAAAATAAAAGATAGGCTAACAATAGGAAAAAGCAACAAACTGATTTTATGGCAGTTTACATAACATAGAGCCATTCAAGTTGAAGACCTAGAGACTCAAACTGAAGTACCCACTTTTATGCTTAAGATTGATGAAGCATGAGCAGCTAGCTGCCTAGAAATTCAATGAGACCTAAAGGATGATCTGAGAGCAATAGATCAAGAGAGGAAATCAGGGGTATTGGTCACTTGTCTCCTTGATGTGACAAAATAGCCAACAAGAACAATTTAAGGAAAGAATAGTTTATTTTGCCTTACAGGTCCAGAGGATAGAGTCTATCCTGACAGGAAAGACATAGCAGAAGGAGCAGGAGATGGCCAGTCACATTACATTCAGTCAGGATGCAGGAAGTAAGAAATGTTAATATTCAGTTACCCATCTTTTATTTTATTCAACCCAGCACATAGCATGGTGCCATCCACATTTAGGCTGGAACTTACCACATCAGTTAACCTAATCTCCTCCATGTGCATGCTGTGCTGGCTAGTTTTTATGTCAACTAGTCTAGAGTCATTGTGGAAGAAGGGACCTTGATTGAGGAAATGACCCCCTCTCCACCAAACTAGCCTATGGGCAAGTCTGTGGTACATTTTCTTGACTGATGATTGATGCAGGTAAGCCCATACCACAGGGAATGGTGCCATTCCTAAGTGAGTGGTCCTTGATGGTGTAAGAAAATAGGCTGGATGAACCATGAGGAGCAAGCAAGTAAGCAGAATTCCCCCATGGCCTCTGCATTAGTCCCTGACTCCACCTTCCTGGTCTGACTTCCCTGCATGACAGACTACAACTATAAGGGAAATAAACCCTTTCCCCCTCCAAGTTGCTTTTGGTCATAGTGTTTTGCCACAGCAATGGAAACCATAACTAAGACACATGGCCAGAGGCTTCTTTGGTAACTCTAGTGTTTGTAAAGTAGACAAGATCAATCACATTCAGCAAGGCCTATCTGATCAGATTCTTCTCAGGCTCTGTGCAGCATTCCTTCCTTCCTGATATGTTCTTAATAACAGACATTTAGAAAGTGCTTTTGCTAAAAGGCACTGACTCCTCATTTGGGCCCTGTGGTAGTTTGAATGAGAAATAACCCCCTGTAGGCTCATATATTTGGACACTTTGTCCCCAGCCAGTGCTGATATTTAAAGAGGTTTAGAAAGCATGGTCTCACAGCAGTGAGTATGTCGCTGGAGTTTAGAATGTTGCACCACTTCCAGTTTGCTCACTCTTGTTTCTTACTTGTGATTGAGAATGTGAGCTCTCAGCTGCTGTTCCAGCTGTCATGCCTGCCATTTGTTGCCACATTTCTCTGCTGTGATGGACTCCTATCTCTTTGCGACTTCAAGCCAAATGAACTCTTTTTTTCTGTAAGTTGTCTTGGTCATAGTGTTTTTTATCACAGGAACAGAAAGGTGACTAATACAGGCCCACAAGGTAAGTCAAAGCAGAATGAAAGTCTGGTGTCTCTGTCTTCATTCATTGCTTGTCTCTCTACTCAACTGATCTCATTTCTTCTTGATGCTGAAGGCAGAAAAGTGAATCAAAATCTCAAATGGCAGTTACCTTAGATTACAAGAATAATAGAGCCTTAGAGGTCAGACCTCCACCATGCACACACTGAACTGAGGACAGTTATCTGTAATGGTGAGGTTACATCCTGGAACAGAAGTGATCATCTTAAAGGAACGAGATTGAGCCCCTCAAGCAATAATAGTGGTAAGGCCCTTTTATTAGCACCCAGAACACCAGCACCTATCTCCTTTGCTGGGATATGAACCCACCCTGAGTTACTTCTTCCCTAAGAGAACAAAGTTTGATGTGGATCAAGGGTACATCTCCATTGCTGAGTCTCCAGGCTACATTTTAGAGTAGGAAAATTGGATCCACTCAACCTCTGCTGCTCCCCAGAGGCACCAATTCTTGGGCTCAGTAGCAATGAAAAAGAGGGTCTTTCTTTTGAAAACATATGCAATTCTCTCTGCTGGACCCATTCATGACAGGTGTCTGACTGGTGAGGTTTCACAATGACAGTAATTTGTCCATTAACAAAGATGGCAAATAGAACTAAAGGCATTTTCCTTCCATGGAGAAAAGAACAAAAAGCAGCATCCAACTGTTGCAGTCATTGACTTAAAGGTTGGTGACTAGCTCCATTTCCATGGAAACAGCAGAATGGGGGAAAAGGGGCTTTTTAGAATAATAGAGGGGTTTGTGTTGTGAGTTGCTTTTTGAAAATAAAGCCAGCAAGGTATTTCCATTCTCTCAGGCTTGACCACCACACTGATCTTCAGAGAAGCCAGTAGGCTGCAGGGCCAAGTGGCAAGAAGGTACCTCCCCACCCACCAGGCCTCTCATCAGCCAAACCAGTAGCAGACTGAAGACAGAGACAGAAGCTTGGAAGAAAACAAAAACGGGCATCAGTAAGGAGGAAGAAGCTTATGTAAAGCTTTTTATGTATCCTTTTGACTTGAAAATAAAATATATATGTAGAATAATACAATGTCTTGGAGGAAAGCTGTATCTCCCACAGAAACATCTTGAAATTACAGTAATGCATCATATTAAGGGGCTATGACTGCACCAGCCCACCACCTCCCCTCTCTTGGCACTTTGGGGAGTGATGATCAGAGTGACTGGCCCTGGAGGCATGAGGGTTCCATTTTACAGCTTGTCTTTACTCCAGAGGTCAAAGCATCTATGAGTGCTACACCCTCAGTTTTAGCCTGGGTACAAAGAACTCAGCCTCCTCAGCAGTGAAAAGCATGACTGACTGGCTTCTTGCAAGTTTCATTGAATACAGCCATTTTAAGAGAAATGAAGAACCCAACAGCCCACGCACAACTGCTGTGGAAAGAAAAAGTGGGGAGCTGAAGCAAAAAGGCACAAAGACAAGTGATGAGTGGGATTCTCTCTTTTCAGAAAGTTTAGTTTGCCTCAGTAACCATATCTCACAGTTGCTATAGTGATGGGTACAGTTGCTAAGGAAACCTGATTTTATAGGCAGAACCATTTTTTAAAAGAAGAGAAAGGGGGGAGAAGGAAGAAAGAATACCCAGAGACAAAGCTCTCAGGGATTCTTAACTTTGGGCTCTTAAGCTTTGCTCAGCAATAGCTTCATCTGGAAATAGTCTCTAAAGTGAGGGCATAGGTAGGATTTACTTGCAAAGGAAGTATTTCCTAGACAAAGTAGAAAGAGAATAGGGAAAGAAACCATGTAAGGATGTGACTTCAGTTGACACTCCAGCACCAGCTGGTCATGCAAGATGCTACAAAGCAAACAGTACTCTTGAAAGTTTAGAAGGTCTGAGGACCACCTCAACTGGGCTTTTCTCATTCTTCACCTGTCCATCTTTGCTAAGGGTCACCCAGGGATGGAAGGCTTAGAAACTCAGGACCAGATAAGCGTATCTGAGAGACGTCAAGGCATGCATTAGCAGCATCCATTAGATTGAGGAAATGGGGATTTTAAAATACTGCCATAATAATGTGCTGGGCAACAGGAAAACAAACCCTTGATCCCCCTCCCCACCTGCCACACCCTCTCTCCTGAAAGTGATCAGCTTCCTTGCTCAGGAACAGGATGAGGCAAAGGAAGCATCTGTCTCAAATGAAAAATGTAAGGGAGCATCAGAATCTTTCGCAATCAACAATTTGGGGGGCGGAGAGATGGCACAACACATAAGAGCACTGACTGCTCTTCCAGAGGATCAATGTTCCATTCCTATCCTATCACTCACATCAACAACAACAATTCCTGGGGATCTGATGCCCTCTTCTGGCCTCTGAAGGAATCACAAGTGGTACACAAAGGACTTACAAGCTGGCAAAAGGCCCATACACATAAAAATAATTTTTTAAAAAGGTATATCATGTTAGCAAGTGGCAGTGCATCCCAGCACTCAGGAGGATCATAGGTTTAAGACCAGGCTTAACTCCATAGCAGAACACTATCTCTAAGTAAATAATAAATTTGTGCAATATTTTACAATAAAAATCAGTGCAGAAGAAAAATGTCCTAACATTTAAAAAATGTATAGCAGGGCTCCCAAGATGACCCAGTGGATAAAGGTCCTTTCCACCAAGTCTGATGACCAGAGTCTGATCCCTGCAACCCACAGTGTAGAAAGAGAGAATAGACTCCAGCAAGTTATCCCCTCACTTCTACACATCTGTTATGGTATGACAACATTACAAATTGATAGATAGATAGATAGATAGATACATAGATAGATAGATAGATAGATAGATAGATAGATAGATAGATAGATACATAGATACATAGATAAATACATAGATACATAGATGCATAGATAAATACATAGATACATAGATAAATACATAGATACATAGATAGATGCATAGATACATAGATAGATAGTAGATATATATATGGATTGATGGATGATCAAATAAGTAATATTAAAGATTATAAGAATATATCAATATTTTAAATAAAGATAGGGCTTCTCCTCTCTTACTCACCTCACTATAAACTAGAACTTTTGTTACTGGAAAATACAGTTTGTCAATATTTTTAAATTGCATAGCTAGGATTGATGGTGTATGTTTGTAATTTCATCTACTCAGGAGACTGAAGCACAAGGATTATAAATTCAACACCAGCCTAGGCAACTTAGTGACACTGTCTGAAAATGAAATGTCAATAGAAGACTGGGAATGTAGCTCAGTGGTGGAGCACATGCCTTGTATGTGTGAAGCCTCATTCAGTCTCTAGCACTCTAAACTCAGGGACAAGACAAGGATGTCCACTTTTGCCATATCTCTTCAACATAGTAATTGAAGTTCTTGCTAGAGCAATAAGACAGTTAAAGGAGATACAAATTGGAAAGGAAGAAGTCAAATTGTCCCTATTTGCAGACGATATGATAGTATACATAAGCAAACCCAAAAATTCCACCAGAGAACTCCTACAGCTGATAAACGGCTTCAGCAAGGTGGCTGGATACAAAATTAATTCAAAAAATCAGAAGCCCTTCTTTATACAACAAATAAATGGGCTGAGAAAGAAATTAGGGAAACAAAAACCTTTACAATAGCCAAAAACTACATAAAATACATGGGGGTAACTCTAACCAAGCAATTGAAAGACCTTTATGACAAGAACTTCAAATCCTTGAAGAAAGAAAATGAAGAAGCCATCAGAAGATGGAAAGATCTCCCATGCTCATGGATAGGTAGGATCAACATAAAAAAATGGCCATCCTACCTAAAGCAATATACATATTCAATGCAATTCCTAACAAAATACCAACACAATTCTTTATAGACCTGGAAAAAGCCATTCTTAACTTCATATGGAATAACAAAAAAACAGAATAGCTAAATCAATCCTGTACAATAAAAAAAAAAAAAACATCTGGAGGTATCACCATCCCAGATTTCAAGCTGTACTACTACAAGAGCAATAGTAGTAAAAACAGGATGGTACTGGTATAGAAAGAGACCAATGGATCAATGGAATCGAATTAAAGACCCAGGAATGAACCCACACACCTATGGTCACTTAATTTTTGACAAAGAAGCCAAAACAGTGCAATGGATAAAGGACAGCATCTTCAACAAATGGTGCTGGTCCAACTGGATGTCCACTTGTAAAAGAATGAAATTAGACCCATACTTATCACCTTGTACAAAACTTAAGTCCAATAAGGCCAGTCACACTAAATCTACTAGAAGAAAAAGTGGGAGAAACCCTCGAACTAATTGGCACAGATGACAACTTCCTGAACAGAACACCAACAGCTCAGGACTTGAGATTAACAATCAATAAGTGGGACCTCATGAAACTGAAAAGCTTCTGTAAGGCTAAAGACACATTCAAACAAAATGGCAGCCTACAGATTGGAAAAAAATCTTCACCAACCTTCACATCTGACAGAGGGTTAATATCCATAATTTACAAAGGACTAAAGAAAGTAAATGCCAAGAAACCAAATAATCCAATCAGAGAATGGGAAACAGAGCTAAACAGAGAATTCACAAAAGAGGAATTCCTAATGGCTGAGAGACACTTGAAGAAATGCTCAGCATCCTTAATCATCAGAGAAATGCAACTCAAGACAACTCTGAGATTCCATCTCACACCTGTCAGAATGGCTAAGATCAAAAGCTCAAATGACAGCACATTCTGGTAAAGTTGTGTAGAAAGGGGAACACTCCTCCATTGCCAGTGGGAGTGCAGGCTTGTGCAACCACTATGGAGGTCAGTCTGGCGATATCTTAGAAAACTTGGAATAGCTGTGCCTCAGGACCCAGCCATACCACTTCTGGGTATACCACCAAATGATTCCTAACTGAATCACAAGGAAGTTTCCTCATCTATGTTCATAGCAGCCTTATTTGTAATAGCTAGAAACTGGAAACAACCCAGATGTCCCTCAACCAAAGACTGGATTAAAAAACTGTAGTACACAATGGAATACTACTCAGCTATCAGAAACAATGAAATCATGCAATTTGAAGCCAAATGGATGGAACTAGAGAAGCTCATCCTGAGTGAGCTAAACCAGATTCAGAAAGATGCACATGACATCTACTCACTTATAATTGGATTTTAGCCATATAGTACAGGATAACTATACTACAATGAATGCACCAAAGGGAACAGGAACATAGACTTTGTTACCTGTCAAAGAGACACTTTTCCCTAATGGTGCTGCCTTGTAGGCCCCCAGTGTATGAGGAGGCTCTTGGCCCTCATATGACTGCTGAACTGGGGCAGGAGACTGTTATGTAGGGACACTCCACTCCAGAGGAGTGGGATGGAAGGGATAGGGGGTAGAGGGTGGGAGGGCAGGACTGGGAGGGGTGGAAAGAGGACATACAATGGAGATGCAACCTGAAGTAATTAATTAATTAATAATTAATTAAGTAAGTAAAAATGAATTACACTGAAACATCATGTCTTTGTATGGCATGGTTTTACAGCTCTACAATCACAGCTACTGGAGAAGCTGAAAGCAAGGGTGTACCAAGTTCAAGGATGATCTGGAAGACTTAGCAGGATACTGTCTCAAAATTGAACTGAAAGGTCTAGGAATTAGCTCAGAGGTAAGAGTACTCGCTTAGCATGTGCAAGGCCCTGGGTTCAACCCCAATCCCACCAAAACTATTGTGAATATTGGTTGTTGAAGCCTTTGGTGACCCCTTTAAGTTTACATGTGAAACAAGTGGCTAACTATCTGACAAGTGAACAATAGGGAATGATTTGTCCTATTACACTTCCCTTGACACACAGGTAAGCACACCTTCAAACCTCTGCTCTTCCCAAACTTCAGCTCTCATTCTTGGTCACTACAGAGTAAGGAAGTTATCAGGGAGGGGGTTGGTTGGTTGATTGGTTGGGTTGGGTTGGGTCGGGTCGGGTTGGGTTAAGTTGGTTTCATTTGATCTGATCTGGTCTGGTTTGGTTTAGTTTGGTGTGGTTTTCTGAGACAGGGTCTTACTATGTAACCTCAACTGTCCTGAAATTCCGTAGACTAGAGATCCACCTGCCTCTGCCTCTGCCTCTGCCTCTGGAGAGCTGGAATTTAAGGCATCCACCAACAGGACCGATTGGACTAAGAAAAGTGTTGTTGTCAGTGATGGTGTTGCTTAAGACCTTCTCTCCATTTAAAAAAAAAATGAACATGCATTTGTATATCTGAAAATTGTCCAGCCACTGGGCAACATATCTGCTGCACTGATCATGCCCCTCGTGAAAGACTTGATGCTCGGTTCAGGTGATCACTTCATCTCAGCTTCCTGAGTGCTGAAAACCACAACTCCCAGGAATTAATTCTCAATCCCTGTTAATTAGGATGGCTGCTCATCCTGCTTGCCTGAGGTCATGGTTATCATCTCTGCATGAGCTGCTTCTTGTTTGTTTGTTTGGTTGGTTGGTTGGTTGGTTTTGTTTTTTGAGGCAAGGTTTCTCTCTGTAGCTCTCACTGTCCTGAAACTTGGTCTGTAGAGCAGGCTGGCCTCGAACTCACAGAGATCCACCTGCCTCTGTGTCCTGGGATTAAAGTGCTGAAATTGAAGGCATGTCCCACCACACCTGGTTGCATGAGTTTTTTAAAGGTCCCTTTTAAGGTTTAAGGGTATAAGCTTTTTCAAGAGAATGACAGCTTCTTCCAAGAATGAGAATCCCAAAACACTCAGAGACAAATGCAGAACAATTTTTTTAATACGCAAAGTGACATAGGGTCACTTTCTTTATAGTTAGTCTATGACCCTCTCTGTAGCTATCAGCCTATCACCTTTTTTCCCTACTTACAAAATTAGTGTTTTCAGTAGGAACAAAGCTCATCTCCAAAGAAATGAAACAGAGGGCATACCTTCTGTGACTTTGATTCTCTTGTTAAAACTATTTTTAAAATGAAGTGCATCCTTTGCTTTATATTTCATGCCTTAGTAGTGAAGTGAAACAGCACCCCACAATGTCACATAAGAATAACAATGAAAGGAAAAGGATTGGGAACTGAAAATCAGGTCTCATTGATGATTTCTACTCAGGAGTTAGGAGTTCCAATGTGGTTTCTAGTCCATGATTTTCCTTACACTCAAAAGTGTGTTAATAGCTGTAAGTGTATTTTTTTATATCTTATTTTATTATATCAGGCTGTTTTGCCCTAAAATTAGCTGCTTGCTCTTCTTATATTTGACTCAGATCTCACTAAAATAACAAATCTTGACTGGGCTCTGTGATTCATACCATTAACCAGGACTTGGGAGGCAGAGACAGGCAGATTTCTGTGAGTTCCAGGCAAGCCTGGTCTACATAGTGAGTTCCAGGACAGTAAGGGCTATGTAGACAGACCCTTTCTCAAAATAAGTAAATAAATAAAATAAATGAAAAGAAGTTGTTCCAAAGGAATAAATGAACACCAAACCCTACAGTGACATTAGAGTCTTGTTTAAATGTAATGCAGGTTGTTCTTTACTTTTGATTCCTATAATGAGAATTTTTCAGTGATCTAACAACAAAGTGTGTAACTTGAAAGATGACTGCAAATTTCTTCTCTCTCATCATACACATCCATGAGCATGGTACTCAAATTTATCGATTCATGGATAGGGTCAATTTTTTTTTAATCTGTTGAATCCAATCTGGCATATGGATTGCTTTATCAAATGACACAGTAGTGCTCATGAAATAAGAGACTCAAAATGTATTTGCAGTTTAAAGCTTCTTTTGAAAACTTGCCTGTGAACAAAGGAACAAGATCTGGCCTGAGAACAACACCACAACCATTGCAAGACATTCCCCAGAAGCAAAGTCACTAGCTGTTGTTTGACTTTTCCTGGGAATATATGAACAAGCATCTGCTTACCTCAGACAAGAAAACAACAATTGAAAAATTCCACTCTAGTCTTGTTTGGTGAACCATTGAGTATATTCAGGTTAATTACAGAAGCGTGGCAGACTTGTGGATATATATAAATCACCAAAAAGCATGGGTGAAAATTTGGAAAAGCTTCATTCTTGGACCTCTGTTTCCCAACTTGCAGGAAACCCCAGCAAAGAGTCTTCTCTTCCCCAGCAATTGTTTAATGTCTCTATTACCTTGAGAAGAAAGCTCATGAATCTTGAAACTTTCTGTAATTTCTGAGACTCATAAACCTGGGTCTTAGGAGCCTTCCCCTTCCTTCAGGTCAGAATGCTTTAAATGGGGGAGGGGGTGGAAATTAGTCCCTACTAGTTAATGCAAAACCAACTACAGATGTATTAGTAGGTCTAAATGAAACTGAGTCTGCTCAGATTCAGATTACTGGCCCACATTCTCATTAAATAAATTGTATGTTCAGCCACTATCATTTGGAGTGGTTTGCTATACAACAATAGCTAACTAGAGCACATATAATCTCAGTTTTTCATTGCTTTTAAAATCTAAAGTAATTTCTTATTAAAAGAAGTAACAAAGGCTACATGTATCACATATCAATGCCTACTTAATCTTGGGCTCTTTTCTGTGTCCATGGCCATCGAAATACAGCCTGTATTTTTTGTTTCCCTGAACCCTTTCCCATAACAAACCTTCATTTCTGCAACACTGTATTCAAGGACAATGGCCAGTACCACATCATGGATATTGACCCAGTGCAGTATCACATAGCCCTAACCCTGCTACAAAAATGGTCTGTTCTGTGATAGCTGGCCACAATGTTTAGCCTGCCTCCAATGTGGGTCCTAGTGTCTGAGGACTTGCATTAAAGGAGGTTTCCTACCCTTCCCTCACTGATAAGATTATTCACCATGTCAACACTGTTTACATAATCAGCTTGGTTTATGCTGAACATCTGCTTTCCTAGAAGTTTGAACAAGTGCCAGACAGAGGTGCCTATGTGACCAACCCCATTAAAAACCCAGGTGATGGATCAGTATAAGCTCCTATGGTTGGCAGTATTATGAAGGTGTTGTCTCAACTTGTTTGTGACTCACTAAGCGAAGACCCTTGGAAAAAGTTGTTGTTAGACTTTGTCCTATTTATCCATTACCTTGTCTGGCTGTGCTTTGTAGCCTTTGGCTGTAATAAACCATAGCTGTAGCTGGGATGCCTCTTAGTGACTCATCAGACCTAGGGGTGGCTGGGCTGGGGATGTACTCAATTGTAGAGCACTTGCCTGGCACGAACAAGGCCATAGGCTCAATTCACAACACTGCACCAAAGAACTCATATAAGTCTATTTTAGTCCAGCATGGTGGCATAGCCCGGTAATCGCAGTCTCTTAGAAGGCAGAGTCATAGGACTGTGGGTTCAAATCTAGCCTAGTCTAACATGCAGGAGACCCTGAATTCTGTCCCTATCACTGAAATAAAACAAAACGCTAGGGAAATCCCAACTTGGCTCCAAACTAGCACTTACTGCTCTGAAGTTACCAACTTGGCATGCTACATTTTATTATTTAAGTTTTGTTTCTAATTGAAGTCAAATAGAACTTATCACCAGGTGTTACGAGCTACCCTGGAGAGGCTGAAGCAAGAGGATGGCTTAAGGACACAGAGAAATGCTGTCTCAAAATACAAACAGAGCATGCTCTAGATATTTGTAACCACTCATCCTTACCTCTCACCTATCTGGATAGTTTCTGCAGTCCCACATACCCTCCAGAATCACTCTTAAAGTTGGCCAAGAGCAGAGCTTTTCTGGGCAAGGGAAACAGATTTACTGTACTACCTGAGCATTTAATACCTGACTCCATCTAGATACAGAGCAAGTCCAAGTACAGAAATGCTATTTAGGAATACTTTTTTGTACCTGCTGTGTGGTGCAGTGGATCCACTGAAAGAGGAGCTCCCTGAACAGACTTGCCCAATTTCACCACACAACCCAGTCTGGCAGCTGGTGGAGGCCCAGTCTCAAGGCCAAGTTCCCAGGTACCTGAGTTGGGTGAGGGGTGAAGGAGTGTTGCATTTAACTCAGAAGATATACATCCAAGGAAACACAACATTAAATAGCAAATACAAGCAATAGGACACATGGAGAGCAAGGCCATGGGGGGAAAGCACTTGTCTCCAGCCCTTTGAAAAAGGAGCAGTGCTTTTTCAGTGTCCACAGACCACGGAAAATTCTGTAGCAGTTCTTTAACAGCAGCCAGAAGAGGTGGATTCCTGGCAAGTGACTCATCTCCTTTCATCCTCACAGCTGTCTGAGATGTTTTTAGCTGATATCCTGGGACTGAGTTTTGACTTGTTCAGCCATGGCTTTGAAACCAGGAAACCAGTCTGGTTCACATCACAAAGCATACATATAAATGAAATAATTGGTTCACTAAATAATACTGTATGTATATAAAATAGGATAAAACCATAACAAAGTTCAGACAACATGATATTATGAACATTGAATCACAACATTAAAATGCTCTTTCATAAATGAAGCAAAACTCAGGCGAAATTAATTTAATCCAGCTATTCATCAGAGATCACAAGATAGCAAGGCTGCATGGAAGTCTGGAACACTGTTGAGCCTGTTCCTAGACTATCCTTTCCTCCTTTTTATGTTTTGTTTTATTTTTAATTGATATATAATAGCTGCACATCTTTATAGGGTAAAGTATGGTATAATCAATACACGTATGCATTATATAATGATTAAATTAGTATGATTAGTATATCTGTCACCTTAAATATTTATCATTTCTTTGTAGTCATATTCAAAATCCATTCTTAGATATGTTGAAATACACAATATATTATGAACACAACAAAAATGAAATCAGTAGGTTAGCACCAAAGCTATGAAATCAACATAATGTCCATCACTTAGCTGAATAAATGGAGAAAATCTGATACCTACACACAATAGAATACTATCCAGCCTTAAAAAGAAAAGAATCCTGTCATTTTTTACATCATGAATTATACTGAAGATTGTTGTGCTAAGTGGTATATGTCAGACACAAAAAGACAAATAACATGATCTCACTCATATTTCACATCTAAAGAAATTACTTGCTTAGAAGTTAGGAGTAAAACAGTGGTTACTAGAGACCAGGGAGGGGAGGAGAAAAGTAGGGAAATGGTTAATTCATGAGAGTAAAGTTATAGTAAGGAGGAAGAAGTTTAAGAGCACATACTTCTCTTTCAGAACACTCAAGTTTAGTTCCCAGCACCAATACCAGGTGGCTCACTCCAGCTCCAGGGACTCTGGCACCCTTCTAGCCTCTACAAGATTTGTATTCATGTACACATACTAACCAACACACACATATACACATAATTTAAAAAAATCTTTTTATAGATAAACATGGTCATTTTTTGATCTGCTTGTTTCTTTGCTATATTTTATACATGTGTTTGGGTGTATGTGTCCTCCAGTTTTTATTTTTCCCTTCCTACCACTCTTTGTGTCAGTTTATTTATTTTTTTTGTCCAAAAAATGGTTCTTTTTCATATAACTATAAATACAATACAAAACAACAGAAATAAATAGGCCACAATTATAAGAGTTATATGGTTTAGCATACATTACCAATGTCCAGTCCATATGTATTTGGCACCTGACTTTAACATTCTACTATCTAACCATCTCCATGTGTTTAAAGTTCTATATCTAACTCAGCTTTCATACTAACTTGCCTCATAATTTGTTCAATTTTGAATTGATCTTTGTACAAGTGTATTCTACTGAAAAAAATGGGACTGCTGTACAAATCATTGTATCTGTTACTGCCGTTGCCTGCCCCATGAGGAGGAAAGTGAAGAAAACTCACCAGGAAGACTCATATAAAATTAAATATAAAAAACAAAAGTTTCTCAGAAACAGTCACCAGAATAAAGAGAAAGCATACAGGATTGAAAAAAATGCTATCAATTACATATCATACAGTGGACATCCTAAGATGTATATAAGATGTATATAAAGATCTGTAACTCAGACTCAGATTGATGCACATGACATCTCCTCACTTATAATTGGATTTTAGCCATATAGTACAGGATAACTATTGTACAACCAACACACCAAGAGGAACAGGAATATAGACTTTGTTGATGAGATACTTTGCCCTAGTGGTGCTGCCTTGTAGGCCCCCAGTATATGAGGAGGCTCTTGGGCCTCATGTGACTGCTGAACTGGAGTGGGGGATTGATGTGTGGGGACACCCCACTCTGAAAGAGTAGGATGGGAGGGTGAAAGGGTGGGACTGGGAGGGGTGGATGGGGGTCACTGTCATGGTGATGTGGCTTGAAGTAGTGAATAAACATTAAAAATAAAAAAATAAAAAATAAAGATCTGTAAAAAAAGATAACCATCAAAACATCATCCAATTGGCAGATGTAGTAGCACACACCTTTAATCCCAGCACTCAGGAAACAGCAGGGTTAGGCAGATCTCTGTGAGTTGGAGATGAGCCTGGTCTACAAAGCAAGTTCCACAACAGCCATGGCTGCTACACAGAGAAAGCCTGTCTGGAAAAACCAAAAAAAAAAAAATCATCCCATTAAGACATATATAGCAGATGTGTATCTTGGTCTTCATGTAGGTCCCCTAACATATGGAGTGGGGCTGTCTCTAACTCTGTTGCCTGCCTTTGGATACCTTTCCCATAGATGGGCTGCCTTGTCTGGCCTCAGTGGAAGAGGATGTCCTTGGTCCTGCTGTAATTTGATGTGCCAGGATAGGTTGGTACCATGGGGGGAGGGGGATGTGAGGATGGGACTGGGAGGAGAGGATGGAGGGCTCTGCAATTAAGTTGCAAGCTGATTAAATAAATTAATCAATGGAAAAATCATTCAATTAATAAATGAGTTAATTGTCAAAAGAAATATAAATGGTCAATAAATATTTAGAAAATTATTCAATATCACTGCAGAATGACTATCATCCAAAAAAAGAAGGAAGGAAAGAATAGAAAGAAAAAGAAAAGGCAGCAAATGCTGATGGTGACTTGGAACAAGAGGAGACTTTATTCAATGATAGTGAGAATGTAAAATTGTATAACTACTATAGAAATCTGTATGGAGATTACACAAAAACACTGAAAATAGAACTACCATATGTCACAGTATATGCTTGAGTATATATCCAAATGAATCTGAATTAATGCACCCCAGAGATCCTTGCACATACATGTTTAATGCTGAACTACTTACAATAGGCAGGAAAGTGAACCAGCCAAGATGCCTGTTAACAAATGAAAAAAATATAAAAATGTGATACACATACATAATAGAATTTTATACCATTATAAAGAAAAATGAAATCATGACAATTGTAAGAAAATGAATACAACTATAAAATCATTATGCTAAGTGAAATAAGCCAATCTCAGAAAGACAAACACTGCATGTTTTCTCTCATATGCTTAAAATTGTAATAATGCATATATGTTATACATATATGTCATATAGATATGGATGTATTTACATATATGTGTTTGTAAGTTATGGAACCAAAAGACAAGAGAAAGAAAGAGGAGATCTTAAGGGAAATGGATTGGACAATGGAATACATTATCAGAAACAGCTTGAGGAGACAATAAGCATAGGGTAGAACAGTGGGGAAAAGAAATGAATAATAACAAAGCATAATAACACATATGTATGAAAATACCACAAAGAAACCCTACACCTAAAACATTTATTTAAAAAAAAAACACTATGTTCACTGTGAAAAGTAGCCTGTAAGAGCTATTGAATAAAGCAGAGTTTCAGAAATAACAAAAAATTCTGTTTTTAGGCTGAGAATTTAGCTCAGTAGTAAAGGACTCGACTAACTCACACAAGGTTTTTGGTTTAATATTCATCATTAGAGAAGAAACGGGGGGGCAGAAATGATAGAAAGTCAGAAATTAATTAGAATCAAAGACAATAGACTTAGTCTATAAAATAGATAAAATTTACTAAATATACATTTTTGGAATTTGAAGACTATTTCAATAGAGTTGATATAAAATAGTAACAGAGAAGAGAAATTGTGATTTTTGGCAACTGGTAGAAGAGAGATGGCTAAGAAAAGGAGAGCCATGTCTTATGAGTTAGGGTCTGAGAGAACAGACAGGTTCAACCATGGAGGTCAGTGAGAAACTATATTGAGGGATAAGATGAGTCTTCAGAGAAATATGAGATTTCCCAGACTATCAAGGCAAGCGTGCTTAGGACTTTGGCTAATATCCAAAGAAAAGATAGAAAGGAAAAGGAGGAAAAGTACACTTTTTTAGTTATAACTCAAAAAAGAGGGCAAGCTTACAAGTGAAGGGCTGTAAGCAACTGCCCTAAACACATTTTTTAAAGTAAGTTAGAAACTCTCCACCCAGCTAGACTCTCACATCATTCTCCAGGATCTAACTAGATACAGAGCTAACAAAACAAATCCATATGTCCAAACAACATTGCAAAACTACAAATATGAAATATTAAGACCATATGCCCACATAAAAAATTCATCAGTTCTATAGAAATCTGTCAATGACAATTACCTAGATGAGCCACAGAACACAAATTTTAAAAGAACAATCATAAACCTCAACAAATAATTCAAGAGTTTAAAGAAAATTTACATACACATACACTCACACAAACATGCACACACACACACACACACACACACACACACACACACACGCTCAATAAACATAAAAAGAATGAACTTAAAGAGGATAAATGCCAGATTGATGCTCAAGAAAACACAAACATAAGGCTGGTGAAAATGAGCGAAACAATTCAGGATTTGAAAATGGAGTTCAATGAAGAAATAGAAACATTGAACAAGACTCAAACTGAAATGAAGATGGAATTGAAAACCCCAAAAACACAACCAGACAACTCAAAGGAAAGCTTTACAAACAGAATGAATCAAGCAGAAGACAGAACATCAGGACTTAAAGAGAAAGAGGATCTAGACAAAATAAGTAAATAATATCAAAAAAAACTTAAACACAGGAAAAGAACATCAGGAAGTATGAGACACCATGAAAAGACCAAATCTTTGAAAGGCATAGATGAGGGAGAAGAATCCCAAGTCAGTGCATAGATCAGATCTTCAACAAAACCATAGAAGAAAACTTCCCCAAATAAGGAAAGACACACACACATACAAATACAATACCAAATAGTCAAGACTAGAAAAGAAAATTAACAGACCATATCATAATTAAAACTCTAAATATACAGAAAAAAGAAAGTGAATTGAAAGCTACAAGAGGAAAAAAACACACAAATCACATATAAAGGAAAACCTATCAGAATAAGAGCTGTTCTTCAATAGAAACTTTGAAATCCACAAGAGCCTGGAGCAACACATTCAAAGTCGTAAAGGACCACTATGCCTAACCTAAACTATTACCCAAAACCTTTCTACCATAGCTGAAGGAGAAAGAAAAACTTTTCATGATATGAACAGCCTTAAAAAAAAAATCCACTTTTCCATATGACTTTGAACAATTCACACTGTACACCAGTAACAGATATTCAGTAACTACAAAAAGAACAAAGGGACACACCACTGACCCTGAAGCACCCACATCTGTGTTTCCCCTGAACAAGGAGGACACCCTGAATTACAGAGATACAAAGATTCCACCCACTGCCCCATCCCCAGATCTGCCTGCTTTAACAAGGTCAGATCCTGGATCCCAATGACACAGGGCCCCAGGGCTTAGACACCAGGCACTTCCTGTGTTCCCCAAGAGAGCTCCTCTGAGAGGTTGCCCTAAGAACCCCAGGTCATTTGCCCTGGTTTCAGGGGTCCAGTGTTGGTGAAGGTCTAATAACATTCCTTCTCATAGGCTGATTTCAATGCTGAGATCTGGTTACCGGCCCTTCTGAGCCATTCCCTTGATTGGTTAATAAAAGTCACTGATGGACAATTAGCTGGGCAGAAAGAGTATAGGAAGATGGGACTTCCTGAGGCAGAAACAGAAACCCTGCGTTTTACACAGAGGAATCTCTCTTTCCACTAGGAGACATGGAAACAGACATGTTTAAAAGAACTCTGGAAGGTAATAACAGGCACATGGCAGTTTGGGATTAGGTGGTCCAGGCTAACTTAGATTAACTAATTGAGAATTTGCCCAGCTAAAGGCTAAGTGTTGAAACATTAAAAGGTCTTGTGGTGTATTTAATTATTGAGGAAAGGATTGCAGTGGCTTATAGGCCACCAGTCCAAGCCATCTGGGGCCACCGGTCTCCCATCTGAACCCCAGTGAATCTCCTGCCAAACCGCTGGCAATTCTACTGGCCTAATATAACAACTTATATTAGTTAACAAAGTTTAGGTTGCAGATGGTGAAGGCCATGCTTGATCCAGAGCTTTTCCCCTATGACAAGCCAGTTAAGGTGGGCCAGGCCACTGGATGATATCCCACCAGACTGCCAGCCACTCCACTGGCCTAATCTTACAGTTTATACCTATTAATAAATACAATTGATAATTAAATTGCACTTTCAATCCAGGCACATATTGAGTCCTTGGAGAGATCTCACTTGAAGCCACAAAGACACTCCTCTGGCCTCTGGCCTGCAAGTGCTTCCAGCAACCCAGGTCAACCACTGCATAGCATCAAAGTCACTAAGTCAGGCTACAGGCCTCTACACCACTCTGCTGTCCCTGTGAGAGCTCCTTGGAGAGGTCACCCTTACAGAGATGCTTCCCCAGCCTCTGGATTCCAGGTGCTACCAGTGACCCAGGTCAACCACTACATAGCACCAGAAACACTCAGTCAGGCTTCTGACCTCTAGGTGCCTCCACACCTCAGGGGAGAACTCATTGGAGAGGCCTTTCTGTGAGCCACAGAGATGTTCCCCTCGCCTCTGGTCACTAGGCACTTCCAGTGATCTGGGTCAACTGATTAGTGCCAGAGATACTTGGCCAGTTTTCTGGCCATCTGGCAACTCCACACTCCCAGGCGAGCTTCACTTACAGGTGTTCCTCTAAGTTCCAGGGATTCTCACCTAGGCCCCCGGATATCAGGTGCATCTCCGAGAGAGTTGATCTTAAAGGGTATCCACTGAGCCTCACAGACCCTCAGCCTCAGCCTCAGGAGTTCAGATGCTTCCTGCATTTGGAGAGAGCTCCTCTGAGGGGTCCTCCTCCAAGTCCCAGGGATGCTTGCACTGGCCTCTGGACTCTAGATACCTCCTATATCTCTGGCAAAGCTTCTGACAGAGTCTTCCAAGGTACCAGGGAAGCAAGACCCCGTATATTGCCTCCAAGTGCTTCCTACTTCTTGAGTGATTATCTCCCCTGCTACAGTCTTCAGCCTGCAGCCCTATCAACTTTCCTGAAGTAACCCTCTGGATCACAGGATAATACAGGACCATCCAGACTCCAAACCAGAACTCTTTCCAGGGCACCAAATCTAGTGGGCACCAGGAACAACCAACTGACAACAGGGACAACCAGATGGCTAAAGGCCAATCAAGGAACACAAACGCCGGGCAGTGGTGGTGCACGCCTTTAATCCCAGCACTTGGGAGGCAGAGGCAGGCGGATCTCTGTGAGTTCGAGGCCAGCCTGGTCTACAAAGTAAGTTCAGGACAGCCAGGCTGTTACACAGAGAAACCCTGTCTCAAAAAAAAAAAAGGAACACAAACAACAAAAACCAGAGCAATATGGCACCACCAGAACCCAACTATCCTAGTACAGCAATCCCAGACCATCCCACCATAGCTGAAACACAATAAAATGATGACAAAACTATACATATTAAAATGATTGAGGCCTTAAAAGAAGAAAATAAACCCCTTAAAGAATTTAAGGAGATCACAATCCAACAGCTGAAAGTAATGTAGAAATCCATTAATGACATCCAGGAAAATTCAATCAAACAGATGAAAGCAATGGGGAAATCCATTAAAGACATCCAGAAAACTCAGTAAAACAGGAGAAGGAAAGGGACAAAGCCATCATGGAAATACAGACAAAAATAATCAAGCTGGAGAAGGAAATTGATAAGTTGGTACAACACCTGGAAATGGAAATGGAAGCACTAAAGAAAACACAACCAAAGACAATCCTGGCAGTGGAAAACCTAGGAAAAAGAACAAGAACTACAGACGCAAGCAACACCAACAGGATACAAGAGCTGAAAGGCAGGATCTCAGGTGTGGAATATTCAATCAGAGAAATCAATACATCTGCCAAAGAAAATGAGAAAACGAAAAAATTCCTCACCCAAAACATCCAAGAAATTGAGGACTCAATGAAAAGATGGAACCTAAGAATAATAAGAATAGAAGAAAGAGAAGACTCTCAACTCCAAGGACCAGAAACATTTTCAACAAAATCATAGAAAATTTCCAAACCTAAAGAAAGAGCTACCCATAAATGTTCAAGAGGCTTACAGAACACCAAATAAACTAGACCAGAAGAGAAATTCCTCCTACCATATAATAATTAAAACAATAAACATACAGATCAAAGAAAGAATATTAAAAGCTGCAGGAGAAAAAGACCAAATAACATACAAAGGCAGTCCCATCAGAATCACACCTGAAATTCTGAAAGTCAGAAGGACCTGGGCAGATGTCTTACAAGCCCTAAGAAACTAGAGGTGTCAGTCCAGACTACTATACCCAGGAAAACGTTCAATTGCCATAGATGGAAAAAACAGGATATGCCACAACAAAACCAAATTCAAGCAATATCTATCCACAAATCCAGCTCTACAGAAGATCCTAGAAGTAAAACTCCAAACCAGAGAAGATAACTACACCCAAGAAAACACAGTAAACAAATAACCCCACTGCAACAAAACCAAAAGAAAGATACAAATACATACCACCACCACCTACATTAAAATAACAGGAAATAATAATCAATGTTCACTAATATCTCTCAACATCAATGGACTCAAGTCCCCAATTAAAAGGCACAGTCTTATAGAATGGATCCATAAACAAGCCCATCATTTTGCTGCATACAATAAATGCACCTCACCAACAAAGACAGACTTTACCTCAGAGTAAAAGGACTGGAAAAGGGTTTTCCAAGCAAATGTTCCCAGGAAGCAAGCTGGAGTACCATCCTAATATCAAATAAAACTGACTTTCAACCAAAATTAATCATAAAAGATAGAGGACACTACATACTCATCAAAGGAAAAATTCATCAAGATGACATCTCAATACAGAAAATCTACACCCCACATACAAGGGCACCCACATTTATAAAAGAAACACTACTACAGTTTAAACTACATATTGATCCCCACACAATAATAGTGGGAGACTTCAACACCCGTCTCATGCCAATGGTCAGATCACCAAGACAGAAACCAAACAGAGAAATAATGAAACTAACAGAGGTCATGAACCAAATGGACCTAACAGATATCTATAAAACATTTCACCCAAACAAAAGAATACACCTTCTTCTCAGCACCTCACAGAACCTTCTCCAAAACTGACTATATAGTTGATCATAAAGAAAGCCTCAACTATTATAAGAAAATTGAAATAACCTCTTGTATCTTATCGGACCACCATGGATTAAAGCTGGACTTCAACAACAGGAATAATAAAAAAGCATAGACATTCATGAAAACTGAATAACTCTCTATTCAATGACCATTGGGTCAGGGAACAAATAAATGAAGAATTCAAAGATTTCCTAAAATTCAATGAAAATGAAGGCACAATATACCCAAACTTTTGTACACAATGAAACTGGTGCTAAGAGGAAAGTTCATAACATTAAGTGCATTCAAAATGAAATTGGAGACAGCTCATATTAGAAACTTAACAGCACAACTGAAAGCTCTGGACAAAAAAAAAAGAAGCAAACACTCCCAACAGAAACAGACACTGCAGGAAATCTTCAAACTCAGGAATGAGCCAATAACTTAGAAACAAAGAGAACAATAAAAAGAATTGACGAAACCAAGAGCTAGTTCTTTGAGAAAGTCAACAAAATAGACAAACCTTTAGCCAAACTAACTAAAAGGCAGAGAGAAAATATCCAAACAAGCAAAATCAAAAATGAAAAGGGAGAAAAAACAACAGACTCTTAGGAAAGCCAAAGAATCTTTAGGTCTTACTTCAAAAACCTGTACTCCACAAAATTGGAAAACTTAAGTTTTTCAATTTAAGAAAATGGACACTTTTCTTAATAGATTCCACATTCCAAGGTGAAACCAAGATCAGGTAAACAAATTAAACTGTCCTTTAACCCCTAAGGAAATAGAAGCAGTCATTAAAATCTCCCCCCGCCAAAAAAAAAAAAAAAAAAAAAGCCCAGGACCAGAGGGTTTCAGCACAGAATTCTACCAGACCTTCAAAGAAGAGCTAATACCAATACTCTTCAAACT
This sequence comes from Lophiomys imhausi, assembly GCA_907164525.1. NCBI lineage: Eukaryota > Metazoa > Chordata > Mammalia > Rodentia > Muridae > Lophiomys > Lophiomys imhausi. The sequence goes on along the minus strand of CAJQZJ010037357.1, from coordinate 1,044,320 downwards.
CTTCCACAAAATAGAAACAGAAGGAACACTACCAAATTCATTCTATGAGGCCATAGTCATCCTGATAACTAAACCACACAAAGACTCAACAAAGAAAGAGAATTTCAGACCAATTTCCCTTATGAACATCAATGTAAAAATATTCAACAAAATACGTGCAAACTGAATCCAAGAAAACCTCAAAAGTATCATACACCATGATCAAGTAGGTTTCATCTCAGTGATACAGCGGTGGTTCAATATATGAAAATCCATCAATGTAATCCACCATATAAACAAACTGAAAACACACGATCATCTCATTAGATGCCAAAAAAGCATTTGACAAAATCCAACACCCCTTCATGCTAAAAGTCTTAGAGAGATCAGGCACACAAGATCCATACCTAAACATAACAAAGGCAATATGCAGCAAGCCAGTACCCAACATCAAATTAAATGGAGAGAAATTTAAAGCATTTCCACTAAAATCAGGGACAGGGCAAGGCTGCCCATTCTCTCCATGTCTCTTCAACATAGTACTTGAAGTTCTAACTAGAGCAATAAGAAAACTAAAGGAGATCAAGGGGATACAAATTGGAAAGGAAGAAGTCAAACTATCCCTATTCACTGATGATATGACAGTACAAATAAGTGGCCCCAAAAATTCCACCAGAGAACTCCTACAGCTGATTTAAAAAAAAAAAAAACCTTCAGAAAGGTAGCTGGATACAAAATTAATTCAAAAAAATCAGTAACCCTTCTTTATGCAAAAGATAAATAAGTCAAGAAAGAAATTAGGGAAACAACACCCTTCACAATAGCCACAAATAAAATAAAATACCTGGGAGTAACTCTAACCAAGCATGTGAATGACCTGTACAGCAAGAACTTCAAATCCTTGAAGAAAGAAATCAAAGAAGATATAAGAAGATAGAAAGATCTCCCATGCTCATGGATAGGTAGGATCATGGAAAAAAAAACAGAAAAGCTAAAATAATCCTAAACAATAAAAGGACACCTGGCAGTAACACCATCCCTGATTACAAGCTGTACTACATAGGAACAGTAATAAAAACAGTATAGTACTGGCATAGAATCAGACCAGTTGATCAATGGAATCGAATCGAAGACACAGAAATAAACCCACACACCTAGGGTTACTTAACTTTTGACAAAGAAACCAAAACTGTACAATGGAAAAAGGAAAGCATCTTCAACAAATGGTGCTGGTCTAACTGGATGTCAACATGTAAAATAATGCAAATAGACCCATTGTTTATCACCCTGCAAGAAACTTAAGTCTAGGAGGATCAAAGACCTCAACATACAACTGGACACACTAAATCTAATACAAAGAAGTAGGGAAAAGCCTCAAACTTATTAGCACAGGTGACAACTTCCTGAACAAAACATCAATAGCTCAGGCTCTATGACCAACAATCAACAAATGGGACCTTAAGAAACTGAAAAGCTTCTGTAAGGCAAAGGACACTGTCATTAGAACAAAAGACAGCCTACAGATTGGGAAAAGATCTTCACCAACCTCACATCTGACAGAGGGCTAATATCCAAAATTTACAAAGAACTCAAGAAATTAAACACAAAGGAACCAAATAATAAAATTTAAAAATGGGGTACAGAGATAAACTGAAAATTCACAAATGAGGAATCTCTAATGGCTGAGAGGCACTGGAAGAAATTCTCAGCATCTTTAGTCATCAGGGAAATGCAACTCAACCATCTCACACCAATCAGAATGGCTAAGATCAAAAACTCAAGTGACAGCACATACTGGGGAGGATATGGAGAAAGCGGAACACTCCTGCACTGCTGGTGGGAATGCAAACATGTACAACCACTTTGGAAATCAATCTGGCCTTTCAGAAAATTGGGAATAGTTCTACCTCAAGACCCAGCCATACCACTCCTAGGAATATATCCAAAAGATTCTCCACCAAACTACAAGGACATTGACTCAACTATGTTCATAGCAGCCTTATTTGTAATTGCTAGAAACTGGAAGCAATTCAGATGTCCTTCAACCGAAGAATGGATTAAAAAACTGTGGTACATTTACACAATGGAATACTATTCAGCTAACAGAAACAAGGAAATCATGCAATTTGCAACCAAATGATGGAACTAGAAAATCTCATTCTGAGTGAGATAACCCATACCCAGAAAGACACACATGACATCTATTCACTTATAATTGGATTTTACCCATTATAGTATAGGATAACCATCCTACAACCCACAGACACACAGGAACAGGAACCTAGCATAATTGTCTTATGAGAAATTCCATCCAGCAACAGATCAAAACAGATGCAGAGACACACATCCAAACACTAGGTGGAGCTCTGGGAGTCGTGTATGAGAGAGGGAGGAGGAATAGAGAGTTCTGGAGATAGGAGAGAGAGGGGAAAGAGGGTGGGAGGGTGGGACTGTAGGACTGGGAGGGGAGGAGAGAGGGGGCTATGATCAAGATGTAATTTGAATAAACAAAGAAGTGTTTAAAAATATATATCTAACAAAATAAACCTAAAGAAAATATAGGAACCAATATTTCATAAACATAGTCAAGAGACTGAAAAGATACAAATCTGTAATTACTAAAACACAAAATGCAACTGAGAACACATAATAACAACATTAAAAATTAATAGCATAGTAACTGGAATGAACACATACTTTTCAGTAATAAATTTAACTCTTAATGGCCTCAATTCTCCAATCAAAAAACTAAAGCTATCTGAATGAATCAAGAGACAAAAATCTATCTACTGTCTACAAGAAACATATCTGAATTTTAAAGATAACTGAGTATCCTATATGAACACAGTGTAATAAAATTGAAAGTTAAAGAGAACAAATCTCTAGTAGATACACAAACTCACACAGAATAATCAATTCAATACTGCTTTTAAGTAAGTCAAAGAAGAAAGATATAAAAATGTATTGGGATTAAATGAAAATAAAAATACAACACAACAAAACCTCTGGAACAAATTAAAGCAGTCCTACAAGAGGAATTTATGGCTCTAAGTGCCTACATTTTTTAAAAAATCAGAAAGAGAACAAATAAATGATACTGATGGAAAGAAAGAAAGAAAGCATATATAGACCAAAGCTAGGCCCTCCTATACATATAGATGATAGGCAACTTGGTCTTCATATAGATCCCTTAGCAAGTGGTGGGGGAGGCAGTGTTTGTTACCCAATTTGGATAACAAGAACAAACTAAATCCAAACCATCAGTGGCAAGAAATAATGAAAATCAGAGCAAAAATTAATGAAATGGAAACAAAGAAAACAATAAAGAGAATCAACACATCTAAGAGCTAGTTCTTTGATAATATAAACAAGATTGACAAACCCTTGACCCAACTCACCAAAAGAAAGAGAAAGAGGGATCAGGATCAGATCCTGATGAACAGGATCAGAAATGAACAGGGAAACATTACAACCGACACCAAAGAAATTCAGAATGTTAAAAGGGAATACTTTTTAAAATCTTTACTCTGTTGGAAGAGGGTCTTGTGCACTGTATTTTCAGATGTTGATTTCAGTGCCCTGAGATCTGGTTACCACCATGCCATGGGCATTGTTTGGAATATTGAACCATCTTTCATATCAATGTGATACAAAGAATGCTTCTCATTTATCCCTGATTGATTAATAAAAGTTGCTAACACCCTGTAGCTGGGCAGAGAGAGAGAGAATAGGAAGGCAAGACTTGGAATTGGGTGGTAGGTCTTGGAGGAGACTACAGACACAGGAAAGAGAGGGAGAGAGAGAAGGAGAGGGAGAAAGGGGAGAGGGAGGGAGGAGAGGGAGAGGGAGAGTAGTAAGGAGTTGCCATGGTGTAGCATGGACAATGAGTACTTGACCAAGAGCAGCTTGCCCTGAGAACTGACCTAATGGAACAGAAACAGCTCAAATGGAACATATGCAAGTATTGTGGGGATTTTGGCATGAAAACAAACAAAATATTGTAGAGTATTGATATCTACTCACCTGTAGTACTTTAAGGACTATTATAAATCTAAAAGGTCTCTGTGTCTTTTATTTGGAAAATAGTTGGCTAAGGAATAATTGCTGCTGTAATAATTTCCTGGATTAATTAATATATACAGAATAATAATATTCATTTTACATTACTCCATCAAGTTGAAAAACCTAAAAGAAATTGACAAATTTCTAGATTCAACCAAACCAACAAAATTAAATGGAGAAGTCAGCAACCTAAACAAACATAACAAATAAGGAGACTGAAGTAGTAATAATTAAGCCTTCCAATTAAGCAAAAGTCTAGGGCCAAATGGATTCTCACCAGAATTCTACCAGGGTTTCAAAGAAGATATACAGCCAACTCTTCTTAAACTACTCAAAAACTATATAAACAGAATGAATGCTTGCAAACTCCTTCTATTTAAAGATAAAAATCATATGATTCCTCTCAATAAATGCAGGAAGGGCCGTTGACAGAATCTAACATGCATTTATAGTAAAAGTCCAGAGGGAACATAATTCCACAAAATTGTTTTAAAAGACTATATATCAGACAACCACAGACAACATAATCCTGAATGGAGAAAAACATAAAGCACTTCCACTGAAATCAGTAATAAAGCAGGGCTATCTACTATCCCACTCCCTTTTCACACAGTATCCAAAGCACTAGCTGGAATATAAAGCAAGAGAAGGAAGTTAAAATGATAGAAATGGAACATGAAGAAGTGAAACTATTTCTGTTTGTAGATGGGATGATTTTATACATAAGAGGTCCCAAAAATTCTGTTTGAAAGCTTATAAGGATAAACAATTTCAGTTATAATAACTTATAATTAATCTATATTATAATTTATTATTATAATTTATATAATAATTTATAATTATAATAATTTCAGTTACAATAAGGATACACAATTTCAGCTCAGGATACTGGATCAATTTGAAGAAATCAGTAAATTTTCTATATGCAGCAACAAACGAATAGAGAAATCCTGGAGTAGATGCAGAAACTAAGAGAGTAAAAAAGAAACCATTGCTGGGATAGGGGAGGAACAGAGAGAAGAATAACAAAATACAAGTGACTTGAGGGGAATATGGGAAATACATGGATCACTTTAATTAGGGAGGAGTGAGGAAGATAAATACTGGAAGAGGAATGAGGGTAAAATTACAGTAAGGTTGTCTGAAAAAATCATAAGGAATCATATTTTTATCTATCTACTATCTATCTAAAAATACCTATAATACATGTAAGTCTATGTGTACATACATATAGTTTAAATGAACTTTTTCCATCTGGGGTGACAAGCTCCCTTCCCACAAGACCCATATAGACTAGCTAACAAAAGCCTCAACGCCAATCATGAGAAGTCCTCTTTTGACTTATTGGTCAGGGTTGTCCAAGAGACTCCTGAAACATTTTAACCTCTTGCTGTTGTCTCCAAGAGGTTAAAGATAAGTCCCTATTGCTGAAGACATCATGCACTTTGGATACAGGACCCAGGGGACCAAATCTGGAACTTATTTGAAAGCTCCTTCCTGAGGACTTGTTTTTATGGTATCATAAGATGCCATGCAAAATTCCAAAGGAGGAAATAAATCAATAATCCTACTTAGCTATGATGTCTATGAACTATAAAAATGACTAGTACGGAAAGGGTGAAGTAATGGTATGTATGCCATAGTGGTAGCCAACAGCTCTAACTGGACTTAAGGATGCCTCAACAAGGAGAAAAATCACACCTGATACTGGAATACTAGCCAATTATAGGGCTATAGAAGTCATGGATCTTGTAGAAGGGCCTACAACTGCCACTTTGATAAACCATCATAATCCCTAACTACATTCTAAACAGTTATCCTTATGTCCACAGATAAGTGTAGTTCTCAATCCCTTTTCAAGGAAACTTCTCTTTGCAATGGAAGGACCATAACAGAAAACCACAACCAATCAAAATGCAGAGTTGTGGACTGTGGTGGGGGTTTGGATTTCTTTCAAACACAGTTATGTTGAAATAATATGTAAAAGTTATGTAAGGGCTTCTGAAATACAGACTCTTAAAGGGGGCATATGAAATCAGCCTAAAAACTTGTTTCTTTCAGGAACACATGGCAGAGCACGAGGTCCTGGTCAACACGTGTTCCTTGGGAGGAGGTCATAAGGCTGACCAATGAGAAAACAGCCTGATGCATAATTAAGAGACAGCATATTTTAAGGAAAATTCAGAAACTCCAGAAGAGGACTTTTTGCTTGGAATTGCTTCTCAACACTGCCTCACTTCAAAAGACTCTAGCTACCGGGACTTGCTGAAGATTGCAGCTGAGGTGTACAGAGCCCAGGAAGGCCACGAAAAGCCACAGAAAGTGGCATCTGCCACGAGCAAGGCCAGGAAGACTGAGAAAAGTCTCAGAAAGCAGCACAGAAACCAGCCAGGAGCAAGCTCCGGCTGGCAGAAGAGGCATGGCGTAGTACCTGCTCAGAGAACGTTCGTAAGAACCAGGTGGACTGAGGAGAGCCATGTGGACAGAAAAGACCTGACCCTAAAAGAAGTGTGCCAGAGGCCTGTGACTAGGCTAGTGGATGGTGATGAGAGACTGTGACCTCAGGTGGAACCAGCCTGAGGCAGCATGCTTGGGAGGGCAGAAGAGGCGTGATGAAGGACCTGCACAGAGAAGATTCACATGACCTGGGCAGGCTGAGAAAAGCAGCAACTGGCTGGCCATCCAGGCCAGTGGGCAGCAACAGTGCTAAGCATGGACAGATGGAGGAGGTTGACCCCAAGCAGAAGTGAGGCTGCCATAGTAGCACCAGAGCCAGGTGACTGCTGATTGTGGTATGCCTGCAGACAGACTGCTGACCAGTTGCACCTAAGGACCTGCTACATCTTGGTATACTTTCTAAAGTGTTAGCATTGATTGATTGGTAGGTGTTTAGAATTATTAATAAATATAGTTTAAAAGTTATGTCTACAGTGGAAAACAGTCCCAACTGATACATCTACAACACAACTCTTGCACCCAAGGCTCAGGAATCATTGTGGGAAAGGAAATTGAAAGATTGTAAGAGACAGAGGAACGAGAAGCTTGCTGTATGATTGTCTCTCCTAGAAATGTCAGAGAAGCTACACCCATGAAGTTGAAACAGTATGGTTTCCTAAACAAAAATTTAACATGGACAATACAGTAGATATGGTAATGTGGAGAGGGGAAGACTAAGGAGGCCTCATCCCTAAACCAACAACTATAGGCGGTTCAAGGAATGCAGAGAACAGGAGAAGTAGTCTCTCCTAGGGAAGAGCACACCAATTAGTTGTCCGGCACCAAATGGTCATCCCTGAAAACGTATATAGTAGTACCATTACATTAACTTATTTATTTAAATATTCAGGAATGGTGTGTGTGTGTGTGTGTGTGTGTGTGTGTGTGTGTGTGTGTGTGTGTACAAAAAGCAATTAAAGAAATGAAGGTCATGAATGTGAGAGAGAGAGAGAGCAAGTAGATGGTACATTGGAAGGGTTAGAGGGAGGAAATCAAATGGAAGAAAGAATTAAAATTTTACTATGATCTCAAAAATATAATAAAATAAATCCAAAATATAATATGCAACATAATAATAGATTTGTGGATTTGACAGTCTTTATGACACGAAAAGGGAAGAGAAAAACACAGATCAATAACAATAAATAATAGAATTTTCAAAGAATCTTCAAAGTTAGGCAAGGAGGAACAGATTGTTTTACCACCTACCCTGTTCCTTCTTTCAAACTTTCAGCAAACATCTCATGTTCTATAAATTGTTTCTGGAAAAAGAAAGCAATAGCTAGAAATAAAAACAATTTCTATCATGTAATTAGTATAAATTTGACACTAATCTGACAAGTATAGCTAAAACTCTATAAACAATTAGTACTTATCATAAAGAAAGCTAAGACATATAAACAATATAAAATCATAAATAAAAATAAATGCATAAATAAAATAAATATTAAAATAATAACCAACCACAGTTACACCTAATGTTTATGCCAAGTCTTCAAGATAATTGAGAGTAGAAAATCTATAAATGTAATATATTGTCTTAGATTAATATTATTCATCTTAGAATAATAAAATTCATCAAAAGCTTGAATTGGAGTTAAAGGTGCAAGGTGTAGAGGCAGAGGATTCTGACAGTTTGAGGCCAAACTGGTCTACAAGTAAGGGCTACAATGTGAGGCCCTATCTCAAGAAAAACAAGAGAGAGAGAGAGAGAGAGAGAGAGAGAGAGAGAGAGAGAGAGAGAAAGGGAGGGAGGGAAGGAAGGAAGGAAGGAAGGAAGGAAGGAAGGAAGGAAGGAAGGAAAGAAAGATGTTTTTAAAAACATTCTAATTCAGATATAGCTCATTCTGGGTGTTTCATTTTGCTATCTTTTATTGAAAATTAGATATTTTTATACAATATATCTTTATTATGGTTTCCCCTCCCTCTACTCCTCCCAGTTCCTCTCCACTTCCCATCCCATCCAGACTCAACCTCTTTCTGTCTTTCATTAGAAAACAAACAGGCATCTAAGGGATGATAATAAAATAAATTAAGACATAAGATAATTCATAACAGTATCAAAATTACAGTTATGAAGTAGCACCTAAATAATTTTATGGTTGAGGGTCACCACAACATGAGGAGTTGTATTAAAGGGTTGCAGCATTAGGAAGGTTGAAAAACAGTCAGGATCAATGCACACTGAAATTCTTGCCTAGTTACAGAAGAAGGCCTGTTCAGGCTCCGTATCTGCCATTACTGGAAGTCTTCACTAGGGTCTCCCTCATAGATTTCAGGAAGTTTCCATTGCCCTAGGTTTCCACATTGCACCTCCAAATGTCCCCCAATTCCAGCAGTCTTTCCCAGTATTCTCTCCCTCCATCCCTGCCTCCCCAACCAGATACCTCCTTTTCCGATCCCCACCTGCCCCCAGTTCACCCACAAATCTATTGATTTTCTTTTTTAAATTTACCTTTTACTCCTCAGGTCCTTTGCACATCTATTATGGCTTCCAGTTTAGAGTTTTATGGGATTTCTGAGTAGTGCATGGTTTGAAAATTCAGAGCCTAATACGATTTTTAAAATTTTCCTGATAACAAAAGTTCTTAATATAGGGATCTAGGGATCCATGGATAAGAAATAGGCTAAAAGGGGTGTGATCCCATGAAATTGTATATAAAATTGAAAATGTGTCTTATCAACATTTTATAGATGTATAATTCATAAAACTATTAGATTCACAAAGGAGTCTCTAATTTTTAAAAGGCTAACAACCATTATTTCACAGGATAAATATTTTTTAAGATCAACTTAATTTTGTTGATCTTAATTCGTCAAAATAAACATAATGTGCTAGGGCTGGAGAGATGGTCCAGAGGTTTTTGTTTTTGTTTTGTTTTGTTTGTTTGTTTGTTTTGTTTTGTTTTGTTTTTTTAGAGCATTGGCTGCTCTTCCAGAGGACTCAGGTTTGGTTTCTAGCACCCACATCAGGTGGCTCACAACCATCTGTAACTCCAGTACCAAGATATTCAGTGCTCTGCTCTCATCTCCTCAGGCACAAGTAGTACACAAACATGCATCCAAGAAAACATTCATACACATAAAATAAAAATAAATCTACATATTTTTAAATGAGGCATATGAATTTTAAAACTCTGGTTATAGAATCACAGGGTTTGTTTATTAATTGTTGAAAATGGTGTTTAAATAATATCTAACAAAATAAGCAGAGAGAAATTTTATTTTAAAAAGATAAAGTTCTCAACTAAAGCCAAGAATGATGGTGACACAAGCCTATAAATTCAGCACTTGAGAGACTGATGCAGGGGGATTAAGAGTTTGAGGCCAGTCTCAGATATATAGCAAAATTCTGTATCAAAAAATAAAACTAAGTAAAAGCCATACAAAGGGCCAGTGAGATGGCTAGTGAGTAAAGTCCTTACCAACAAGCCTGACTACATAAGTTCTATCTCTGTAATCTACATGGTGGAAGAAGAGAACCAACTCAAGCAAGTTGTTTTTTGACTACCATGAGTAAGCCATAGTATGTGCATACACACATGAGCATAGATAGATAGATAGATAGATAGATAGACAGACAGACAGACAGATAGATAGATAGATAGATAGATAGATATACAGATAGAGGATGGATGGATAGATAGATAGATAGATAAAATTAAAAATACAAACCACACAAAAGAATAATGATGTTAGTTTTCCTTCTGGATATTGAACCATATTACAAAATAACAATTAAAGTAATGTGACACTGATATAAAAATAGACACATTTACTACCACAAATATAAAAATAAATACAGAAATTTCTTAGTATAAGTTCCATGATGAAGTCATTCAGAACAGGTCTAACTAATTGAAAACTTTAATAAGTTGACTGTATTTTGAAATATTTATTACCACTTATTAAATACTTGCAGTATTATGGGTGTTTGAGAGATATTTTGTATACATTTCTGACTTAGTCCTCTAAAACATCATTTTAATTGTAGAATACTAGTTCATTGAATGGGCATTCCAAACTTTGTCATCCCATTCACAATTTGATAAGAATTTGAGTTGTTTCCAGTTTTGACTATTATAGTGCTGCTAGGAATATTTGTGTAGAGGTGTCTAAATGCATGGTTTCAATTCTCTTGGGCATGAAAGCTAGTAGAACACAGTATATAAGTCAAGTTTTTGAGGAACTGCTAAACTTTTCCATACCACTTGTACAATTTTCATCCCCACCAATGTATGATTATTCTAGTATTTTCCATATCTTCCTAAACACTTGGTATTTTGATCATAGACCTCCTGAATGGGGTAAAATAGCACCGCATTGTTGTTTTCATTTGCATTTCCCTAGTGACTAATAACATTGGAAGTCTTCTCAAGCACTATCCTTTGATGCACTTTTTTTCACTTTTACAAAGTACAAGCTGTCTACTTACTCTATTCTCTGTTTGTGCTTTTGATACTATACGTAAGAAACTGTTACCAAAAACAGGTCACAAATATCCACCTCTGTTTTAGTCACTTTTCTCATTGACGTGACAAAAGCAACTTAAGGGACAATGGATTTGTTTTGGCTCAGTTTGAGGAGGACACAGTTTAACATGGTGGGGAAGGCATAGCAATGAGTGACAAAAATGTGACAGCAAGAGTGTGGAGCAGCTGGTTACATTATGACCACAGTCAAGAGGCAGAAAGACAGGAAAAGAGTTAGGACATAGCCATAACCCTCAAGTCCTAGGCTCCAGAAACTCATGTCCTCTAGTTAGGAACATCCTAAAGGTTCCATAAACTTCCAAAACAGTGCTAGGCTGCAGACCAAGTGTTCAAACTCATGAGCCTGAGGGGGACATTTCCATAACCTAGATAATTGTTAGTTACTTCCAGCTCCGAAGTTTTGTGATTTTTTCCCCTGCTGTATTAACTAGTTCATAGTCTTTAGTCTGACACTGAAGTGTTTACCAGACTCCTACTGTGGTACACACTGTTGGCTGTACTCCAACCTGCCCTTGGTGTTGCTTGACCACCCCCCAAGGAACCTTGGGGGGTGAGCTGGTGCACAGTCATACAACACAGACTCCTGGAGCCCTGTAAGTGGCATAAGCAGACTCGCTTAAATATGAAAATGAGGCAGGCATCTATACCCCCTCCCCAACTCCCATTGGCTGCCCAGCTGCTCCTTGCAGCTGCGACTTGCTCTCCTTGGTTCATACTCTATTGTCCACTTGATGTCATCAACCTCTGAGCTGGCTGGCCAGTCTCAGGCTGGCCCTAATTAAAAGTTTTAGACATGCATGCACCTGTTACTCAGTGGCAGGCTTTGTTCCTCCTACATATCCACCCTTTTTATTTAATTTTTAAAGCTCAGTGGGAGCCAGAATTCTAAGCTCTGATGTTGTTGACTCCACCTCGGGAAATGTCCAGTATTATGGACTGTGCCCGTCCTAGGTTGACCTACCAAACAGGTTCTAACTCATCTTTGGCTACAGGTCCTCAAAAGACAACTATCCGGGGAAGTTAATGGTGGTGGCAGGGTATATTAAACAGAGGCTTTACGGATATCCACAAGCCAGGCCTGTATCACCTCTTTGGCTGGACCGCAGTCTGGATGTTTTAGAGCCATGAAGACTTGTAGCATTGCAATGAGTGACAAAACAATAAACATAATAACAATCCCCCCTCACCACAATAGTAAGATGGGTCAAAGGGCCTTTTTATATTATTCCAGAACTTTTCTATGAATCTTGAATCAAAGGATAGAACTTGCACCTCAACTTCATTTAATTTAGCTATGGATTCCCTTAGTAATACTGAGTAGTTTAAGATGTTGGGCCAAGTGCCTTGGATATACTGTGACAACTGTAAGCAAGCTTTCGAGGCATTTTGCACTCCGTATGGAGTAAGACATATGGCATAGAACCAGGGGTCACAGGCCAGAAGGGCCATGTCTCAAATGAGAGCAAATTCCTCTGCCAGGAGGTCAATTTGTTGCTGTAAAATATGTATAGCTTGATATAAATGTTGGTTTAATATCTCCTGTGCCTGTAGTGCCTCTGTTGATCTAGAGATTCACCACCACAGCTGTGGTGGCATTTGAGTAAGAGCAACCATTGCAGTGGCTGCCCCAGCAATCACAGTGATGATGGCAGCATAATAGTGGTAGTGATACCAAAGTCTCTCTTAGCCCTAACATAAAGTTGTAAATGAGTTTGAGCCATTAGTGTGACTGTATGAAGGTAGTGGCATTAACCACAGGAATCCAGATAACTGCTGGTTCTCTCATTAAGAGAGCTAATGAAGAGTTACATACCCAACAAGCTGCCAAATGGCAGGTAATTTTTGAGCAATTTAAATGTGCCAGAGAGGAGGAAACATTGGCAAATAAGAAGAAAAAAGGTGGCCTAACACAAACAGGAGATGGATCCCAGGCTATGTTATTGGTTTTATTTATAATAAATTTCATCCAGTCCAGAGACGGAATGGGATGCTGATATGTGCCATTAAAATAGTTCCTACCCCTTTTCAGGAAGGCGAGGGGTTGGAGGTCTAGGCAATTGGAGGGTCCACATAGATCCGAATTTCCAAGAACAGTGTCAAATCAGCATAGCATGGGTTCTCTGGCATAGAAGTTATAGGCCTGAGTCTCATCTACTCGCCCACTCCTCCAAATAGCTAGCCAATAGTCCTTCATTTTGGAGCGCACATGCCAATCAGCAAACTGCCCTCATGGGAGTGCAGGTTGACAATGCTCCCATGGGTATAGGGAGACTAAGGACAGGAGACAGAGATTTTTGTCATGGGACAGTGTACAGCTGTGGGACAGACTACTTGTGACCAGATTGTCAAATTTGAAAAAGGTTTCTATAATCACAGACATGCCATACATATGGGAAGATAACATATCAAACCCAAACATCCTGCCTTGGCTTGTATCTCCTAGAAAGCCTCCAGTTGTCATGTCAGGCAGACCGAAGCTGGAGAAATTATGTTTTCCTAGCACAATGCAGAAGGCTCCTGCCAAGGGCCAATAACCTTTAACACATGTATGTTCTAATATTAAGTCTATAAATGGAAGCCCCAACACAGCATTAGTAGAAAAAAGAACAGGGAAAGTGGGTGAATCAATAGCAACAGGCAATAAAATGGGGGGGAGGTATTAATACCCAGAGTTTTTGAGTGATGGCTACAGAGGTCCCCAGCAGGACCAAAAGGGAAATTATCCCACACTTTAGCCAGGATCCTCCTTCTCGTCCTCCTCTTCTTCCAGGGCTGGAAGGATGTCTTTCACTGGGACCCATTTTGGTGTGGCAGAGTTCTGGGGAAAAACACAAGCATAATCTTGCCCCCCTCATCAAAAAGGGGGCAGGCAGTTGTCAGAGGGAGTTTAAGGGGTCCCTCCAGTGGACAGGCGGCAAAGGCATATTCCTGGGCAGGAATGCCCAGTGTTTATAGCCATGGCTCAATCCCTGATCATCAAAGGTGAGGAAATTTATGTGGAACATTGCTTCCACCAGAGTCAAATGAGAGTCACGCTTAGAGTCCAGGGAAGTGACCTGTGCTAGTACTTCCTTTAATGTTCGATTAGATCTTTCCACAATGGCTTGTCCTGGGGGATTATATTGCATCCCAAAAGTGTAGTCTATCTTTAAAGAGACAACAAAGGTATTAAAATGTTGTGATGTATAGGCTGGGCCATTGTCAGTCTTTAATGCCCAAAAGATGTCAATCATCAGCATAGCCGACTTCATTATGTTAATGGCATGGGAAGCCCTTTCACCAGTCAACGCAACAGCATACAAGGAGGAGGAGCAGGTGTCCACTACAACATGTGCATACATGAGATTGCCAGGGTGGATAATAGTTGACATCCATTTGCCATATGGCATTGGGTACAAGCTCCTGGGGTTAATCCCAGCTCTATTAAGGGGTCCCAGACGTGCAAGGGGTATAAGACCTCATGATGTGCTTGCATTGTGTCTGGGTTAACTCTGGTAGGAGTTTATGCAAATTTTGTGAGGAAAGATGGAACTGCTGGTGTAGAGCCCTTGCTTGTTCTATGAGCTCTAAATCCACTGTCATAATCATAGTATCAGTCTTGTCATTTCCTTTGACCAATATTCCCAGTAATCTGGAATGAGACCTAATAGGGGAGATGAACCATGGATGTGTTCTATTTTCAAGGGCCCCCTGCAGGGTCCTCATGAGCACATGTATGGGGTTATTTTTATCTTTTATAAAGGAGAATGATATTGTCCTGGCAACTTGTGCTGCATACTTGCTATCCGAGAAAATATTGACAGGTTCTGATTGACATACTTCAAAGATCTTAAGAAGTCCCAATAGCTCGCCCAGTTGTACAGACCCTGGGATTGGGATGATGTAAGTAACATCCTTCATCCCTAGTCTTTGTAGTAAGATCCCATATCTTTGTTTATTTGCATCTGAGAAGGCCAGTGTAGCCTTGGGGATAGGGTTGGAACTTGGGATGCTATGGGGTCTGATCTCGATGGGCAAATGAGGAAACACTGCTAAGCACCTGACTGGAGGAGGATGGTTATCAAGAATGCCAGTTAACCCCATCATCATCTCCTGAAAGTTCAGCGAATCTTCCCATAGGGATTGTGCATACATCAAAATGGTAGTATTATCTTTTTTTTAAGTACTTTATTTTTTTTCTTCAAGTTACATCTCAGTCACAAACCCTTCCCTATTCCCCCTTCCTGTCCCACCCTTCCACCCTCTTCCCCCCCCAACAGCTTCCCTTTTCAATCCAACAAATGGTTCTTTCTCTTATAACAGTAAATTCTATACAAAACAGCAGAATTAAATATGCCACATTTATGAGAGTTAAATGGCCCAGTATTCCTTCCCAATGTCCAGTTCATACATATTTGGCCCCTGACTTTAACCTTCTACCTCTAACCATCTCCATGAGTTTAAAGTTCTATAACTGACTTAGCTTTCATACTAACTTGCATCACTATTATAACCATCTTCTTAGATCTAGAACGCCCTCTTGATTCCTAAACAACTCAAGATTTAGCTATGAGACTCAAGCTGTCTATTCTTCAACCACCTCAGAGAGCTGAGAAGGATAAATATATCTGATTATATAGGAAGTGCAGGGCCTGCAGCTTCCAATACTAAGAAATGACAAACCAGTGACTACCTGGACAGTTCCCATTTTCTCTCTATACATTCCAGCATCAGTCTTCAGCCTTTTGGTCCTGTTTCTCTGACAGACATTTATTGTAGAGCAGGGATTATGAAGGACTAACCTACTCTGTCTTGGCAGAGCTAGGCTGTCGAATTCCCTGCTAACAAGTTTTGTCCTTTTTGGACAGCAGTCTGTCTGCAGTTGAAGCAAGGAGTTTTTACATGCCAAGAGATAGGCTTGCCATTAATTCAACCATCTCACACTGGAGATTCTTCGATGCTTTTCTTCTACTTGGAGTAGAATAGGGGGTGCTGTCAGGAGCTGATATGTCACGATATCAAAAAAAAATCTTAATTTAAGACCACATCTTTGAATGCCATATTCTGCAGATCTCTTGGGGTTTTTGAAAATGACCTATCTATCTCTTGTATTTAGATAAGCAAATGTTGCTTGTCTCTTAACAACTTGATTACTGAGTAGCTTAGAGAATATCTGTGATAGACTGTAATAGTAGCTAACAAGGTGACATGCATGCATGACTAGGAGTTTGTTTTTCTTAACGATCCTAAACAGTTTAAGACGGTTGGTATCAAGAGGCCAGAGCTTCACATTTCATTTTTAAGTATCTCTAGGTGCGATACCATTAGGAAGCATTACCTTTAATTTTGTATCAATATACAAAGATCTATTCAAATGTGGCTAAATATACTCTTAATTTTGTATCAATATACAAAGATCAATGCCTATGCGGCCCAATACAATCTTAATGTTGTGTCCATATACAAGGGTCAATACCATTGTGGCCAACTATAATCTTAATTTTGTATCAATATGCAAATATCAATAACGACGTAGACCAATACAATCTTATTTTTTCACAATAAACAATGGTCAATACCACTTTAGCCAAATATACTACTAATTTTGTATCAATATACAAAGGTATAAGGGCATATTCAATAATCTGACCCTTCTTCTTGGTCCTTCCTGTGCTATGTCTATGTCTCAATTTTTCTCAAGTCCGTGCATTCCTACATAGGAGATAAAGAAGGATACAGAAAAGAGAAAGAAGGAATACCCTGGGTCTAACCTCCAAAACCCATTAAACAGGACCATTTAACAACTTTTAATCTCTTCTCCTAAATAACAGAGTTTTCAGTTGTCCTTCAATTAACCAAAAAAGGGGGGGGGCGAAGAAACACCCTCCCCACCCTCTGGGTATGGGACGTCACTCTCTTAAAATGACTTCCTGCTGATTTGGGTCGTAGTATACCTGTTTGGGGCCCAAACCAAAATGGAAAAATGGTTAAAAATGTTAACACAATCCTTTTATGTTCAGTCCTTCTGTTCTCAGCTGTTTAGATGTCCTAAGGAGTTTGTAGGCAGAAGCTGAACTTCCAGGCTTTACTGAGGTTCTGGCTGGGGCATTGTGTAGAGCTCAACAGTATTAGCGATATTGAGTTGTGGTTGTAGGCTTTTGATGGTGACAGCTATTGAGGGAGTCTGTCAGGCTGAATCATCTGGGTCACTCGTCTTCTTTTGGTGTCTGATTCTGATTTCTGCTGAGGTTTCCGTTGTCCAGTTGTCCCTGGGTTCCTTGAATGGATGCTTTGATTCTCCTGGAAAGATAAAAACAGAGCCCTGCCCTAATCCTCACTCAGGGACAATCGCCCTCTTTTTTTTTGGGGGGGGGGGTAGGTAATAATTCTCCTGAAGCAAATTTGGTTTTTTGACAATATATAAAGTGTCATCTTTCAATCTGGTTTAAAGAAGAAATTATTTTGTTATTTTGGAGCTAAACAAGCTTTAGTGCATATATTTTGAGATCTCGAAGGACAATTTGTTTGTATTGAGTGGGCCTTTTGTAAGTAGCTTTTAAACTTAGGTCCTTCCAAATCCTATGTGTGTATCTCTACATTCTAATTATTGGGATCCGAGACCTGTGGTTCCCATCTGAGGGGATTAAAGACGTGTTCCACCACTCCTGGATCGAAAGTTTTTCTTTATTTAGAGTTTGTTTTGTATCAGGCTGACCTTGAGCTCTGAGATCTGCCTGTTTCTGTCTCTAGTGTGTTGGAGTTAAGGGTGTACTCTTCTTGAATGATGGGATTAAGGGTGTGTACCCTCACCACCCTTTTCCATGTAACTCTAGAAATTATAAGTCCACTAACTCTATGGTGCTACTCCCGTCTCTGCTGAAGTTAAAGGCATGTGTTAACACCACATTTCTCCTGTATTGTACCTTAGCTCTACATTTTTTCGACACTTGGAGGTTTATAAAACCAGGTTGAATGGCTGAGTCCTTTATTTTATTTACAGTGTTTTAACGTTGTTACCTGCTTTTTTAAATTAATAAATTTATTTGTTTGTTGCTACAGGTTACATCCTTAACATATTGTCCTCTTTTCCCGCTTCCCAGCCCCACCCTCCCATGCTCTACCCCCTGACCCTTCCGCCTTGATCCTCTGGGGTGGAGTGTCCCTGCATAACAGTCTCTCACCACAGATCAGGAGTCATATGAGGGCCGAGAGCCTCTTCATACACCGGGGGCCTAGGAGGCAGTACTGCCAGTGAAAGGTGTCTCCTTGCTACGCGGGGAAAACTAAAAAAAAGACCAAAAGACACACAAACCCACAAAAACAAAGAACAACAAAAAAAGAGAGGAAAAAGAAAGAAAAAAAGGGAAAGGAAAAAGAAAAAGAAATGAAAAAAAAAAGTTTATGTCCATGTTCCTTTTGGTGTGTTGGTTGTAGTACAGATATCCTGTATGATATAGCTAAAATCCTACTATAAGTGAATAGATGCCATGTGCATCCTTCTGAGTCTGGGTTAGCTCACTCAGGATGAGCTCCTCTAGATCCATCCATTTGGTTGCAAATTGCATGATTTCATTATTTCTTATAGCTGAGTAATATTCCATTGTATAGATGTACCACAATTTTTAATCCATTCTTCAGTTGAGGGACATCTGGGTTGTTTCCAGTTTCTAGCTATTACAAATAAGGCTGCTATGAACATAGCTGAGGAGACTTTCCTATGTCTCTGTGAGGTGTCCTATGGGTGTATACCCAGAAGTGGTATGGCTGGGTCCTGAGGCAAAGTTATTCCAAGGTTTCTAAGATATCTCCAGACAGACCTCCATAGTGGTTTCACAAGTCTGCACTCCCACCAGCAATGGAGTAGGGTTCCCCTTTCTCCACACCCTTGCCAGAATGTGCTGTCATTTGAGCTCTTTATCTTAGCCATTCTGACAGGTGTGAGATGGAATCTCAGGGTAGTCTTGAGTTGCATTTCTCTGATGATTAAGGATGTTGAGCATTTCTTCAGGTGACTCTCGGCCATTAGGGATTCCTCCTTTGTGAATTCTCTGTTTAGCTCTGTCTCCCACTTTTTGATTGTATTATTTGGTTTCTTGGCATTTAGTTTCTTGAGTTCTTTGTAGATTTTAGATAACAGCCCTCTATCAGATGTGGGGTTGGTGAAGATTTTCTCCCAGTCTGTTGGTTGTCGTTTTGTTCTAATGATTGTGACTTTTGCCTTAGAGAAGCTTTTCAGTTTCATGAGGTCCCATTTATTGATTGTTGATCTCAGGTCCTGAGCTGTTGTTGTTTTGTTCAGGAAGTTGTCACCTGTGCCAATGAGTTCGAGGGTTTCTCCTACTTTTTCTTCTAGTATCTTTAGTGTGGCCGGCATTATGTTAAGGTCTTTGATCCACTTGGAGTTAAGTTTTGTACAAGGTGATAGGTATGGGTCTAATTTCATTCTTTTGCAAGTGGACATCCAGTTGGACCAGCAGTTGAAGATGCTGTCCTTCTTCCATTGTGCAGTTTTGGCTTCTTTGTCAAAGATTAGTTGGCCATAGGTGTGTGGGTCCATGTTTGGGTCTTCAATTCGATTCCATTGATCCACTGGTCTGTTTATATACCAGTACCATGCTGTTTTTATTATTATTGTAGTAAAGCTTGAAATCTGGGATGGTGATACCTCCAGATGTTTTTTCATTGGACAGGATTGATTTAGCTATTCTGGGCTTTTTGTTGTTCCACATGAAGTTGAGTATAGCTTTTTCCAGGTCTATAAAGAATTGTGTTGGTATTTTGATAGGAATTGCATTGAATCTATATATTGCTTTTGGTAGGATGGCAATTTGTATTATGTGGATCCTACCTATCCATGAGCATGGGACATCTTTCCATCTTCTAAAGGCCTCTTCCATTTCTTTCTTCAGGGGCTTGAAGTTCTTGTTGTATAGGTCTTTTACTTGCTTGGTTAGAGTTACCCCCAGGTATTTTATATTGTGTGTGGCTATTGTGAAGGGGGTTGTTTCCCATATTTCTTTTTCGGTATGCTTGTTTGTTGTATAAAAAAGGGCTTCTGATTTTTTTGAGTTAATTTTGTATCCAGCCACCTTGCTGTACTTGTTTATCAGCTGTAAGAGATCTTTGGTGGAGTTTTTGGGGTCACTTATGTATACTAACATATCATCTGTGAATAGGGATAATTTGACTTCTTCATTTCCAATGTTTATCCCTTTGATTTCCTTTAGTTGTCTTATTGCTCTAGCAAGAACTTCAAGTACTATATTGAAGAGATATGGTGAAAGTGGACATCCTTGTCTTGTCCCTGAGTTTAGAGGAAATGCTTCAAGCTTCTATCCATTTAATTTGATGTTGGCTACTGGCTTGCTGTATATTGCCTTTATTATTTCTAGGTATGGTATTTGTATGCCCGTTCTCTCCAGAACTTTTAGCATGAAGGGGTGTTGGATTTTGTCAAATGCTTTTTCTGCATCTAGTGAGATTATCATGTGGTTTTTTTCTTTCATCTTGTTTATGTGGTGAATTACATTGATAGACTTTCGTATATTGAACCATCCCTGCATTCCTGGGATGAAGCCTACTTGATCATGATGTATGATATTTTTATGTGTTCTTGAATTCGGTTTGCTAGTATTTTATTAAGTATCTTTGCATCTATGTTCATGAGGGAGATTGGTCTGAAGTTCTCTTTCTTTGTTGGGTCTTTGTGTGGTTTAGGAATCAGAATGACAGTGGCCTCATAGAATGAGTTTGGCAGTGTTTTTTCTGTTTCTATGTGGTGGAAGAGTTTGAAGAGTAATGGTGGTAGCTCCTCTTTGAGGGTCCGGTAGAATTCCGTGCTAAAGCCATCTGGCCCTGGGCTTTTTTTTGTTGGGAGATTATTAATGACTGTTTCTATTTCCTTAGGGGTTATTGGGCTGTTTAAGCTGTTAATCTGATTTTGATTTAGTTTTGGTAGGTGGAATTTATCGAGGAAATTGTCCATTTCGCTTAGGTTTTCGAATTTCGTGAAGTGTAGATTTTAAAGTAGGACCCGAATATTTTCTGGATCTCCTCAATGTCTGTTGTTATTTCTCTCTTTTCATTTCTGATTTTGTTGATTTGGGTTCTTTCTTTTTGCCTTTTAGTTAATTTGGCTAGGGGTCTGTCTATTTTGTTGATTTTCTCGAAGAACCAACTCTTGGTTTCATTGATTCTTTGTATAGCTCTTTTTGATTCTAAGTTGTTGATTTCAGCCCTAAGTTTGATGATTTCCTGCCTTCTGCTCCTCTTGGGCGTGTTTGCTTCTTTTTTTTCCAATTCACCCAGCTTAGCTGTTAATTCACTAATATGAGCTGTCACAATTTTCTTTTTGAATGCACTTAGTGCTATGAACTTTCCTCATAGCACAGCTTTCAATGTATCCCATAGGTTTGGGTATGTTGTGTTTTCATTGTTGTTGGATTTTAAGAAGTCTTTGATTTCGTTCTTTATTTCTTCCCTGACCCAGTGGTCATCCAATAAGGAGCTGTTCAATTTCCATGTGTGTGTAGGCTTTCTGTTGATTCCTTTGCTGTTGAAGACCAGCTTTATTCCATGGTGGTCTGATAAGATACAAGGTGTTATTTCAATTTTCTTGTATCTATTGAGACTATCTTTGTGTCCAACTATGTGGTCGATTTTGGAGAAGGTTCTGTAGGGTGCTGAGAAAAAGGTGTATTCCTTTGTGTTTGGGTGAAACGTTCTGTAGATGTCTGTTAGGTCCATTTGTTTCATGATCTCTGTTAGACTCAATATTTCTCTGTTTGGCCTCAGTCTTGATGATCTGTCCATTGTTGTGAGTGGGGTGTTGAAGTCTCCCACTACTAATGTGTTGTGATCGACATGCGATTTAAGTTTTAGAAGTGTTTCTTTTACAAAAGTAGGTGCCTTTGTATTTGGGGCATAGATGTTCAGTATTGAGATTTTCTCTTGATGAATATTCCCTTTAATGAGTATATAATGCCCTTCTTTGTCTTTTTTCATTAACTTCAGTTGGAAGTCTGTTTTGTTTGATATTAGGATGGCTACTCCAGCTTGCTTCCTGGGTCCATTTGCTTGGAAAACCTTTTCCCAGCCCTTTACTCTGAGGTAGTGACTATCTCTGGTAGTGAGATGTGTTTCTTGTATGCAGCAAAGGGATGGGTCTTGCTTGCGGATCCACTCTGTAAATCTGTGTCTTTTTATTGGGGAGTTGATACCATTGATGTTGATGGATATTAGTGACCTGGGGTTGTTGTTTCCCATTAGTTTGGTATAGGTGATGGTCCTGTGCCTCTTTTGGTTTAGTTGCTGAGGGGTTTTCTATTCCCTTTTTTTCTTGGGTGAAGTTTTCTTTTCTGGGATGGAATTTTCCTTCCAGGATCTTCTGTAGGGCTGGGTTTGTGGGGAGATATTGTTTATACTTGATTTTGTCATGGAATATCTTGTTTTCTCCATCTATGTTGATAGAGAGTTTTGCTGGGTATAGTAGTCTGGCTGGACACCTATGATCTCTCAGGACTTGTAGGATATCTGTCCAGGCCCTTCTAGCTTTTAAAGTTTCTGAGGAGAAGTCAGGTGTAATTCTGATGGGTCTGCCATTGTATGTGACTTGGCCTTTTTCTCTTACAGCTTTTAATATCCTTTCTTTGTTCTGTACATTTGGTGTTTCAATTATTATGTGGCGAGAGGAGTTTCTTTTCTGATCTAATCTGTTCGGTGTTCTGTAAGCCTCTACGATTTTTATTGGCATCTCTTTTTTCAGGTTTGGGAAGTTTTCTTCTATGACTTTGTTGAAGATATTTCCTGGACCTTGGAGTCGGGAGTCTTCTCTTTCCTCTATGCCGATGATTCTTAGGTTCCGTCTTTTCATTGAGTCCTTGATTTCTTTGATGTTGTGGGTGAGAGATTTTTAGCCTTCTCATTTTCTTTGGATGTTGTACTGATTTCTTCCATCGAATCTTCCATGCCTGAGATCCTGTCTTCCATCTCTTGCATCCTATTGTTGATACTCACATCTGTAGTTCCTGTTCTCTTCCCTTGGTTCTCCACTTCCTCTTTTAACTCTGACTGTGTTTTCTTTATTGTTTCTATTTCTATTTTCATGTCTTGTATGGTATTGTTCATTTTGTACATTTCCTTCTCCAGCTTGCTTGTTTTTGTCTGAAAATCTTTCATTGCTTTATCCTTTTCCTGTTCAAGCTCTGTCACCTTGGCTTGGAGTTCTTTAATGGTGTTGTTCATTGTTTTGGCTTGTAAAATTGTGGCTTCTTTGAATACCTTCATAGATTTAAGTTCTTCTTGAAGGGACTCTATCACTTTCCATAATGCAGAATTTTCATCGTTTTCATGTGTTACTGTTGGTGTGAGGTCATCCGAATTGGGTGAGCTAGGATAATTCTGCTTTGTTGGAGTCATATTTCCTTGATTTCTATTTTTTCTTGGACCTTTGGCCATGTGCGTGTGTTTAGCTGTCTGTTCTTGTCGTTTTCTGTGCTTGGATCCACAGGGGATGCTTTGGTGAAGGAGTCGAATTGCTTGGCTGTCGTTGCTTACAGGGGGATTTCAGGGTCACTGTGGTTTTAATAGCCTGAAGCGCTGTGAGCTAGTGCAGCCTATTCCCAGGTAGTGAGTAATGGTCCGGGATTGTTTCACTGCTCCCAGTTCAGACTTCTCTATGTTGCACAATGAGTGATCAGCCTGTAATGGTTTTGATGGTATGGACCTGTTTGCCCAGGCACAGATTTTGTCGGCTTTGTTTGTCGTCACGGAGGCTGACAGGGCCCGGCTCCACACCTAATATGTCTGGGTTTACCAGAATACAGCTATGGTCCCCTGCCTTCTGGTTACCCACTAGGCTTCTCCGCCACAGGCCTGGCCGCTTCCCTCCCCAACTGCTCCGCCGTGGATGGGAGGAGCTTCGGCCCCTCCCACCGTCTGAGCCGGCCTCCCGCCCTAGCTGCTTTGCCATGGGTGGGCGGAGCTTTGGTCCCTCCCGCCATCTGAGCTGGCCTCCTTCCCTAGCTGCTTTGCCATGGGTGGGCGGCGCTTTGGCCCCTCCCGCCGTCTGAGCTGGCCTCCCGCCCTAGCTGCTTTGCCGTGGGTGCGTGGTGCTTTGGCCCCTCCCGCCGACTGAGCCGGCCTCCTTCCCTAGCTGCTTTGCCGTGGGTGCGCCGGGCACCATCCCCGCCCGCCTGCGCCCACTTCCCTCCCCAACTGCTCTGCCCGCCCACCTCCCGCTCTGGCTCGAGCGGCTACAGATCATCCCCCGAGCGCCCTCTTTCTTCCTTGTTAAGACTTCAACTATTCTGCAAAGTTTCCTAAGTAGTTATAAGGTCTTCCTGAGGTGTGGGAAGCCCAGTAGGCTAGTGGGCGATCGCCATGTGGCCTTTGATTCTGTCTGCTGTGTGTTGGGATCGATCTTACCAGGCGCCTCTCCAAATGGGAGTTAGGTAGTATTATCTTATCTGACTCTCTGTTATATGTTCTCCTTGATAGGCCTCTGGCTTTGAGGGAAAGTCTGAAGACAACCTCAAATTTAAGGGTTGCTTTATGTAAATCCAAATGTGCCCTGTGGAGCCATAACAAGGGACCAGTTTTCCATAAGACTCCTAGGACCCCTTTGAGGGTCCACATTATAATTACTAATAGAAGCCTCTTGGGATCATGCCGGTCCAGGCTTATCATGGAGAGGCAGGTCATGACTTTATGAAGTTCTTTGGCCTCTTGTGTACACCTAATTTTTGCAGAAGGACTCTCAGGGTCTTCCAAAAGGAAGAAGAGGTGTCTCATCTCCTGATCTGGTATGGGAAGGAAGGGTTTTAGTCAATTAATAGTCTTACATATCTGCTGTAATTCCATGATGGAATAGGTCTCTTATTGTAAGATAGTAAGGCTAGCAGTTTAATCCTTTCAGCAATAGAGAACCCTAGAAAGACATATGGGGGCACCGTTTGAATCTTCTCTGGGGCAACTCGTAGGTTAAGCTTCCCCAAGCTGTCCAGTAACTGCATGGTAATTTTATTGAGGTAGGAAAAATCTGAATGTGATTTTCAGCATGATATCATACATGTAGGGGACAACTAGGAAATCCTTGGGAACACCTTGCATAGCTGCAGCAACATAAAACTGGCAGATAGTGGGGTTATTTTTCATGCCCTGAGGTAAAACAGTCCACTGATACCTTTGGCTGGTCTTTGTATATTAGGCTCCCAAACAGTAAATGCAAAGTGGCATCTGTCTTGTTGTTCCAGGGGAATCTGGAAAAAGTAGTCTTTTATGTCCAGAACTGTAATGTAATGGGAGGATGGAATGGCGCTGGGGTGTGGCAGTCCAGCTTGATTACCCCCCATCTTTTTTATCTGTTTATTAATGGCCCACAAATCTTACAATAATCTATATTTCCCTGATTCCTTTTTAATAACAAATATAGGGGTTTTACGCCTGCTGGTTGAGGGTTCTAAGTGACCCAACCAAAGTTGTTCCTCAACCAACTCTTTGAGTACAGATAATTTAGGTTTTGTAATGGGTCATTGGTCCACCCCATACATTGGCTTCAGAGAGCCAGGCCAGCGGTATAGGGTCAGGTACTTGATGGAATCAGACCTTGGGTGCAGAGTGGCCCTTAGAATTTGGGGTGGGCCTCAGAGATGTGGCCTGATAGGCCAAGATCATCATGAGCCACAATATCATCATAGAAGGCCTTGTCATCAATTGTGATTACAACTCCCATATCCTCAAGGATATCTCTCCCACATAGGGTCTAGGGGACATCGATAACATTAGGGGAGAATGATCCAAAGTTGCCATCCAAATCTTTCCATTTGACTGGATACAGTGAAGCCTGGGTGGATTGCTGGCTGCCTACACTGGCAATGATTTGGCCCTGCCTTAAACTTCCAATGAGGGAAGCAGAGGGCTTCTATCTCGGTGATGATGGTGACATCGCCACCTGTGTCCACTACCCCTTTTACGGGGGTCCCATCTAGGTAAATGCTCATCATAGGGGAGTGAGGGAACACAGACAGAGTCCAATAGATGCTAGATCTGTACTGTTTCCCTCTTACTGTCGGGGCTGAGAGGTGCCCCCTCTTGAAGTTTAAAGGGCCACACTGGTTGGAGGAAAATGATTGGGACCTACAGTCTCTGAACAAATGAAATCCTTTGTTACATTTGGGCATTTAGTTTGGGGCCTAGCATGGGGCAATCTCTGCAGAAGTGACCTTGTTTACCGAAGTTCCAGCAGATCCTATCTGGAAGGTCTGCCTGTTGGGACTGGGAGCTAGACGGGATCCTCTCCATTACCAGGGCATCAATCGAAGCCATTAGAGCTGCAATAGGACCTGCCCTAGGGTCAAGATCCCTAGTAGCAAGAACCCATCTGTGAATGTCCTCATTTCGGACAGTTTCCACTGAGTTAAGAGTTGGGGCATTAAGCCCTCCCCAAGTTAATTACTTAATCATTAAATCACGGGTGGGGCCTGGATCCAACCTACATTCCACCGCTTCAGAAACTCTGGAGAGGAAGTCAGTAAATGACTCCCCTGAGTGCTGGTCCAGGTTACAGAAATAGGTTGATGAGTCATAGGGAGTGCATGCCTTCAGGGCTCTGAAAGCCAGATCAGAGACCTGTTGAAAGTAAGCATGCAATTTAATAGTGGGTTGGGAGACAGGGTCAATATGGTTGCCACAACCTGTCAGCATCTCCAGGGTAATAATTATGCTGAATACCAGTTTAAAAATACGGCAGGATCTAGGACCGCTTTGAAGAGTGTATACCAATCATAATGGGTTTGTAATTGGATGGACCATTGGCGCAGAACTTGTTCAAAATAAGGGGAGTCAGGGCCGGATTCACTGACAGCCTTTCGGATGAGTGCTAGGTAAGGGTTGTGGGAATCTAGGGCCTATTGCCCACTTCTGCATCAAAGTTAACAGGGAATGCTTGGGATCCAGTTACATCAGCCTGAGGGGAGGGGTGAGTGATGGGAGGGATTAACCGGGAGGTTGCAGGATGGGCCGAGGCCAGGGTTGGAGGCTGATCCTCCTCCACAGCTTCTGTGTAGTTCCAGCCAAAGATATTTAGGGGGCAGGCTTCGGGCGGCCTGAAGTCCCGGACTGACATAGCTGCTTGGTAGGGGCGTGGTCAGTGCTGCAGCATTCTAACCAACTGCTGTGGGCAGAGAAAAGTTCCCCTGAAATGAGCCTTTCAAAAGGGGCGTGGTCAGCGCTGCGCTGCTGCGAGGCTGGCTGTTGGGGGGGGGGGGGGGGGGGGGATGGCTCGTTCAGCGCTGCTGCTGGGCTCTTGCTTGAAAACAAACTGTGGCTGCTGCAGGGGCGGAGTGATAGTCCCGGATTCCCATCGCTCTGCACCTGCCGGAAATAGGCTGTTGGGTCATAGGGAGTACATGCCTTAAGGGCTGTTAGTTTTAAGGACCACTCCATGGTTTTAAGGGCCACAGGAGGGGATGTTATGGACAGGCTCACAGAGTATTTCTTGGCAAAGCTTGTTGTGAGCATCAATTACTTCCTCAGGAGAGCAAGATTTTAAACTGCCAGTAATGTCCAGCAGTGTGGCGAGAAAAGGAATGTGTGTACAACGTGAGTGTACAATATAAGTACAATGCCCGATTGTACTTCCCTTTTCCTCGCTAACAAAAGAACTCGCATCAATATAAATAGGTCAGAGTCTCACATATTTTCAGGTGAAATCCAAGGAGCCAGAACAGCAGCCTCATTCTAAAAAGTTTCAATATCCCCTGATTTTACCTTAAGGCCTCTTGTGACCAATAGAGACTTGAGGGTCTGGATTTGGGGCTCCTTGCAGGAGATGGGAAACTTCCCATTGTTAGATGCACACACACACACACACACACACACACACACACACACACACACACACACTATGGAGAGTGACAAAACAAAGAGAAAAGAAAAAAGAAGAATGTGTATTAGCCTTTATGTGCAGACTCTAGACGAACCAAAAGCATAAAATTAAGTGTGCCTCCCTAGTGGGACAAACAAAAAAGGGAAAGAAAGCTCACTGCTGGAGGGGCAATGAACACAGAACTCAGGGGCCAGCTCACCAAGAAAACGCCGACGGGGGCATGAACCTGTGCTGTGGGAAAAAAGGGTCCAGGAGGTGGGCAATCACCAGCAAGTGGATTATCTTCATTCTATGCAGCGGCAGCAAAAGGAAAAATGAGGGTCCAAAACAACTGTTGTGATGAAAAAAATGACCCTAATCCAGGCTATTCTATACCCATGCCAGCACAGGTAAATAGACCACGTTGGGGGCCAATTGTTGCTTGCCCCCCCCCACCCTTGGGGGCAAGAATGAACTGGTGCAGAGTCACACAACACGGACTCTGGGAGCCCAGTAAGTGGCATAAGCAGACTCGTTTAATATGAAAATGAAGCGGGCCTTTATACCCCTTTCCTAAATCCCGTTGCCTTCCCAGCTCCTCACTGCTGCTGTGACTTACGCAGCAAGTCCTTGGTTCATACTCCATTGTCCACTCGATGTCATCAACCTCTGGGCTCTCTGGTCAGTTTCAGGCTGGCTCTAATTAAAAGTTTTCGACACGCATGCACCTGTTGCTCAGTGGCAGGCTTTGTTCTTCCTGCACCTTGGTACTTGCTTTGCTCCTTGTGCGTTAACTGGCAGCTTTCAACTTTAGACATGGTAATGCTTTGCTGACATCTTCTTTTCACCTTTGTACTTCACCACGTCTATATGGGTCAAACTGAAACTGAGTTACAATCCCCCAGATCAGCCTTCAACCAACGAATGGTGAAAGCTAGTCTATAAGTACCCAAGCTCTCTAGCCCACAGTCATAACTCTGAAATGTGTCGCTCTGTGATGTCTTTCAGAATTCTATAACATGATTGAACTGCATTTCTCCATAATAGTAACTGGCTTCACACTGCTACTGAAATTTTTAGAATCATTTTCCAAATGATCTCGAACATTAAAATCCTTGTTTCAATTTGTTTCAAGTAAACTCAAAGCAAGACCTTCCCTTTGCTCCCCCCCCCCCCCCCCCCCGTTTATTTCTCCTTGTCTTGGTTTCATTTTTCAGAAAACGTACTCCTATCCCTTTCTGTAGGGATACAGCCAACCACAGTAATCTCAGCCTGCTCCCCAGTATGTGGGATGATTTGCCTCCATTCTGGCCAACAAGATGTGAAGGCAGATTTCTGGGAAGCAGAACTTTGCTACCCCTCAAAAGAAGCACAAATCAGAGATGCCATTTGTCCTTCCACTGGACATTCAGACATTTTGGTAGGATACCCAGAAATTCACTCACTCATGCATGACCATGGGAGCCAGCCTAGATGGGAAACAGACTCATCAATACGCAAAGTGAAAAGGTGAGAAGATTATGTCTCCTTGATGACATGCTGAAACTGCTGGAGCCACTGAAACTGGGGAATTCTCACACAGGATAACAGATTCTGCAGGAGAACTAGCCCATCACCAGTCACTAAAGACATTCTACCTCCCACACCTTCCCCAATTTTTCAGGAACCAGAGGAAAAAAAAATGTTTTCGGTTTGAAACTCTGACACTTGAGGAATGAAATCCAGCATGATTTTTAACAGATGCCTGTCACGACTGCTTCAATAAATTATAGCATTTATTGTACATCCTTGGAAAAGTCTCTTTTAGTAAAAGTATTTAATGACATAGAAAATTATTTCTGTGAGTTTTAGATGGAAATCAGCCGTGGCGTGAACGAACTGGAACCATATTAAAGTTAATACTCAGCAATGTTAACAGCTGTATTTAGTTCTATCTTTCATGCTGTAAAAGGTTTCACTACACAGGTCGTGACGGTACACAGCTGTAATCCCAGCAGTCAGGAAGCTGAAGCAGGAGGATTGACACCTAGGCCACTTTAGGATGCATAGTGAAATTCTATCTCAAAATTTTAAAAAAAGGTTCTGATTTTATACTTGCAACAGTGGGATCTGGGGCCTTTTCAGACTGCTCCTCAGGTGAAGAAGGCACTTGTGCCTGACAACCTGAGAATTATTGCAAAAGCCTAAGTTTCCCCCTTGTGGTTCCCCTTGCAGACGATGAGGTGGAATTCAACCTTTTACACTGAGGAGAATTGTTTTCAAATATTAAAAAATAAGTGTTATCTTACTAAGAATAACCAAAGCCCCAGCAATCAAATAGGAACTCTAGAGACACTGAAGGGATTCCATGTAGGGGAGAGGTAGCCAGACCTGGTAACTTCTACCATGCCCTGGTATTGTCTGAGGCTATTCAATCAAAGCTCCCGGATACAGTCAAAAGCTGGAGTGAATCCTGAAGTGCTAACAATTAGAGACATTAACTAATTGTACCCCTTAATGCCAGCCTACATCCTTTCTTTTTAAAGTATTTTTATGACGCTGTTTGCTTATTCTCCCTGTGTGTAATTGCTATGGAGGTCAGAAGACAATTTGCAGGAGTTTATTGACACCTTACATCACGTGGGTTCAAGGGATTGAACTCAGGTTGCCAAGTACTTTTGCCTGCTGAGAAATCTCACCAAACCCCACATTCTTCCTTACAAGATGATCAGAGCCCTTGCACCTGGGTGACTACTGCAGTACTCAATGACATGCAGAAACTCATCTAGGTTCCTGAGAAACATTCTCCCACCATCAGTCACCCACACAAACCCAAACAGCACTAGCACCTTGTAGAGTATAACCTAGAATTTTAGATAGGGCCCCCCCAGACCCAATCTCCCACCTGCCTCCCTATCAGTTACCTATGGACTACCCTGTCCAGTACCAGCAAATTGTGGACTTTGACCCAGAACTCTTAGTAGGGTCCTCCCAGAAACAATCCACCACCTACCCACCTACCAAGATGCCCTATGATGGTGTAACATCTTGTGCTCCTAACTCCCGATAAGGACTGCTCAATCTGGCCTCCACTCCACCTGGCTCCAACTAAAGATAATATAATATCCTGCACCCTACTCACATGGAATACCTACCACTCTCACTGTAACCCCTGCCCCTGCCACCCAAAAACCACTTGCAGAATCCATGAGTCCTATATAAACTTCTGGAGGTTGACAGTGAAGATTTAATATACCTATGGAAGGTTTACTCCTAAGTTCAGAAGTTACACCTATGCTTAGTCAAGCTAAGACTACTTTTTACATCCCATTTGCACATCAACACCAAGTGGCCCCTAGATCTATGAGACACAATGAAGGCAGTCCTAAGAGGAATGTTTACAGTACTAACTGCAGACATAAGAAAGCTG
This sequence comes from Lophiomys imhausi, assembly GCA_907164525.1. NCBI lineage: Eukaryota > Metazoa > Chordata > Mammalia > Rodentia > Muridae > Lophiomys > Lophiomys imhausi. Next base: position 1,013,038 of record CAJQZJ010037357.1, on the reverse strand, counting down.
GAGAGATCACATATTAATAACTTAATGTTTGATCTAAAGGTCTTGAAAAACAAGAATAAAGGACGCTCAAAAAGAATAGATGGGAAGAGATAATAAAAGTAGGCTGAAAGTAATAAAATATAAACAAACAAAAAATACAAAGAATCAATGAATGAAAAAATAGGTTTTTTGAAATACTAAAAAGACTGACAAACCTTCAGCCAAATTAACAAAAAGAAACAAAAAAATACACAACTTAATAAAGTCAGAGAAGAAAACGGAAATATTACAACAAATACTGAAAAATTCAAAGACTCATAAGGATAAACTTCAAAAACTATTCAAAACCTGAAAATAGAAATAGAAGCAATAAAGGAAACTGAGGCAATCCTGGAGATGAAAATTCTAGGTAAGCGAATAGGGACAGACACAAACATGACCAACAGAATACAAGAGATAGTAGAGAGAATCTCAGGCATATAAGATATGATAGAAGAAAATGTCAAATCTAAAAAGTACCTGACACAAAACATTCAGGAAATCTGGGACACTAAGAAAAGACCAAACTTAAGAATAATAGAAATAGAAGAAGGGGAAGATTCCCAGCTCAAAGGCCCACTATATACCCATCAAAGGAAAAATCCACCAAGATGACATCTCAATTCTAAACATTTATGCCCCAAATGAAAGGGCATCCTCATTTGTAAAATAAATATCACTAAAGCTTAAATCACACATTGAACTCCACAGATTAATAGTGGAAGACTTCAACACCCCACTCACACCTATGGACAGTTCATTCAGACAGAAACTAAACAGAGAAATAATATAACTAACAGACTTTATGAATCAAATGGACATAACAAATATCTATAGAACATTTCACCCAAACACAGATGAATGTAACTTTTTCTTAGCACCTCATGGAACCTTCTCCAAAATTGATCGCATACTTGGTCATGAAGCAAGTCTCAACAGATACAAGAAAAATGAAATAACCCCCTATATTTTATCATACCACTATGGATTAAAGCTGTATTTCAACAACAATAGAAACAACAGAAAGTCTAACAAACTCATGGAAACTGTACAACTCCCTACTAAACAACTTTGGGATCAAGGAAGAAACAAGAAAGAAACTGAAGACTTCTTAGAATTCAATGAAAATAAATGGACAGCATACCCAAATTTATGGGGGACAAAGAAAGTGGTGTGAAGAGGAAAGTTTATAGCACTACGCACCTTCATTTAAAAAAGAGAGATTCCACACTAGCAACTTAACAGCACACCTGAAAGCTGTAGAACAAAAGGAAACAAATGCACCCAAGAGAAGTAGACAACAGGAAGTAACCAAACTTAAGGATGAAATAAAAAAAAATAAAAATAAAGAGAGAGAGAACAATACAAAGAATCAATGAAACAAAGAGTTGGTTCTTATATTTTTGGTTGTGAACATAGCCTTTAACGGCTGAGCCAGGAAGGAGAAGGGGAAGAGGGTGGAAGGGTGGGAAGGTAGGAGGCTGGGGCCTGGTGGGGAGGAGGGAGGGGGGTACAATCAGGATGTAACTTGAATAAATAATTTTTTAAAAGAGTTGGTTCTTTGAGAAAATCAACAAGATTGACAAACCCTTATCCAAATTAACTAAAAGACAGAAAGACAGTATCCAAATTGACAAAATGAGAAGTGAAAAGGGAAACATAAGAACATCACAGAGAAAATTTTTAAAAAATCATTAGGTCATACTTTAAAAACTTGTACTCCACAAAATTGGAAAATCTAAAAGAAGTGAACAAACTTCTCAATACATACCACTTACCAAAGTTAAATCAAGATAAGACAAACAATTTAAATAGACCTATAACTCCTAAGGAAATAGAAGCTGTCATTAAAAGTCACCCAACCACAAAAAGAAGTCCCCAGGGCCAGATGGTTTTAGCACAGAGTTCTACCAGACTTTCAAAGAAGACCTAACACCAATACTCTTCAAATTATTCCACAAAATAGAAACAGAAGGATCATTGCCAAATTCATTTTTATTAGGCCACAGTCACCCTGATACCCAAACCACATAAGGATTCAACAAAGAACGAGAATTATAAAACAATATCCCTAATGAGCATTGATGCAAAAATCCTCAGTAAAATATTTGCAAACTGAATCCAAGAATACATCAAAAAGATCATCCACCATGATCAAGTAGGCTTCATTCCAGAGGTGCAGGGATGGTTCAACATATGAAAATCTGCCAATGTAATCCACCATATATACAAACTGAAAGAAAAAAACCCACATTATCACCTCATTAGATGCTGAAAAAGCCTTTGACAAAATCCAACACCCCTTCATGTTAAAAGTCTTGGAAAGATCAGGGATAAAATGGACATACCTAAACATAATAAAGGCAATATACAGCTAGCTGGTAGTCAACATCAAATTAAACAGAGAGAAACTCAAAGCAGTTTCACTAAAATCAGGAACAAGACAAGGCTGTCCACTCTCTCCATATCTATTTAACATAGTACTTGAAGTTCTAGCTAGAGCAATAAGACAACTTTGGGAGATTGATGGGATATAAATTGGAAAGGAAAAAATCAAAGTATCATTATTTGCTGAGGATATAATAGCATACATAAGTGACCATGAAAATTCTACCAGGGAATTTCTACAGCTGATAAACTCCTTCAGCAAAGTGGCCCGATACAAATCAACTAAAAAAAAAAAATCAGCAGTAGCCCTCCTTTATACAGGTGATAAACATTCTGAGAAAGAAATCAGGGAAATAACACCTTCACAATAGCCACAAATAATGTAAAATATCTTGGTGTAACTCTAACCAAGCAAGTGAAAGACCTGTATGATAAGAACTTCAAGTCTTTGGAGAAAGAGATTAAAGAAGGTATCAGAAAATGTAAAGATCTCCCATGCTCATGGTTTGGTAGGATTAACATAGTAAAAATGTCCATCTTATCAAAGGCAAGGCAATCTACAGATTCAATGCAATTCTCATCAAAATTCCAACACAATTCTTTACAGACCTTGAAAGAACAATACTCAACTTCATATGGAAAAAAACTATAGCTAAATTTTTGACAAAGAAACCAAAATTATACAATAGAAAAAGGAAAACATCTTGATCAAATGGCACTGATCTAACTGGATGTCAGCATATAGAAGAATACAAATAGATCCATATTTACCATGCTGCACAAAACTCAAGTCAAAGTGAATCAAAGACCATAACATAAATCCAGATACACTGAACCTGATAGAAGAGAAAGTAAGAAATAGCCTTGGACACATTGGCACAGAGGACAACTTCCTGAACAAAACACCAATAGTGCAGGCACTAAGATCGACAATTAATAAATGGGACCTTATGGAACTGAAAAGGCAAAGGATACCATCAATAGGACAAAATGGCAGAATGGGAAAAGATCTTCACCAACCCCACATCTGACAGAGGGCCAATTTTCAAAATATATAAAGAACTCAGGAAAGTAAACATCAAACAACAAATAATACAATCTTCAAAATGTGGTACAGATCTAAACAGATAATTCTCAACAGAAGAATCTCTAATGGCCAAGAAACACTTAAGGAAATGCTCAACAACCTTAGTCATCAGGAAAACACAATCAAAATTACTCTGAGATTCCATCTTACAGCTATCAGAATGGCTAAAATCAAAAACTCAAGGGACAGCACATGCTCATGAGGATGTGGAGCAAGGAGAACACTCCTCCATTGCCTGTGGGAGTGCAAATTTATACAGCCACTTTCGAAATAAATATGGCAGTTTCTCAAAAAATTGAGAATCAATATACCTCAAGATCCAGGTATACCACTCCTGGGCATATACACAAAAGGACACTCCATCATACCACAAGGACACTTGCTCAACTTTGTTCATAGCCACTTTATTCATAATAGTCAGAAAGTGCAAACAACCTAGATGCCTCTCAACTGAAGAATGAATAAAGAAAACGTGGTACATTTACACAATGGAGTATTGCTCAGTTGTTAAAATCAATGACATCATGAAATTTGCAAGCATATAGACAGAACTATAAAAAAAATCATCCTGTGAGGTAACCCAAATGCAGAAAGACAAACATGGTGTGTACTTACTTATAAGTGGATATTAACTGTTAAGTAAATGGAATCATGTTACAATTCACAGATCCAGAGAAGCTAGGCAACAAGGAGGTCTCAAGGAGGCAAGCATGAATCTCTCTGGGAAGGGGAAATAGAATAGACATTGTGGGTGGAGAGAGTGGGTGGGGATGGACAGGAACAGGAGGGATCAGGATAGAAGAAGATGGAGGTAAAGAGTATTGGGTGAGACAACTGGAATTGGGGGCATCTCAGGGAAGAGCTAAAAACATTGTAATGGAAACTCCCAGGAATCTGTGAGGATGACCCTATCTAAGACTCCTGCAATGGGGGATACAGAGCCTGAACTGGCCATCTCCTGTAACCAGGGAAGACTTCCAGTGGAGGGTTTGGGACACCAACCCAGCCACAAAACCCTCAACCTACAAATGTGCTGTGGTAAAGGTGATACAGAAATTGTCGGAGTGGCCAACCAATGACTAATCCAGCCTGAGACTCATGCCATGAGAGAGAGTCCAACCCTGACACTGCCTGGAGGGCCAGGAACCAGAGGCTGGACCATCCAGAGATCTAGGATAGAACAAAACTCAACTAGCAAAAAAGAAAAAAAAAGTCAATGAAATAACGCCTAATGATATTCTGCTATACTCATAGACTGGTGCCTAGTCCATTAGTCATCAGGGAGACTTCACCCAACAACTGATGGGAACAGATGTAAAGACCCACAGCCAAGCATTAGGTGGAGCTCAAGAATCCTGCTGAAGAGAAGGAGGAAGGATTGTAGGAGCCACAGGTGACAAGGA
>CAJQZJ010037357.1:979831-1008132 GCA_907164525.1 Lophiomys imhausi | reverse complement strand
TGCTCTGCTCTGTTCTGACCTGGAAGTACCCATCTTGCCAGACTTTGCCAGAGTCCTAGGAACATGAAGAAGAATCCCAGCTTTATAACCTGAGATCGGACGAGGAGAATGGTTTTGGATAAAAATGACTCTTATCAAAATGCTCCTCTAGAATAGAGGCCTGGCCTTTGTTCGGGGTGGACTGATTTTTGTGTGGCCACAGTTTAGAAAATCAGTCCGAAAGGTTCCTGGACCCTGGAGATTAGCAGCAGCTAGGGACAAGTTACTCATTGTGTCCAAACTTTAGTCAGCATCAGCAGGCGGAGGCTGGAGCGGCCCACTTGTGTCCTTGTGTCTGGGCCTGCTGGGCTCGACATGACTTCCCCCAAGTCATGGCTCCAAATGTTTTAAAAAATAATGGTGCATTCTGCACTAGTGAAATGATTCAATCCAGGCCACATTAAGTTATATGAAGGCAGGTTTATTGCATACGAGAGGGAAAGAGGAACAGTGTAAAAACAGAGCTAGAGAGAGGAGAGGGCCAGAAACAGAGATAGAGAGACAGAGAGGGAAAGAAAGAGAGGGGGAGCTGGGGAGAGAGCCAGAGAGCGCCAGAGCACCCAAAATGTCTGGATTATATAGGAAAGGGCTTCTAGGAGCAGAGCATACCCTGTAACAGGTAGAAACTGAAGCATGCTAGGAGAACCTGGAGATCAGGTCCAGACCTAACACTTAGTTTGAGGTAATTTCCTCCCCCCCCCCCCCCCCAAGTCTCTCCCACTCCTCTTTTCCCAATGAACTTTTGTGCCCCTAGTATTCCCCTACCACTTCCTTACCTCATGACTTCTATTTTATCTTCCCCAGTATCCTCCCTTAAAGTCTTTTCTCCAATCTTGCATGCCTCTTTCTACTTTTCTAAGTTCCACATACACTCCCACATCATTTACAGAAACTAGGATCCAGATGTGAGAGAGAACAGCAGTATTTGTCTTTCTGTGTCTGTGTCACTTTGCTTGGTGTAACACTTTCCAGATCTATCCATTTACCTCCAAATTTCATTTCATTCTTTTTTCTTTTCTATTTTTCCAAAATTTATTTATTTCTTCAAGTTACATCTCAATCACATTCCTCTCCTTTCTCTCCCTCCCAGTCCGACCCTCCTATCTGCTTTTTTATTTAATTTTTAATTTTTTTAATTTTCTAAAAATATTTTAAAAATTAATTTTAAAAAATTCTATTTTAGTTTTTAAATTTTAATTCTCTATTTGAAGAATCTCCATTTGGAGATGGTTGCATTAGTGGCAAGCTTGTCACTGGGAAAGAAAAATCCCTGGCTTTAACTATGGACACGATGCTCTCCAAAAAGGACAAAACTTGGAAGCAGGTAAGTTGACAGCCTAGCTCTGCCAAGACAGGGTAGGTAAGTCCTTCATAATTCCTACTTTGCAATTAATGTCTGTCAGAGATACTGGGCCAAGAGGCTTAAGATAGATGCTCTAATGTATGGAGAGAAATTGGGGGCTGTCTAGGCAGTCAGTTGTCTGTCATTTCTTAGTTTTGGGAGCTGCTGGCTCTGCCCTTCCTGTATAATCAGACATATTTATCCTTCTAACATCTCTGATGGGGTTGAAGACTAGATAGTTATAGACTCACAGTTAAATTTTAAGTTGTTTAGGAATTAAAAGGATGTTCTAGGTCTAAGAAGATGTTAAGTTGGTAATGAAAGTTAGGATGGAAATTGAGTTAGGTATAGAACTTCAAACTCATGGAGATAGATAATAGAATATTAATATCAGTTGCCAGATATATATATGGACAGGACATTGGGAATGTATGTTATACCTTATAATTTCATAATTGTTGTCTAATTATTCAAAAAAGGAATTATGAGTTCTGGGAGAAGGAGGAGAGAGTGGGAGGATGAGACCAGGAAGGGTGTAGGGAGGGGACTGTGATATATGTGTAACTTGAAGTAATAAATAAACATTTTAAAAACACACAAAAAATTAAATTTTAAATTTTAAATTTTGAATTTCTTTTAAAATTTTTAATTTAATTTTTAATTTCTTATTTTTTAATTTCATTCTTATTTACAACTGAATAAAAGTCCATTGTGTATATGTACCATGTTTTAATTACACATTTACCAGTTGATGGGCAGCTAAACCCAAGCTTTTTGGGATTGATTTGGAACTTACTATGTATTCAAATGTTAATTGCTTGCCTCTCCAAGATCCTTGCTTACCTATGAGCAAATCACATGTCCAGGGTGACCTTGTGTAAGCCTTGCCTCCCAAATTATCCCTGATTGGATAATAAAAGGTTGACAGCCTATAGGTGAGCACAGAGAGAAGTGGAAGGCAGGACTTCCGGGGAGCAGAGAGAGGAGCTCTGTGAAGAAGAAAGAGGAAGCCCCTTTCACCTGGAGACCTGCCAGAAGACAGATGTGTCTACGGGCCTGAAAGGTATAATTACCTATGTGGCTGGACAGGGTGAGGTGGTCGGGTTAACTCTGATGAGCTAGTCAGGGGTCTGCCAAGGTAAGGCTTATGTTTTAAATGTTAAAAGGTCTTGGCTCTGTATTTTCATGGCCTAAGGGCCACCCTTAGTTTTAGGCCTTTTCACTTAGAAGCATAAGCTTCCATTCTTCTGCATTCTACACTGGCTTTTATGAATGAACAGCTATACTTGTGTGTTGTGTGACACTATTTCTGGGGAGATATGAACAAATTTCTATTCACCCCAAATGGGTAACTGGGGATAGACCAAATCATATGAATATCACCAAAGTCTAACTTGATAAACCAATGAGGTTTTTTTTCCCAAAATTTATTTATTTCTTCAAGTTACATCTCAATCACAGCCCCCGCCCTCCTCCCCTTCCAGTCCCACCCTCCTATCCTCTTCCCTCTTACCCTCCTATCTGCTTTTTTATTTTTAAATTTTTTTAATTTCAAATTTTTTTATTTTTAAAAAATTTTTATTTTTTATTTTTTTTTATTTCATTCTTATTTATGACTGAATAAAAGTCCATTGTGTATATGTACCATACCTTGCTGCCCTATGAGCAAATCACACGTCCAGGGTGACCTTGTGCAAGCCTTGCCTCACAAATTATCCCTGATTGGATAATAAAAGGCTGACAGCCTATAGGTAGGCAGAGAGAGAAGTGGAAGGCAGGACTTCCTGGGAGTAGAGAGAGGAGCTCTGTGAAGAAGAAAGAGGAAGCCCCTTTCACCTGGAGACCTGCCAGAAAGGTAATTATACCTGAAAGGTATAATTACCTATGTGGCTGGACAGGGCGAGGTGGTTGGGTTAACTCTGATGAGCTAGTCAGGGGTCTGCCAAGGTAAGGCTTATGTTTTGAAATGTTAAAAGGTCTTGGCTCTGTATTTTCATAGCCTAAGGGCCGCCCTGAGTCTTAGGCCTTTTCACTTAGAAGCATAAGCTTCCATTCTTCTGCATTCTACACACGCTTTTATTAATGAACAGCAATAATTGTGTGACACTATTTCTGGGGATACTTGAGCAAATTTCTACTCACCCCAGATGGGTAACTGGGGACAGAACAAATCATGTGAGTATCACCAAAGTCTAACTTGGTAAACCAATGAGTTTTTTTTTCCCCAACATTTATTTCTTCAAGTTACATCTCAATCACTGCCCCCGCCCTCCTCCCCTTCCTGGCCCTACCCTCCTACGCTCTTCCTCCTTAACCCCCTATCTGCTTTTTTAAATTTCATTTTTGATTTTTTTATTTTTAAAAAAATTTTAATTTGTATTTTTTTTAATTTTTGATTTTTTTTAATTTTTTAATTTCATTCTTATTTACAACTGAATAAAAGTCCATTGTGTATATGTACCATGTTTTAATTATACATTTATCTGTAGATGGGCAGCTAAGCTGATTTTATTCTCAAGCTTGTTGGGGTTGATATGGAATTTACTATGCATTCATATTCAATGTTAATTGCTTGCCCTTCCAAGATCCTTGCTTACCTATGAGTAAATCACATGTCCAGGGTGACCTTGTGTAAACCTTGTCTCCAAAATTATCCCTGATTGGATAATAAAAGGCTGACAGCCTATAGGTGAGCAGAGAGAGAAGTGGAAGACAGGACTTCCTGGGAGTAGAGAGAGGAACTCTGGGAAGAAGAAAGAGGAAGCCCCTGTCGCCGGGAGACCTGATAGAAGAGGGATTAGTCTACAGGCCTGGAAGGTATAATTAGCTATGTGGCTGGACAGGGCGAGGTGGTCGGGTTAACTTAGATGAGCTAGTCAGGGGTCTGCCCAGCTAAGGCTTAAGCTTTGTCACACAATTATAGCTGTTCATTAATAAAAGCGTGTGTAGAATGCAGAAGAATGGAAGCTTATGCTTCTAAGTCTTGGCGTCTGTATTTTTATTGCCTAAGGGCTGCCCTGAGTCTTAGGCCTTTTCACTTAGAAGCATAAGCTTCCATTCTACATTCTACACAGGCTTTTATGAATGAACAGCTATAATTGTTGACACTATTTCTGGGGACTCGTGAGCATATTTCTACTCACCCCAGATAGGTAACTGGGGACAGAACAAATCATATGAATATCACCAAAGTCTAACTTGGTAAACCAATGAGGTTTTTTTTCCAGCATTCATTTATTTCTTCAAGTTACATCTCAATCACAGCCCCCTCCCTCCTCCCCTCCCAGTCCCACCCTCCTACCCTCTTCCCCATCACCCTCCTATCTGCTTTTTTTAATTTTTAATTTCTTTTAATTTATTAATTTAATTTTTAATTTCTTAATTTTTAATTTCATTCTTATTTACAACTGAATAAAAGTCCATTGTATATATGTACCATGTTTTAATTATACATTTACCAGTAGATGGGCAGCTAAGCTGATTTTATTCCCAAGCATGTTGGGGTTGACTTTGAATTTACTATGTATTCAAATGTTAATTGCTTGCCCCTCCAAGATCCTTGCTACCCTATGAGCAAATCACATATCCAGGGTGACCTTGTATAAACCTTGCCTCCCAAATTATACCTGATTGGATAATAAAAAGGCTGACAGCCTATAGGTGGGCAAAGAGAGAAGTGGAAGGCAGGACTTCCTGGGAGCTGAGAGAGGAACTCTGGGAAGAAGAAAGAAGAAGCCCCTTTCACCTGGAGACCTGAGAGAAGACAGATGTGTCTATGGGCCTGAAAGGTATAATTACCTATGTGGCTGGACAGGGTGAGGTGGTCGGGTTAACTCTGATGAGCTAGTCAGGGGTCTGCCAAGGTAAGGCTTATGTTTTGAAATGTTAAAAGGTCTTGGCTCTGTATTTTCATGGCCTAAGGGCCACCCTGAGTTTTAGGCCTTTTCACTTAGAAGCATAAGCTTCCATTCTTCTGCATTCTACACTGGCTTTTATGAATGAACAGCTATAATTGTGTGTTGTGTGACATTATTTCTGGGGAGACGTGAGCAAATGTCTACCCACCCCAGATAGGTAACTAGTGACAGACCAAATCATATGAATATCACCCAAAGTCTAACTTGATAAACCAATGAGGTTTTTTTTTTCTAACATTTATTTATTTCTTCAAGTTACGTCTCAATCACAGCCCCCACCCTACTCCCCCTCCTGGTCCCACTCTCCTACCCTCTTCCCCCTCACCCTCCTATCTGCTTTTTAAAAATTCATTTTAATTTTTTTAATTTTAAAAAATTTTTCATTATTTTTTTTCTTTTAACTTTTTAATTTTTTAAATTTCATCCTTATTTACAACTGAATAAAAGTCCATTGTGTATATGTACCATGTTTTAATTATACATTTACCAGTAGATGGGCAGCTAAGCTGATTTTATTCCCAAGCATGTTGGGGTTGAATTGGAATTTACTATGCATTCAAATGTTAATTGCTTTTGCCCCTCCAAGATCCTTGCTACCCTATGAGCAAATCACATATCCAGGGTGACTTTGTATAAACCTTGCCTTCCAAATTATCCCTGATTGGATAATAAAAGGCTGACAGCCTATAGGTGAGCAGAGAGAGAAGTGGAAGGCAGGACTTCCTGGGAGTAGAGAGAGGAGCTCTGTGAAAAAGAAAGAGGAAGCCCCTTTCACCTGGAGACCTGAGAGAAGACAGATGTGTCTACGGGCCTGAAAAGTATAATTACCTATGTGGCTGGACAGGGTGAGGTGGTCGGGTTAACTCAGATGAGCTAGTCAGGGGTCTGCCCAGGTAAGGCTTATGTTTTGAAATGTTAGAAGGTCTTGGCTCTGTATTTTCATGGCCTAAAGGCCACCCTGAGTCTTAGGCCTTTTCACTTAGAAGCATAAGCTTCCATTCTTCTGCATTCTACACTTGCTTTTATGAATGAACAGCTATACTTGTATGACATTATTTCTGGGGAGATGTGAGCAAATGTCTACTCACCCCAAATGGGTAACTGGTGATAGACCAAATCATATGAATATCACCAAAGTCTAACTTGATAAACCAATGAGGTTTTTTTTCCAACATTTACTTATTTCTTCAAGTTACATCTCACTCACAGCCCCCGCCCTCCTCCCCTCCCAGTCCCACCCTCCTACCCTCTTCCCCCTCACCCTCCTATCCTCTTTTTTTTAATTTAAGGTGTATTTCCCCCCCAACATCTCCCTCTTTTAGTGTTTTTCTTATAACAATAAATACAATACAAAACAATAAGAACAAGTAGGCAACAATTATGAAAATTATAAAGTACAACATACATTCTCTATGTCCAGTCCGTATGTATTTGATAACTAATAATAATATTCTAATATCTACCTATATATCTGGATTCATTTACAATAATCTGGGTGTGGGGTTACTTACAGGAGCAGAGATGATTCTAAGCTGCACCAACAGAGCCCACCCCAGCATAGGTGACAGCTCATGAAAGCTGGATACCTGGAGCACAGTGTGGCTCAATGGTTATGAGCTTCTTTCGGGCATTTCAATCCTTGTTTCTTCTAGACTGGTCTGTACTTCTTCCAGGATATTGGTCTGAGCCTATTATCATCAGCAACTCAGTCTGAAAGTAATCAGTAATCTTTACTGCTTATATACTCTTGGGGATGGAGGGACCTCTTGAATCTGGTCAGTTTCAGAAGTTTCTTGAAGCCATTTTGAGTTGTTTACTTCATATTTCAACAAGCTACATTGAGGGATAGAATGTTTCATCTCTCCTTTAACACCCTGTGTCTCAGAGATCTTGCCTCTATCATGGAAAGTCTTACTCTCAGAGGAAACTGATACACAACACTGAAGAGCAAGTATCTGCAGTAAGACAGGGTCCTTTCTGTATGTACCTAGGAGTAGTGTACCTAAGTCATATGGGAGTTTTAGTTTCAGCCTCTTGAGGAATCTCTACGGTCTTTCATTGCAGTGTCATTTGCATGCATTCTCTCCAGCAATGAATAAAGGTCCTTGCCAGCATTTGTTGTCAGATTTCTTGATGGTGGTCATTCTGACTAGGGCGAAATGGATCTCAAAGTAATTTTAATTTGTATTTCCATGATGCCTAAAGATGTTGGACAACTTTAAAAGTACTTATTAGTCATTTGTGGTTCCTCTTTGGAGAACTTTCTGTTCAATTAATTAGCTCATTTATTGACTGCCAGTTTTGTGTGTGTATGTGCATGTATGTGTGAGAGAGAGATTTCTGCAGTTCATTATATATTCTAAATATAACCCCCTTCTTGAACTATAACTGGAAAAGATTTTCTTCCATTCTGTAGGCTATTTACCTGGCTGATCATTTCCTTGTTGGGCAGAAACTTTCATTTCATGTTGCCCTATTTGTTACTTCTAAGAGTTATTTACTTTGCTATTCAGAGAGCTCTTAACTATACCTATATCTTCAAGTACACTTCCTGTGTGTACCTCTAGCTCTTACAACATTTCATTTTAAGCTAAAATTTTGATCCATTTTTATTGAATTTTGTGCACTCTGCTGTTTACTAGCAAGCATTGTTCCTGCTCAATGGCAGGCCATGCTCCTCCTACACACAGACCTTCATCTTGTTTTCAATTCAGCAAGTCTGTATCTTTCTGTTAATGTGTTGAGGTCATTTACATTTAAGGTCATCATTGAAAAGGATTTGCTATGTGTGCTATGATTTTGCTGGGTGATGTTCTGGTTGACTGAATTGTATTTCTGTTCTCCTTTCCTGTTAACTTGGGGGACTGTAGGGGTTTGAATGAGAAATACCCCAATTAAGCTCAGGTATTTGAACACTTGGTTCTGAGTTAGTGCTGCTGCTTATGGAGGTTTATTTAGGTGGTGCAACTTTTCTGCAGGAAGTGTGTCTCTGCATGGAAAGGAAGTTTTGAGATTAAAAAAATCATTTCTAGTATGTCCTTTCTGCTTCATGGTTGTATCTTCCTGCTCCTGTCACAACGCCTGCTACTGTTTCCATGCTTCGCCACCATGATGGATTCTTATTCCTCTTTAACCATAAACCCACATATACTCTTCATTAAAATCTGCCTTAGTTATGGTGTTTTAGCACAGCAGCAGGACATCTAATTCAGGATTTTATTTGCTTTGCTGTGTTCGCTAAGACTGATCTTTCCTCAGCTCTTCTTTGTTCAGGTGTTCTTTTCATAGAATGTATATTTTCATGTGTTCTTTAGGATGAGACTGTCTTCTTCCATTTGTATAGTATTCCTTTAAGAATCTTCTGCAGTGTTAGCTTGGTTGTAGTGAATTGCCTTAATTTGTATTTGTCTTGAAATATTCTTATTTATCCATTAATTTTGAAAGATAACTTTAATGGTTATAGCAGTCTTGTTTGGCAGTTATTTACTTTCAGGGCTTTAAGTATATCACTTCATGCATTCCTGGCTTTTAGGGATGCTAATGAAAAATCTGAAGTTATTGAGATCTTCCTGCCTGTGTGTGTGAGCTGATGTTTTTCCTTTACATATATTAATATTGTACATTTACTTTGTAGTTTCTACATTTTGACTATAATACAGAGTGGAAAAGTTCTTCTCTGGTCATATTTATTTGAGGTTCAACTGTCTCTTGTGTTTGGATATTAACTTCTTTCTCTAAGTTTGAGACATTTTAGCCATAACTAAATAACTTGCCTACTTGTTTTGCTTTTAGCCCAGATCCTCCTTCTGACCCATGATTCTTAGATGTGGTCTCTTGAATGTATCCCAGACTTGGAAGTGTCAGGAATGTTCATTAATTTTTGTCTTTATCTGTATCTGAGTATATTATCTAGACTTTGTAATATCTCCTTAAAATTCATTCTTCTACATGTACTCATTTGTTGTTGCTGCTTTCTGTGTTTTTCTTTTTTTAAATAAATAAATTTATTTATTTGTTGCTTCAGGTTACATCTCCATCATATTGTCCTCTTTCCCCCCTTCCCAGCTCCACCCTCCCACCCTCTACCTCCTAACCCTTCCATCCCACTCCTCTGGAGTGGAGTGTCCCTACATAACAGTCCCTCGCCCCAGTTCAGAAGTCATATGAGGACCAAGAGCCTCCTCATACACTGGGGGTCTACAAGGCAGTACCACCAGTGAGAAGTGTCTCATTGCCAGGGAGAGAAAACTAAAAAATAAACAAACAAAATTCTATGTCCATGTTCCCTTTGGTGCGTTGGTGATAGTATAGATATCCTGTACTATATAGCTAAAATCCTACTATAAATGAATAGATGCCATGTGCATCCTTCTGAGTCTGGGTTAGCTCACTCAGGATGAGCTTTTCTAGTTCCATCCATTTGGCTGCAAATTGCATAATTTCATTGTTTCTGATAGCTGAGTAATATTCCATTGTGTAGATGTACCACAGTTTTTTAATCCATTCTTCAGTTGAGGGACATCTGGGTTGTTTCCAGTTTCTAGCTATTACAAATAACGCTGCTATGAACATAGATGAGGAAACTTGTGGGTTTTTTTTTCTTTTTACTTTTTTTTATTAAAATTTTTCAAGTTACATCTCAATACAAGTTTCCTCCTTCCCCTTCATGTCCCACCTTCCTCCCTCTCCCCCATCTCTATTTTCTCCTTCTCCTCAGATGAGGGGAGCCCCTACATATTAACCCCCTCAATTCATTAGTCACATGAGAGCTAAGAGCTTCTTCTTGTACTGGGGCCAGATACGGCAGCCCATCTAGGGTAAGGTGTTCCACTAACAGGCAACAGGGTCCATGACTCACTGCTAGGTGGAGTTTTTCATAAGGTAGTTACGCTAGGTTCCTGTCCATTTGGGTCTATGGTTTGTAAGATGGTTGTCTTGTGCTATATGGCTAAAATCTGACTATAAGGATGCCATGTACATCCTTCTGAGCCTGAGTTAGCTCACTCAGGATGAGCTTCTCTAGTTCCATCCATTTGGCTGCAAATTGCATGATTTCCTTGTTTCTGATAGCTGAATAGTATTCTATTGTGTAAATATACCACATTTTTTAAATCCATTCTTTGCTTGAAGAACATCTGGGTTGTTTCCAGTTTCTGGCTATTACAAATAAAGCTGTTATGAACACAGTTGAGCCAATGTCCTTGTGGTTTAGTGAAAAATCTTTTGGATATATGCCCAGGAGCAGTATGGCTGAGTCTTGAGGTAGAACTACTCTCAGTTATCTGAGATATCACCAGATTGATTTGCTAAGTGGTTGTACAAGTTTGCACACCCACCAGCAATGGAGGGGTATTCCCTTTCTCCACATCCTCTCCAGAATGTGCTATCACTTGAGTTTTTGATCTTAGCCATTCTGACAGGTATGAAATGGAATCTTAGAGTCATTTTGATTTGCATTTCTCTGATGACTACGGATGCTGAATATTTCTTCAAGTGCCTCTCAGCCATTAGAGATTACTCTTTTGTGAATTCTTGGTTTAGCCCTGTACCCCATTTTTTGATTGGATTATTTGGTTTGTTGGTATTTAACTTCTTGAGTTCTTTATATATTTTGGGTATTAACCCTCTGTCAGATGTGGGGTTAATGACAATCTTTTTCCAATCTATAGGCTGCCACTTTGTTCTAATGACAGTGTCCTTTGCCTTACAGAAGCTTTTCAGTTTCATAAAGTCCCATTTATTGATTGTTGGGTCTTAAAGCCTGAGTTATTGCTGTTCTGTTCAGGAAGTTGTCATCTGTGCCAATGAGATCCAGGCTTTTCTTCACTTTCTCTTCTATCAGATTTAGTGTGTCTAGTTTTATGTTGAGGTCTTTGATCCACTTGGACTTAAGTTTTGTACGAGGTGATAAATATGGGTCTATTAGCATTTTTCTACAGGTTGACAACTAGTTAGACCAGCATCATTTGTTGAAGCTGCTTTCCTTTTTCCATTGTACAGTTTTGGTTTCTTTGTAAAATATTAAGTGACTGTAGGTGTGTGGGTTTATTTCTGGGTCTTCAATTCCATAGATGAACTGGTCTGTTTCTATGCTAAGACCATGCAATTTTTACTACTATTGCTCTGTAGTACCGCTTGAAATCAGGGGTGATGATACTTCCAGATGTTCTTTATTGTACAGGATTGATTTAGCTAGTCTGGGTTTTCTGTTTTTTGCATATGAAGTTGAGAATTGTTCTCTCAATTCTGTAAGATTATGTTGGTATTTTGATAGAAATATCATTAAATCTATATATTGCTTTTGGTAAGATGGCCATTTTTATTATGTTGATCCTACCTATCCATGAACATGAGAGATCTTTCCATCTTCTGATATCTTCTATGATTTATTTCTTCGAGAATTTGTGCATGCTTGGATAGAGTTACCCCCAGGTATTTTATATTATTTGTGGCTATTGTGAAGGGTGTTATTTCCCTAATTTCTTTCTCAGCCCATTTATCTTTTGTGTAGCAAAGGGCTACCGATTTTTTGAATTAATTTTGTATCCAGCCACCTTGCTGAAGATGCTTATCAGCTGTAGCTGCTCTCTGATGGAATTTTTGGGGTCACTTATGTATACTATCATATCATCTACGAATAGGGATACTTTGATTCCTTCCTTTCCAATTTGTACGCCTTTGATCTCCTTTAGTTGTCTTACTGCTCTAGCTATAGTTTCAAGTACTATGTTGAAGAGATACGGAGAGAGTGGGCATCCTTGCCTTGTCCCTGATTTTAGTGGAAATGCTTTAAGTTTCTCTCCATTTAATTTGGTGTTGGCTATTGGCTTGTTGTATATTGCCTTTATTGTATTTAGGTATGGACCTTGTATGCTTGATCTCTTCAAGACTTTTAACATGAAGGGGTGTTGGATTTTGTTAAATGCTTTTTCAGCATCTAATGTGATGATCATGTGTTTTTTTTCTTTTAGCTTGCTTATATGGTGGATTACATTGATAGATTTTCATATATTGAACCACCTCTGTATCCCTGAGATGAAGCCTACTTGATCATGGTGTATGATACTTTTGATGTGTTCTTGGGTTCGGTTTGCAAGTATTTTGTTGAGTATTTTTGCATTGATGTTCATAATGGAAATTGGTCTGAGATTCTCTTTCTTTGTTGAGTCTTTGTGTGGTTTAGTTATCAGGATGACTATGGCCTCATAGAATGAGTTTGGCAGTCTTCCTTCTGTTTCTATTTTGTGGAAGAGTTTGAGGAGTATTGGTATTAGCTCTTCTTTGAAAGTCTGGTAGAGTTCTGTGCTGAAATCATCTGGCCATGGGCTTTTTTTGATTGGGAGACTCTTAATGACTGCTTCTATTTCCTTAGGGTTATAGGACTGTTTAATTTGTTTACCTGATCTTGATTTCACCTGGTATGTGGAATCTATCAAGAAAATTGTCCATTTCACTTAGGTTTGCAAATTTTGTGGAGTACAGGTTTTTGAAGTAAGACCTAATGATTCTTTGGATCTCCTATGTGTCTGTTATTATTTCTCCCTTTTCATTTCTGATTTTGGTGATTTGGATATTTTCCCTCTACCTTTTAGTTAGTTTGGTGGAGGATTTGTTTATTTTGTTGATTTTCTCAAAGAACTATAGCTCTTGATTTCACCTATTCTTTGTATTATTCTCTTTGTTTCTAAGTTATTGATTCAGCCCTGAGTTTGATGATTTCCAGATGTGTCTGCTCCTCTTGGGAGTGTTTGCTTCTTATTGTTCTAGAACTTTCAGGTGTGCTTTTGAATTGTTAGTGTGGGAACTCTCCAATTTCTTTTTGAAGATACTTAGTGCTATGAACTTTCCCCTTAGCACTGCTTTCATTGTGTTCCATAAGTTTGGGTATGTTGTTCCTTCATTTTCATTGAATTCTAAAAAGACTTTAATTTCTTTTCTTATTTCTTCCCTGACCCAGAGACCATTGAGTAGAGAGTTGTTCAATTTCCATGAGTTTTTATGCTTTCTATTGTTTCTGTTATTGTTGAAATCTAGCTTTATTCCATGGTGGTCTGATAAAATACAAGGGATTATTCCAATTTTCTTGTATCTCTTAAGGCTTGTTTTCTTCCTGACTATATGGTCAATTTTGGAGAAGGTTCTATGAGGTGCTGAGAAGAAAGTATAGTCTTTTGTGTTTGGGTAAAATGTTCTGTAGATATCAATTAGGCTCATTTGATTCATGATGTCTGTTAGTTTCATTATTTCTCGGATTGGTTTCTGTATCATTGATTTGTCCCATTGGTGTCAGCGGTGTATTGAAGTTCCCCACTATTAATTCGTGGGATTCGATGTGCATTTTTGAACTTTATTAGTGTTTCTTTTATGAATGTGGGTGCCCTTGCATTTGGGGCATAGATGTTCAGTATTGAGATATCATCCTGGTGGATTTTTCCTTTGATGAGTATGAAGAAGTGTCCTTCCCCATCTCTTTTAATTAACATTGGCTATAAGTCTCTTTTATTAGATACTAAAATGACTACTCCAGCTTGACTGACTAGTCCATTTGCTTGGAATATCTTTTTCCAGCCCTTTACTCTGAGATAAGGTCTATCATTTTTGCTGAGGTGTGTTTCTTGTAAGCAACAGAATGATGGATTCTGTTTTTGCATCCATTCTGTTAGCCTGTTTCCCACCCCCCATTGGGGAATTGAGTCCATTGATGTTGAAGGATATTAATGAGCAGTGATTGTTAATTCCTGTTATCTTGATGTTGGTGGTGGTAGTGTGTGGGTGAACTTCTCTTCTTTTGGTTTTGCTGCAATGAGGTTATTTGCTTCCTCCGTTTTCATAGGTGTAGTTAACCTCCTTGGGTTGGAGTCTTCCTTCTAGTGTCTTCTGTGGGGCTGGATTTGTACATAGATATTGTTTAAATTTAGTTTTGTCATGGAATATCTTGTTTTCTCTATTTATGGTGATTGAAAGTTTTGCTGGGTATAGTAGTCTGGGCTGACATCTGTGGTCTCTTAGGGTCTGCAAGCTGTCTGTCCAGGCCCTTCTGTCCTTTAGATTTTCTGATGAGAAGTCAGGTGTGATTCTGATAGGTCTGTTGTTATATGTTACTTTGCCATTTTCTCTTGAAGCTTTTAATATTCTTTCTTTGTTCCGTACATTTAGTATTTTGATTATTATGTGGTAGGTGGAATTTCTTTTCTGGTCTAATCTATTTGGAGTTCTGTGGGCTTCTTATATGGTTATAGGCATCTCTTTCTTTAGGTTTGGGAATTTTTTCTCTATGATTTTGTTGAAGATGTTTTCTGATCCTTGGAGCTGGAAGTCTTCTCTTCTATTCCTATTCAGAGGTTTTGTCTTTTCATAGTGTCCTTGATTTTCTGAGGATTTTGTGTCAGGACTCTTAGATTTCACATTTTCTTTGACAGATGTATTGATTTCTTCAATTTTATCTTCTGTGCCCATGATTCTTTCTTCCATCTCCTGTATTCTGTTGATGATTCTTGTGTCTGTAGTTCCTTTTTTCTTTTTCCTAGGTTTTCCAGCTCCAGGATTGTCTTAGTTTGTGTTTTCTTTATTCAACTTTCCTTTTCAGGTCTTGAACCATTTTATTCCTTTCCTTCTCCAATTTAACTATATCCTGCATTTCTTTAAGGGTTTTATTCATTTCCATCACCTGTTTTATTGTATTTTCCTGTTTTTCTTTGGGGGATTTTTCCTCCCTTAAGACTTCTATTATTTCCATAAGCATACATTTAAGGTCATTTTCTTGTGTTTCAGTTAGGCATTCCAGGGCTTTCTGTGGCATTATAGCTAGGTTCTGGAGACACCATATTGCCTTAGGATTTTTTTTTTTTTGATAGTGTTCTTAGGCTGGCTTTTAGGACTCTGGTTGACCCTGCTGTTGTCTGGTTGTTCCTTGTGACCACTGGCCTTGGTGCCCAGGGAAGAACCCTTTTCCAGAGGCTGGCTGATCCTGTGATCCCGATGCCCACCTCCAATTGATGGGTAGGTCTCTGTAATTGAGACTGGATCTCAGAGAGTAGCTGCAGCTGGTTGTGACCCAATTGAGCCTATAAGCGAGGGGTTGGCATGGAGGGGACTGTTCTGTATAGTCCTGAGAACTGGCAATTCTCCTCTGAAAGGCAGGTGGAGCTACGGACCAGAGGCTGGATCTGTGTACCACTGGAACCTGGGTTCTCTCCTCACTGTCAAGGTCATTTTGGGTTCAGTAGCTTGGCTGCTTATTCATTCGGCAGTTATTGAGCTCCACTGGAACTGTGGTCTGGGACTGTGCATTGATCATGTTGGGAGCTCCACCCAGGAAGGAGGCCAGAGTCAGCAGACCTTTGACTGGGTGTTGTAGGAGCTCCAGTGCTCAGGTGGGTGGCCAGTCCCAGCTTTTGTGAGGGAAACAGTGACACAGCTGTGTTTGCTCTCAGCATGGCTCCTGATCACTCCACTGTGACTGGGTTTGGTCCCATGTCACTCAGATATTTTGTGCACTGGGTGCTGCCGTGTTGGAAACTCAGGAAAGAAGTTCTCACTGTCCTGTGTGCTCCTGTGGTCCATCTGTTCTTCCTGGGAAGGAAGGCAGGTCCGAGTGGAGGCTGGAAGTCAGGAAGAGAGGCAGGACCACTGACCTGAGACTGGAGCCATGGGCCACGGTTTAGGCCCGAAGCTCCTCTCCAGTTGGATGACAGAGCCAGCTGGTCTCAGAGTGGTTGTTCCTGAGCCCTGAGTATGCTGTTTTGTGTGGTGACCAGCCTCAGCATTTGCTGTGGGAATTCAGACACAGTCTGTTTCATGGTCAGCTTCAGGGCCTCACGTTTGCTCCACAGTGACTAATCTCAGCCTCCCACCACTCAGATACCATGTGCTATGGTCAGCACCATCTTGGAATCTCCTATTGCTGCTTTCTGATACAGTTTTTATTTGATTGTTTCTTTCATTTCCAGAATTTCTGTTTGGTACTTTCCCAGTGTTGCAATTCCCTCTGTACTTTATTTTTAACTTTCTTCAATTCTCTTTCTGTTTCCCTCACTCTAAAGATTGTCTTGTCAAGGCCTTGAATCAATTTACTAAATTCATTCATATGTTTATTTGAGTTTTCTACATGGCTACTGATCCTTTTAAAAAGTAGAATTCTGGAATCTTTCTCAGACAGTTCAACTATATTGGTATTTTTGGCCCATTAGAGGGAAATTTGGAGGTTAGTAATCTGACCAAGATTGAGAGGAGCACAAATCTATAAATATTTAGAAGATATTTTGACATGCTCATTTGATGACACAACAACAGTAGGACACATACACACACACACACACACACACACACACACACACACACACACACACACACACACCATGGCCTACTCAGTCATAGGCTTTTGACTAGGTTTATATTACCATACATGAAATCTCTCTTTCAAATCCAAACAGAAAGTTGTTGGCTACCCCATAAACATTACACTAGTGAGCATATCTTGCCTCACAAGCTGATATTTTAATATTCAGGTTTGACTTCTGTGTAAAACCTTGGGTGTCTTTTCTCCTCTTGCAGCTGTATAGCACCTTCCAGCTCTATAAAGGTAGCCAGCAAGGAGTTTCCTGGTCAGTTGAGGTTGATTTCTCTATGTCCTGTAAACAAAGTGTATGGTGTCTTCAGCAATATGGTCCTACCATTTAGTGAGTAATCAAGAACTATGATGTTTGGGTATCCTTGGAGGCCTCCCTGCCAATAATTCATAAAGAGGTATCCCATGTCTGACACTGAGACTTTCATTTAATACCCTGTATCTTCTAGGAGCAGCATTGTCTACCCATTCAGGGTACCTCTGTTCAAACTCCATTTTTAAATATATTTTTAATTAGCTTTAAAACTACTAGATTTTAATAAGGCTTCTTCATACATCCTTAGCTTTGTCTAATCTACCCTCTATCCTCTTCTTTTCCCATCCCCCTTTTTCCATTCCTACTTAAATATAAGCCTGAGTATCCCCATCCCAACCCCAGTTTTTCACCTGTGTTCTACTATCCCTTATAATTATTATTTTTTTACTTGGATTGCAAAATTATGGGTTTCCATACAGCTTTTTTATATACCCTTCATTTTAGTTAGGCCTTCTGCCACTCCCTTTTTCCCCTATGCTCCACCTTGTGTGTTTGAATCTTTCCTCCTCCATTCTCTCTCTCTTCTATCATTTTACCTATATTTTCCTACCTACTCTTCTTTACCGTGCCTGCCCTCAATGATTTATTTTTATTTTCCTTGTTTCCACATGTACTTCAAGATAAGCATACAAAACAAATATTCAAAGCTAGGTTCTACATATGAGAAAGAACATGCAGCATTTGTCAGTCTAGGCCCAAGTGACCTCACTGATTATAATTTTTGCATGTTCTATCCAATTACCTGTAAATTTTTTTTCTTTACAGCAGAGTAATATTTCATTGTGCATATGCACCACATTTTCCTTATCCATTCATTAGATACATGAAGATGGATGTGTGCAAGTATCTATGTAGTAGTATATAGTATTTTGTGAATATGCTGAGGAGTGGTGTAGCTGGGTCATAAGGTAGTTTTACTTCTAGTTTTTTTGAAACCTTCAGGTAGATTTCCTATGTTGCTGAATTCATTTATACTCCCACCAACAGTAATATAAGGTAACTCCTTTCCCCATATCCTTGACAGACAGCATTGGTTACTATTTGTATTCCCAATGATTGCCATTCTGACTATATCTTGTATTTGAAACCAAAAAAAGTTGAACTCATAGAAGCAGCAAGTAGAACAGTAGTTACCAGAAGGAAATGTAATTGAGAAGACAGTGGGGAGATATTTTTCATATGACACAAAAATGTCTTTTCCTGTAGAACAGGAGTATAGTAGAAAACAATATGTCATTTTTTAATTGCTAAGACAGATCTAATGAGTTCTTACTGAGTGTGATAAAGAGTCTGGCTAATGAAAGAATACATGCTTTATACAAGAGTAGAAAGAAAACAGATTTATTTATTATACTTCAAAGAGAGCAACAGTCATGGCAGTAACAGAAGAACCAGCTTATGATGATAAGCTGACAGGATGTCCATTTTGGGGGAGTTCTCATTTGGTTTAGGGTGGGTCACTTTCTGTTCAGCTCCTCAGCAAGTAATGCCTGATATGCAAGTGAAGACAGTCCAGATTGGTAAGTGTTAGGTCTGGGGCAGGGATGGGCAGCAGGGGAGATGAGAAACTGCTTGTAACTTCCTGCCATATGATTCCCATCATGCAAATGAAGGTAGCTCTATGATATCCCATTGAAGTTAACCTTTGGCCAGCCATTCTCCTGCTCTGCATTTCCAGTGTTTGAGTTGGAAGAGGTTCATGGATTTTTAGGGATGCTTTCTGAACCAGGTTTCTATTGGGAACCTCTTTCCTTTCTAATCTCTTGATAATGGCATATATTTCAATGTGTGTGTGTGTGTGTGTCATACCCAATAAATATATACAATTATTTGTCAATTTAAATGCATTAATTTTAAAGACAATAGCATTTACAGGGTTAGGCTACCAAGTATAAAACACTGATTTTTTTTAAATAAAAAAACATGTAACTAAGTGCAGAAAAATGTGGTGCTCAAGGATTTGAAGACAACATCAGAAAGAGATCAATTCTCTTTGAGAACAGAAAGAAATGACAGGCTGATATGCATATTTAACACTGGTCCTAGCAAAACTCTGTGAGGTCTTTGACGATACAGATAAGATTGTTCTAAAATATATTTGGAAACCCAGGCAAAGTAGAAGAGTTGATACACTTTTGGGGAAAAAAAACTATTTGATTGGAAGAATCACTCTACAGAGTTTCAAGATTTATACCAGCATTATGGTAGTCATCATTAGTGAAGTATCAACAGATTAGACATACTGCTCAATGAACCCAGGCACAGCCACTTACAGGTACAGACAACTAAATTTTTATAAAAGTGCAAAAGCAGTATCAATGGAGAAAGGACTTTTTTAATAGATGCTAGAATAACTGGACAACCACTAGCACAAATTCAAACTTTGCATAATGGGAAAAAATAAACTCAAAATGCATTGTGGATTTCAATACAAAATGGAAAACTATGAAATGTGTAAGAAGGCACAGGATATCTTTCAATCTTCCGAACACAGGACTCAACAGAATTATTTTTCTTTTTTGACATTTGTTTGTGTGCACATGTGTTTGCAGCACCACTGTAAGTATTGGGAGATCAGAGAACCACTTCCTTCTCTCCTTCCACCATGTAGTTTTTGGGATCTAATTCAGGTCATCAAGTTTGGCAGCAAGCATCCTTACCCACTGAGCCATCTCACTGGCCCTGACCTTAGCAGAATTCTTATACTTAACAAACAAAAATTGGAATTAAAAGGTCATGAGATTGGAGACACTCTAACACTTTAAATTCCTACATGAACAAACCAAAGCCTAATGCAAGCAGTCCACTAAAATCAGAAACTATACCAATCAGAAGCTGGGTGTAGGGGTCACACGGCTGTAATCTCAGGATTTCGAAAGTTATAGGAGGAAGACTGACTTCCAGACCAGCCTGGGCTATATACTGAGACGTTATTTCAAAATGAAAGGGACAGAGGAAAGAATGGAGGGAGGGAGGGAAGGGGGTAGCAATCAGAGCCACCAACTAACCTCTAGGGAATATGCCACCTAAGAAAAAATATGACACATTACTTGTCAGAGAGCTTTCCATTCCAGTGACAAATATGGGAGAAACCCTATTTAATAAAGAAAAAAGGCTTAGGCCTGCGCACCATTTTGGGGGTCTCAGTACATGATTGAAAGGCTCAACTGGAGCCTGTGGTAAGGCAGCACATCACAGCAGAGAGCGTTTGGTAGAATATAGTGGGGAAGTGAAGAAAAAAATTATGAAGAAACCCATGAGCCTACAGTCTCCATCAAGAGCCAGGCCCCATTGCTTAAAGTTTCCATAACCTTCCAATAGTACCACAGGCTGGAGAACAAGTCATTAACACATCTGTATGTGGAGGACATTCTAGGTCCAAACTATAGCACCACATAGCCACCAAAGACCTAAAATCTAGAATCAGTTTTTGAGGTCTCAAAAATTAATAATACGAACAGAGACATGACTCAGTGAGCAATAGCACCTGACACACAAGAATAATGGCCTGAGTATAGATCTCTGGATCCCATGTAAAAGCTGGACACAGTGGCACTTGTTTGTGATCCCAGTATTCCTACAGTGGGTAGGAGGTAGGGCCATGAAAATTCCCTGAACCTCAGAGAATAGGAAGCATGGCAGAAACAAGAAAGATCCTGGCTCAACAAGAAAGAAAAAGAGGACCACTCCCAAAAGTTGTCTTCTGACCTTTACATGAGCACTATGGCACAGAATATGTAATATTATACATATACACAAAAATAAATGAATACATTTTTACATCAACAGTGACACACATGATCAACACTTCACCAAAAACACAAAGTTAACTAATAAGTACGTGCTTAATCCCCAGAGCACTGCCCTTAGCCAGCTCTTCTCATTGCTTTTTAAACAAACTCGTCACTTCCTTGACACCATTCCCATAGCCTCTTGCCTTCCTTTTCCCCTCCCCCAGCTCTGTCCTGTGCACAGTAGCCTGACAAGGTACTCCCAACCCTTGTATGAAGTCAGTCAACCTGATTTGGTCCTCACAGACTATTCCTATCAACTCCACGCTGTGAACCTCATCTTAGTATCCAGAGGAGGCCAATCTTGGACACTTAAATCCTCTCAAGTCAGGCAGCTGCTGAGAAATGAGGCAAGGTGGTAAAGAAAAGAGAGGCATTCAAGCCTGCTAAGAGGGCCAAGCCTAGCTGTGTACAGCAGGGTTCCTTCTGCTGCTGCCCTTGTCAAACTATGGAGGCCACCAGCTTCTTTTCCCTCTCTTGTTCTCATATCAGCAAGAAATGGATTAATCTGGGATTTTCTATTCCTTAAGCAGCAAAAAGCTTTCAAATCAGTGTTAAATGTGTTAAAATGTATTGCTTAATGGCCAGCAAACTAACCTCTAGTTATTTCACTATGAAATTTGGTGAAAGTCAGGGAGTATGACTAGTTAAGTACAGAACAGATTATCCAGTGCAGAGAAGGGAAAAGTTGGTGTGGGGAGGGGATGTGAGACTCTCTATGTGTGTGTACACATGTGTTATGGGGTGTATGTTGTGGAGTGTACATATATGTGGAATGGTGAGTGTGTGTGTGTGTGTGTGTGTGATGTGGGGTACTATGTGTATGTGTTGTGGAGGACAAGGATGGGAGTGTACTTGTGTGTATGTTAAACTCTGTATATATTTGTGTGTATGGTAAATTCTATTTATGTATTGTGTGTTAGGGGGTTTGTGTTGTGAAGTATATGTGAGATGTTTGTGTGATATGGGGTGGTATGTGTGTGTGTGTGTGTGTTAAACTGTGTATGTGTATGTTCTGGGGTTTGTATTTCAAGGTGTTGTGTGTGTGTTGTGAGGTACATGTGTATGTGATGGGAGATTTGTGTGTATGTGGTTGAGGTGTGTATGTGTCTGTGTATGTTACCGGGTTTGTGTTGTGAAGTATATGTGTTGTGAGATGTGCATGTGTGTGTGTTTGATGTGGGGTGGTTTGTGTCTGTCTGTGTGTCTGAGTATGTGTCTAAGTATTCCATGCATGTGTTATGAACTGTTAAATGTCTGTATGTGTACTGTGATGTGTGTATATGTGATATGAGGTGTATGTGAGATGGTGGTGTGCATGTATGTGTTGTGGGGATAAGGATGTGAGGTGTGTTTGTGTTTGTATTAGACTTTGTGTTTTGTGTGTGTGTGTGTGTGTGTGTGTGTGTGTGTGTGTGTGTGTGTTGTGGGATTCATTTTATGAGGTGTTATATATGTATGTGGAGTGCATATATGTGGTGTGAGATATACATGTATGATATGTGATGAGGTAGGGTGGGATGGGGTGTATGTGTATATTGAGGGAGGTATGTAAGGGGTGTCTGTGTGTGTGTGTGTGTGTGCCACAGGGACAGATATACCCAGAATGAAAACAGTAGAGGGTGGAGGTCTTCAGGATTCTTTAAAACTCCCAGGTGGAACCTAGGTCCAACACACATCCTGCATGGACCTTTCCTGTCCAGCTGGGATATCCTGTGTTTGTCGAAAGGACTACACAGGGAAGCCATAGCTATTGTCCTTACCGAAATCTGCCAATGTGCCCCTCCCTAGGCTGAGGCAGCTGCCCCAACCAGAGGAAGAATGACTTTGGAAATGCGTTATCAGCATCCTCCATGGATTTCCTCACCTCCTGCCCAGCCTCATCAGCTGCTAGCTCCTCAGCATCCTCAGACAGAAACCTCAGAGGTTGGGACAGGGTCAGCATCCTGAAGCCAGCTGCTTTTGACAGTTTCCTTTCTTGTCAGGCCTAACCTTTGTGAAGCTCTGAGTGCACTGCTGACCACCACAGCCCACCACGGTCACAGCACAGACGGCAGGATGGTGCCCCAACCCAGGGCTGCCGCCTTCCACCAACGCTGGCCAGCCTGGATGCTGCTATGGGTCTCAGCCCTGAGCTGTTCTTTCTCCTCGCCAGCTTCTCTTCCTCCTTCTCTGGTACCCCAAGTCAGAAGCAACTATACTTTGGAAAGGACATTCCTCGGTCTTGATAAATGCAATGCCTGCATCGGAACATCCCTTTGTACGAAGTTCTTTAAAGAAGAAATAAGGTCAGAATCGCCATCAAATAAGTCTGAGGAGCAAATTGAGCTTCTCTTAGTGTGAAGATGTCTAATTTGTGGGTGGGAACTGAGAGAAACGAATTTAACAGTGGTAATGTAATGGGTTGACATAGGAGGGCAAGGGTAGAAACCAAATTGCAGCCCTAGATGCTAAATTCAAAGGTTCCGTTTGAAACTGAAAGGTAAAAAATCTTTTCTATGACTGAAGTAGCCTGGGATTGTTCAGTTTTCCTACTCATTCCTCATAATGGAAGGAATGAAATATATAGAAAGCTACTATGTGGCAGACATTTTAAACTGTCATAAGTAGCAACAATTGCACCCATTATTCACACAGTAAACAGACCTGGCAGGATTAAGGGACTTGCCCAAGGAAGACCTGGGATACAATCAAACACAGTTTGCTCCAACATTTCAAAGCCTGTTTTCTATTGTGTGATACTGATCTGAGGAAAATCAGTTCAGTTCACTGCAACGCATGTGACTTTCACCAAAAAATGGCATCAACAACACAGTCATGGAACATCTAACAAGACTAGGAACTAGGACGGGACCAAGTGGGAACAGTTACCACAACCCTGTTCCTTACCTTCTAGGTGGTCAGAAAGAAAGGACAAAATTACAAATAACAGTGAACTTTGGTCTGATGCAGGCTAGAGTACAGCAATGCCAGACAGGGGACACCAATTACAGAGATGGCTTTTCTGGAGAGAGGATTTCTGAGCAGTCTTACAGGATGAACTGAAGGTTTTTGGAAGGGGAAGGATTAAGACAGAAGAAGCATTTTAAACAAGGGTGGAGGCATGGGAAGTGATGGGAGGTGCTGGTAGATATGAACAAAAGAGAAGCCTGGAAGGACATATGAGGTTCAGGCCCTTGAAGGCTGGGCCAAGAAATGGGGAACTTAACCTGTGAACGAGTGATTCCCAGTTTTTTTTTTCCAGCACTAAAGACCTTTTGACCTACATCCTTTCTTCTCCCTCTGCCAAAACCTAACCTTATGCCTGTAAGATTCTGTGACCAAACAAAAAGCATAAGCAATGATATGCAACCTCTCTATTAAGCAGATACCTGTGCCTGTTCCATTAAATTACTAAAAGGAAACAATAAATAGAAAAACCCAATCAAAAATGTTAAACTTCTTTTCTATTTTTTGCTTGTTTTTTTATTACTACATATTCATTGTACAAAATGATGGGCTTCTTTATGGCATTATTTTGCATATGTTTATGCACCTTAATGGTATTATTCTATTCTTTTCTTTACCCTTCCTCAGAATACCCTTCCTTTTCTCAAATAGTCCCTCTTTATTTTCATTTCATATATTTAAAAAATATATATTCCACATATGAGAAAATTGTGATTTTTTTTTAGTCTACCTAATTTCATTTAATTTGATGATCTTCAAGTCCATCCATTTTCCTAAAAATGGCATACTTTTGTATTTCTTTATGACTGACTAAAACTCCATTTGTATGTGTGTGCCACAGAAAACATTAAACTTCATTTTTATTTTATATTTTATTTCACATATATGGGTGTTTTGCCTGCATGTGTATCTGTGTCTCAAATACATGGCTGCTCTTGAAACCAAAAGATGGTGTCAGATCCCCTAGAACTAGAGTTATGGACAGTTGTGAGCCACCATTTAGGTACTGAGAATCTAACCTGGGTCCTCTGAAAGAGTGCTCTTAACCAGTGAGCTATCTTTCTAGATCTGTTAAACCATTTTTTTTTTAATATTTTAGATGTTTTAGTGATTTTACGTGGACATTTGCTGTTAAGGATGTTTGGTTTCTGTTTTATTCTTCCTGGGGATTTGAAATGAAACCCAGGCAGAGACACTTTCACATGCTAGCCAAGTACTCCACCACTGAGCTACATCTCCAGCTTTCTCTACGAAGCCTTTTGTAAACTCTTTGTTAAGATTGCAAAGTTGAAGCATCCCTAGCTAAGACTACTCTGTTGCAGACAATAGAGAGGGTGTTAAGGTGGGAGATTAAATCCATGTTTCAGGAGGATCTCATAGAAAACTGTAGGCAGGGTGGCCTGGGATTGCTCTCAGGCACTGAAGAACCAGATAAGAGATTATTTCGGACAAAAGAAAGCAGAAAGGATACTCCTGGATTCCGAATTGTTCATTTTGTTGACTGACACAATGTGAAAGGAAGTAATATAAATATGGAGATGTTGAATTTGAGCTCAGAGCTTCCTTCCTAGGAAGTTGGATGCAGAAAACTGAGGGTATAATGAAGTGTGCTGATTACTCAGAGAAAGTAGCAGTGAGAATATGGACATAATTTAAGCTGGGAGTGAAAGAAACTGAAGGATTCCAATGTAGAAGAACTCTAGGCTCCCATCCTCCTTCATCAAGTTCAAGACTTTTTTCTTGCAACCCTGTTTCATTCCCATTCAAGACTTTCCATGTGCACCTAAAGAGGAAGTGTGAAGTTGCACACAGGAAAACATCAGACAGGGCATGATTGTGAGGTTACAGCACTCTGTGCTGAGAATGCTTAACCTTAACACAAAGAGGCAAAGAGGGTCCGAAGGTATGGACCAGCTTAATATCTTCCTTGCTACCTTATAAATAATTTTCTTTTATCATAAGCATAGTAATTACTTATTTCAGAAATGTTGACTAGGAGAAATTCAAACTAAAAATGATATAGAATTCATTCTGAAATGGGCTAGAAAGATGGACCATGCATGGGTAAAGTGCTTGCTATGAACTTGGATCCCTGGAACCCACATAAAAACTGGACATGGCTTCCATGGGCTTGTGACTCCAGAACCAGGAAGTGGATGGATCCCCCCAGAGACCCTGTTAAAACAAACAAACAAATTAAATCTTAGTGTTAGGAAGGCACAGACAGATAGGATCCTGCAGCTCATTGGCCAGCCAGCCTAGCTGAATCAGAGAGGACTAGGTTCTGTGAGAGACCCTGTCTCAAAAACTAAAATGGGAGTAGTTGAGAAAGACTCCTGACATCAACTTTTGGCATTCACATATACATACAAACTGGAGTATCTGCACCCAATACACATGTGGATAAAGGCAAACACACACAAACACATGCATGCACATGTGAACCTGTACAAAGGGCCAATGGTTCTTATAGACTCTTTAGGGACTTTAATAGCATATGAAGAGCACTAGTTCACATGATTAAATATTCTTTTCCATAATCTGATTTTTAATATCTTCATGATATTCAGTTACATCAACCAACTATAATATTCTCAGTTAACCCACTATCATGGGACGACAGGATTTTTTTTCACTTTTCAGTATTGTAAACAGTGATGTGTTAAACATTCCTACAGCAAGATTTTGTGCATCTCCTTTATTAATTGCCTGTGACAAACTC
Source organism: Lophiomys imhausi (assembly GCA_907164525.1). Lineage (NCBI taxonomy): Eukaryota > Metazoa > Chordata > Mammalia > Rodentia > Muridae > Lophiomys > Lophiomys imhausi. Next base: position 981,709 of record CAJQZJ010037357.1, on the reverse strand, counting down.
TTAAAAATGGTATATTTGGATTTAAAAAGCTAATTTTCAAGATTATATTATACATTTACATGTATGTATCTTCGAATGAGTACTCCTAACTATAAAACTCATTTCTTGCACTCACAAATATTTGACTTGATATTAATATTAATCAATAATAAATTACATATACAAAATTAATATTACATAACAATGTACTAGAGAAAATATCTGTATATTGTATATGCTAGAGCTATTAATATTTTAATTTTATATGGTTTTTTAATCTATGGAATATATTTATTAATATCAATCATTCTTTAGCTTACATTTTTCCAAGCTGATTTTTTTCAAGTTTATTGGCCCTTCATGTTTCTTCTTTGTTAAGGTGCAAGTTCAACTCTTTTACCTCTTCTCTCTCTCTCTCTCTGTCTCTGTCTCTATCTCTGTCTGTCTCTGTCTCTGTTTCTCTCGGTCTCAGTCTCTGTCTCTGTCTCTATCTCTCTCTGTCTCTCTCTGACCTCTTCTTTTCCTCCCTCTCTCCCTCCTTCTGCTTGCTTTGGTGCTGAGACTGGAACCAGTACATGCTCTGTCTCCAAACACTATGCCCAGTCCCTTTGCCTCCCTCTAATGGTATAGTTGTTCATCGTGGTCTTGTTTATCTCCTATCCAAACATTTCTCTATTTTAAAAAATATTCCCACTGGGGCTCAGGAGAAAGTCCATCTCAGGCTCTCAATAGTGTGGCTGCAATTCTCTAGCCTGGTCCTTGTGTGTACATTCTATCCCTGGTCCTCATTCAGGACTGAACAACGCTGGGATGCAAATGAAGGACAAGCTTTCCAGGCTAGCTGGGTAAACACAAGATCCACAATTGGCAAATGAATATACTTTGCCATCTTTATCTGTCCTTTGTAAGGATGCTAGTGATACACCAGGGCCTACCCACTCAACCACTGGCAATTGAAAATTAGAATGTGGCCCAGCAGTGGTGGTGCACCCCCTTAATCCCAGCACTCAGGAGGCAGAGAGATACATGGATCTCTGCATTCAAGGCCTGCTGGGTCTGCAGAATGATTTCCAGTTCAGCCAGAGTTACACAGGGAAAACCCTGTCTCAAAAAAAATAAAAATAAAAATAATTGGAATATCTTCTGACCAGTTTTTCTATGCAAACTATGTTGACTTTTGCATCCTAAATCAAAGAAAAAAACGTTGTAGGAAACTGGGATATTAGGTGGGCCTGACTGACATGCTCCTTCTACTGAAAATATACTTAGAGAAGAAACTCTGCATGGTCCCACCAACCAGAAGGATCCACCAGGGTCTACTTTGTCCATATTGTGTATGCACTTAGTTGACAGTGTTTTGGAAATATTGACAGAGGCCCAAAAAAATGGAGTTTGTATCAGGGTCAACAGTAACAGTAAGAATAAAGCAAGTTTATAAGGGAACCAGCAGATAGCAGGCAAAAGATCATGGTTAACTGTGTCAAGTAATATGACTATATCCTAAGAGCTTTGGAAAGATGTTGGGTGGGTGGCTTAAGGACTCAGTGTGATCCAAAGACATGTAAAAAGAGAAGAGAGACAAGAAATATTCTGGGAGGCATACATGGCCAGAATCCTTCCTAAGGGTTCTTGGGCCCTTACCAGGACTGATTCATTACCTCATCCTCCTGACTACATGTGATTGGCCTACTATGCCCAATCCCTACTTCCAAAGCCTTAAAGAATGTTCAAATACCTCCTACTGGCTAGTGAAGGGCTTTCCAGAAAACCAACAAATTATTAAGTTGGGTTTCCTTTTGTTTGGTTGGTTGGTTTTTGGCTTCCTTTCTCCCTTGCCTTTTTTTTTTTTTTTTTTTTTTTTGTCCTCTTTACAAAAGATTTGGTAGTTACTTTTTTTTT
>CAJQZJ010037357.1:942845-979821 GCA_907164525.1 Lophiomys imhausi | reverse complement strand
TCTCTAGAAACACCCTCAAAGGCATGCCCAGAGGTATATCTCAGATAATTTGGAATCCATTCAAGTTGGCAGTGAAAATTAACTCTTATCGAAGAGGACAGTAGTTATTGCTTTAGTTAGTTTCCTGACCCCAATTCAGAAGCCTTGGTAGCTCAAGGACCTATACAATCTGTCATTCATCAATTCACCCATGTGCCCATTCATCTACTGTCCAACTGCTCATTCATCCAGGCTGTCCTCCATGCATTCTTCTGCCCCACCATCATTTTGTAGATTATATGATCCTATCATTTGAGCATCTCTCTCCTCACATACGCATCTTACATTCAAATATCCACCATGGTCCACCTATACATCCAAGCATTCGTTCATCCAACTACAGGGTATTGGGTACTAACTTGGTAAGAAGCACTCTGCTAAACTCTTGAGTTATAAAGTTGAAAGAAGAGACCATATCTTTGCCATAGAGGATCTTGTATTGAAAAAAAACAGATAAATTAATGGCTAAAGCACAATATATAAAATTACCAATGCAGAGTGCCATAGGAACATGTAGAAAGAACGCTATCTCAACTAAGAGTAAATGAATGAAGATTAGAAGGAGTGGTACCTGTCTTGGATTTAAAGGATTGAGCAGGTGTTATCCAGAGAAGAAAGAAGAAGAAAGTCTTTCAGACAAAGGGAATGGTATGTCAGAGGCCTGAAAGAATGCAGTTATTCCAGGGTATCCAGTAGTTTAGTGAGAAAAATGCAAGCTTATAAGGAGAATGAACAGCAGGTGATGAGCCTTGGAAGATCATTGTGGACTATGCTAATGACTGACTGTACCCTGAGAGTTTTAGAAAGAAGATAGATGGGTTTAGGGTTCAGCATAGAGCTGAAGGATGAAAACAGAAGAGAGACAAGAATTGCTTAAGAAGGTATGTATGAGCATAGTGGAAGAGAAAATTCCATTTTAATTCTACTTCAATCTTCCCCCACCACCACTACCAAACTTATACCTGTCCAACTCACCTTGATATTTCTCCCCAGTTCTGAGGAGGTATGGTCCTGCTGGTCTTTTATGCTGTAAGTGACTTGGTCAGCCTCACCTCAATCATACCCATGACCTCAATTCAAAAGAAAGAGTAGAAAGTTGTCTGGGGTTTTCTTTTTGTTTGTTTTTTTTTGGGGAGGGAGGTTGTTGTTGTTTGGTTGCTTTGGGTTTTTTTTTTTCCAAACTCCAGCAAGGCCTATGTTTTCACCAGCATTTTTCTAATCAGTGAATTAACCAGACAACAATGTGAGAAACACTTCTCTTTGCAGCACTAAATGTCACGCCATTTTGCATGGGAGAGAACCTGTGTATTTTTCTCTCAAATTTGTGGAATTTTTTTGGCCATCACTGAACCTGCAGATCACTTAAAGAGACACGCTGTCATCTCATCAGAGCTTCCTCAGAAAATGACAATAGGAAAAAAACAACAAGCCAGGCGTGGTGGCACACGCCTTTAATCCCAGCACTCAGGAGGCAGAGGCAGGGGAATCTCTGTGAGTTCAAGGCCAGCCTGGTCTACAAAGCTAGTCCTAGCCAGCCAGGGCTATTACACCAAGAAACCCTGTCTTGAAAAACCAAATAGATAGATGATAGGTAGATAGATAGATAGATAGAATGAATGAATAAATAAATAAATAAATAAGGACAATGACCTTGTCCCACAGAGCAAGAAGTCTACCAGTTGGTTGAATGGAATTCCTGGGATCTTCCTCCCTTTATCACTAATTACCTGAGATTCTGTCTTCAGTTTTCTCATCCCCAACACAAGATGAAAATGGAGACAAGGACATAATAAATTTTTAGGACTTGCCAGTTCTAGCCTTTAATAATAATATTATTGATCTGCTCCCATTAGCTAATTCATAAGATAGACTATATAGGAATAAACAATGGTAAAGTGGTAAAGTTTGCAAGCTCTGCAGCCTTGAATGCTATTTCTTCCTATTCCTGATCAAATGTCTTTGGAAAAATGATGTAACCATTCCATGCCTCAGGGTCTTCATCTGCACATTTTGTAATGCTATCAATCTCATAGGTATACTGAAAGGATTATGTGCTGGAGATGTAGCTCAGTAGTAGAGCATTTGCCTAGCATATTTGATATCTTGGCTGCAATCTTTAGTACCACACACAATAAAAGATTAAACAAATTAATATACACAAAGAGTTTAACAAAGAAGTTGACATACTTAAAGGTTTCATAAATGTGTGTTATTATCATTATCACCCCATTGTAAGTCCTAAGTTCCATTACCTTTATAGGGTTGGAACCTTATGACCAAGAGAAGCTACTAGAAGCAGGACTACCTCTGCTAAGAGGCCCTGAGACCTTTTTAGTCCTTCTTAGAAGGGAAAATGAGTCCTCACAATTGTCCTGAAATGTCTGGTAAATCTGGCTTGTTTCAAGCTCTGTTCAAGTTCATCTTTTTCAATATCCCTGTGGCAAGGTTCTTAAACAGAACCACCTGTGTTTGCATCCATCGCAATTTGCATCCATGCACTGCAGAGGCAGCTTGCTGACAGGATTTTCTCAACTCTGAGAGGCTGGAGCTCTAATATGGAAGGGACTCAGAGACCTGGGCTCTCCTGCTGTTGTTCCTTGACCTGGACCTTTTGTCCTTGAAAGTTTTCTTTGGCTTACTTTGCTATCAAAATACTAGGAATGAACTGCTGGTGTGGTTCACACAAGGCCCTGAGCTCCGTCCCCAGCACTGCAAATAACAATCAATCAGTGGAAAATTTGTAATCTCTTTGAGCAAAGCTGAATTATATGAGTAAGAAAACAAAACAATATATAGTTGGGGCTCATCAAAATGGTAATTCTTTTTATTTTCTTCTTTCAGTCAAAATTTCAGTATTTAAATCTTTTTTAATTAACAAAATGCTAATTTATCAAAAATATACTAGCCAAAACCCACTACCCTGGGCTACCCAATAAAGTTCAATAACAAGAATTTAAAACTCTCATTTAAGTTCAATATTTGATATAATCTGATTTTTTTTCACTTGCAGTATGACCTTCAGTTAATAATAATGAAGGCAACTTTTTCTGAGTAATTTTTTTCAGACATAAATCTAAAGCAGATTCAACATTCTTCCCTAATGGAAATGTCAGCACACAGATGGAGAAATGACTCTGTTAGAAAGGGTAATGGAGGAGCCTAGGAAGTCAGCAGACAATAGGCCAGTGCCTCTCCCCTGAGGAGGATTAAAAGCTGACCAAAGCCATGGTGCTCAATCACACACCTGCTGGAGCCAGATGGCTTCAAATCAGATGCACATGGATGCCTGAAATTTGCTTGGTGCTGATGATTTAAATCAATGTTGATGGGGCTCCTTGAGGTTGAGTATGGGGGTGTGACGGTCTCTCAAGTTCAGGCCCAAGAGCTTCTTGGAGAACTGTGTTTCCAAGACTCAGGCATTGGTCAAAAGGTGGTTTAGACAAATAGAGTATATAAAGTGAAGTAGTTGGAGTTTTATACCCCTGATTATCAACATTGTGTTGGATTTTGAGCAAGATACTTAAGCTCTCTCAGCGTCAGTTACTGCACCTGTAAGGTAAGAGAGTGGGGTACGAAAAGAACCAAAAGTGTAAAGCTATCTTTTGAAAATGCGGTGGAAGTTCAAAGAGCCATAGTCGGCCCTTCTGTACATTGGGGGAAGAGGATAGTTTCTGTGTTACCTCTTTAGACATCATATGTTACTTCTAAGTTTGGCCAAATACAGATAATTCTCTTGTACAAAGAGTTTAGAACAAATCAAAGGAAAAGAAATGACCAGATAGGCTGTTGTCCCATTTCCCTGCCCCTCGGTTCTGCTGACCTCTGTCTCAAAGGGTTATCCTATGCTTCCCACAGGTTTGACAACTCACTGGCTTCCCACCTGGGACTTCCTCCTCAGGACTTGCCTTCTTATGCTGCAAATTACTCAGATGAGTTTGAAAACTGGAACCCTGTGGAGATTTCTCCACTGGTCAGCAAGTACCAAAGTGAGATCTCTGACAGGAGGATATGTACTACTGCGTCAGCTCAGAAGACCTGCAGCATAGAGCACATCCTTCGGAAAACAGAGAGGTTCCAAAAATGGCTGCAGGCCAAGCGCCTCACATCTGACCTGGTGCAGGTGAGTGCAGGTCAAGGGTGGCAAAAGATGTCCACTCACACCTCATACCTTAGAACACAGGGGCTCTCGACCTGTGGGGGTCAAATGAACCTTTCACAGAGATCACCTAACATGATTGGAAAAGAGATATTTGCATTTTGATTCATAACAGTAGCAAAATAACACTTATGAAGTAGCAATGAAAATAATTTTATGGTTGGGGGTCACCACAACATGGGGAACTGTGTGTATTAAAGAGTCACAGCATTAGGAACGTTGAGGACCACTGGTCCAACAAAAAAAGAAAAGTTGTGTCTATTTAAAGCTATCTAAAGTGTGATAAAACAATCAAAAAACAGAGAGGCTTGTGACAAGACAGGAACTAATCAAAATTTGCTTGTAAGGCTCTGTCCTATCATCATCTACCACTCTGTTGTGTGTGATCCTCGGGGATTATTTGGTAAATTGTCCCTAGCTGTCACCTTTGAACTGAAGGTTTGACAGGATGACCCTTACCAGCCCACTTCCTTGACAGGGTTAAATTCACCTTCAACTTTCCCCTGGGTGCCTTCTCAACCCCCAGGGAAGGTGAGCCTTTGCTCATAACAGCTTCCATAAAAGGGCCAGGCACGGTGACACATGACTGTAATCCCAGTACTCAAGAGGTAAAGACGGGAGGAGCATGCCACAAGTTGGAGGCCAGTTTGGGCTACATAGTGAGACTGGCACACACACACACACACACACACACACACACACACACACACACACACCACTGACTTTGCTCTGCTCCTTTAGCAGCCTTGACTAGTGCATGTTGAAACTGTTTTGAAATAAGGTGTCAAGCAAGAACAGTGCTGGTCTTCAAGGCACCATCTGACACTGGATAAAGCTGAGCTTTCCAAAATTGTCCTTTCCCCTACTTTCCTGTTAACAAGTCCGTACTGAGGCACACAGTCCCCCAAGGCAAGACTATTTCCATCTGGAAATTGGGAAACTGAAAACGAAGGAACTTCCTAGTGTACAAGATACATTCCAAAACCTGTGGGGCTGTCTGCTACCACCACAGCCAGCAGAGTAAGGATTCGATCCCAGGGAGGTAAGAAAGTAGTTCCGTTCAACACAGCTAAGTAGCCAGTTGGTTGGTTCAAACTTCAGGAGTCTGAACCGAAGTAGTTTATTTGAGGCATATTTAAGCACAGCACAATTTGGTGAATAACTTCCCAGTGATAAATAACTCACTCCCGTATATACATGAAAATTTAATACATGGCTACATTGATACTCTTTGTAAAGTATATGTGACATCTTCCATAAAAATAGGACCTATAAATTAACAAGCTCTTGAGACATAGTGCAAAAGTCACCAGAGTATTAATCATGTCTTCTCCCAGCTTTCTGAGGGAAAACAGGTTAGGTATTTCTCTCTTTGGAGACACAATCCTGTGTATTTAGGATTCTTGGTTCCCCTCATACTTATCTATGAGCACAAGAACCTGCATGCCTCCACAAAAGTCATTATAATTCGGCTAGATGGACCTTAGGCTCTAGCACAGTGGCTCTCAACCTTCCTAATGCTGTGACCCTTTGTTACATACACTTTCATGTTGTGGTGACCCCCAACCATAAAATTATTTTTGCTGCTACTTCATAAGTGTTATTTTGCTTCTGTTGTGAATTGTAATGTAAATATATGATATGCAGGATACCCTCTAGGGGTTGCAACCCACAGGTTGAGAACTGCTGCCCTAGACTAAGGTAAACACTTTTCCCCTTGTGCTCTAGACACTTCCATAATAACAATAGACTGAGAATCATCCTGTGAGTCCTGACAAGTTCAAAACACCCTTCTGGTGCATCTAGAGTTACCTGGATTCATGTATGTGGACACTAAGGCATAGGCCAGAGACCCATGGAACATGACACCTGTGTTTGAATCTTAGACCTGCCACTAAAAACTGTGGCAGAATGAGAAGAAACTGGGTCCCAGGAAGAACTGGGTGCTTCTGGTTCTCATTCATGCAATCAACAAGTTTCAACAGCTGTGCTTCAGCTGAAGATTTGGAGATGAATCACACACAGCCTCCTCTCCCAGGAGTATTGGGCTCAGTGGTGGAGACAGATAAGAACACAAACTACCAACTCTTTCATGTCATAAGGTCTCTATGGGGGCAAGGGACAGACTACTGACTTGAGTCTTTCATTCACTGACCAGTGGCCTTGAGTTTAAACCTTAGACTCATCACACTCTGCTTTGGCATTCCTGCTGAAAAGTCAATCAGAAGAAGGCATCTGGATAAGCTCAAAAACCCTCCAGGGTCTGACATTCTTTGACTTCTGTGGCTCTGCTGTGTTTACTTCACAGACAGACCTGAAGTCTCCTGTCACCAAGTGCTGAGCTGAGCTTGAATTTTCTCACTTCTAAAATGGCAGGATGTGTGCTTCCTGTTCTGCCTGATTCCTTCATCCTACTACAGATAAGAGATGCCTTAGAAAAACCCACCACTCTAGAAATACATGTGGCATTTTGATAATAAGTGATCCCTTTGCTTTTATTTATTACATAAATATTTTCTCCATATTTTGTTCATTTTGCACTTAACATGTACCTTGCAGGTTTCCCTTCTTTCTACCTAAAAAATATCTTTTACTAACACTTAATAAGGCAGCCCAAACCATAACCATAATCACTTTTCTTTAGCCCTCCCCTAACCCATCTTTTCAACCCCACTAGACTTTCTCCTTCCTTGTAAAATAACAAAAAAGTATCAACAACCATTTTATAAATTCTGGACAAAGTCCGTTATTTTTCTACTCACTAAGATCAGAACCATCAGTATGCTTTTCTGGCAGCATCGTCTCCCTTTCTTGTCATACTTTCTTCCCAGAGATCCTTTGCCTTTGGCATCTACAACCTGTATGCACTTCATTTTTTTGCTATGCTTTCCTGTTGCCAGAAGTCATCTGACTATCACACACATGCCTGTTCTTTGCTTCTTAGCAAAATTCAGTTTCAAATAGATCCTTCTTCACCATCAGTGGAGGGAAAAATCCGTCACCTAGCATAATCCAAGAAAATTGAAGACCTGAGTTTAAAACAATCTTGTAGTAAATATTCATAACAGTGCTACTTATAATAGCCAAATGATGGAAACAACCCAAGTGTCCATCAGCTGATGAATGGCTAAATAAATGTGTTCTATCCAAACCATGAACTATTTATTAATCAGCCTTAACAAGGGAAAAAGTGCTGATTCACACTTTTGCATAGATGAACCCTGAAAACATGTTCCATAAAATAAACCAGACACCAGAGGGCAAATGTAATTCTATTTATAGGAAACAGATGCAGTGAGCAAATGAACAGAGACAAACAGAAGATGAGTGGTTGACAAGCTCTAAGTAAAGGAGAAAATTCAGAATGACTATTGTTGGGATGCAGTTCTTTTGGGGATGAATGGATTTTAGAAATAGGTATCGATGATTTTTTCGTATCTTTATAAATGTCCTAAAACCCATCAAATTATATAGTTTAAAATGATTAATGTGAAAAAATGATTAACATGTCCAGACATTGTGGTATCATAGCTTGTAGTCCCAACACTTGGGAAACTGGGGCAGGAAGCTGGCAGGTCTGAAACCATTCTGCACTGCGTAGTGAGACTTTTTATCAAAAGAATCAATAGTTAAAGTGTTCAACTTCATGTTCTGTGAACTTTAGCTCAGTAATAAAAGGAAGTGTGGTAGGGGCAAATGTGATCAAAGAACATTGTGTCTGAGTATGAATATGTTCTTGTGAAACTCAGTGCTAGGTGTGCTGAACATATGCCAATAAAAAAAGGGAGGAGCCATTAAAAAGCTAACCTATCTTGTGACTCCATTCTTTTAAAAAGCATGTGATGGACAGCTAACCTAGTGTATCCCAGGCCAAAATAATAACTGTAGGAGCATTCCACTGGCAGTGTTCCAGGAAACCGTTTGAGTACAAAGCCAATAGTGTAATTCTCAGGCATAAAAATAACAGCAGTGTTTCGTTAACGATCTCAGTTCCTAATACTGCCAGCCTTCTGTATTAGTGAACTCCATGTCTGTGGACTCCACCAACCACAGATCAAAAGATAATCTTGGGTGCTTACTTGCAGTCCTAGCTACTTTGGACTCTGAGGCAGAAGAACCCCTAGAACTCAGGAGTTCTAAACCAGTCTATGGAACATAATGAGAATCCAACTAAAAACGCTCTAAAATAAAAGTGTCTGTATTAACTGTAAGCGTACTTTTTCCTTGTTCTCTTTCCCTAAACAACATAGTGTAACTATTTGCATATGATTTAGGTTATTATGAGTCTTCTAGAGATGATTAAAATGTTGGAGATGTGCCTAGACTCTACACAAGTGCTCCAACACTTTCTATAAAGGATAGAGTATTGTGGAGGATCGTGGACCCAACCATATACCCATGCATTCTTCCCCTCTAACTCAGATATAGAGAATCCTTCTCAATAGCAGTCTCTGGCCCTGATCTCATTCAGAATAAGCTGAGATCTCTGCGTGACCATTCATGCTAGACTTGGCTGAACAGCTCTGCCCTGTTTTTCTGACAGCCTATCAGGCAGAAGTCCTTATTTCTGGTTGGGAAATCCTGTTTATACTTATGTGGGAGTTTTATGCACCCAATGGGGATCTATTAGGGGATGGGAATGAGATGTACTTTGTCTTTCAAATTACACCAAATAGCCCAGAGCCAGCTCAGCCTACCAACCAAGCCAGCCCTGGCATTCTGTCAGCATTTAACTTAAGTTGCCCACCCCAGCCCCCATTTCCTCAAGAGTCACTTTCTAACAGTGATTTGACCAGATCCCTTAAGTGTGTGTTTGTGTGTGTATGTGTGTGTGTGAGAGAGAGAGAATGTACGTGTGTGTGTGTTGGTATGTGTTTGGGGGAGGTAGAAAAAAGCCACAATAAACTAACAGCCCTTGTTCAGAGAACTGGCAAGGCAGAGTAGAGAGGAGGAAAAAATTAAAGAAATAAAAGTAAACTGAACCAAGGACCAGCCAGTCATTGGGCCTTAGATCTGTATGCTGTGTCTTCTTGGTTATTAATAAAGTTGACAAAGGTGAAAGATCCAGTGGTCCTCATCAGAGGCATCTGGGGCTCCCCTCCTGCAGGGACAAGTACAGCTTTGTCATAAAGGCATTCTCTGGAGCCACAGAATATCTGCAGCAGAAGCTGCCAAAAATGGTGTCAGGACTAAGACTCAAGAGGAAGTTGAAAATCCAGAGTGTGTGTGGCTGTGTGTGCCCAGTGCTTACAGTAATAAGACCACGAGTTTTCTGCATTGTTCTGATGGAAATATCCCACAGCCTAAATTGCTAGTCCCCAAACAGAAGCACAGCAGAGAACAAACACCACCCTGTTTTTCATGATGCGCTTGTTTGTAGAACTAAAAGAAGCCTTCTTCTGCTATTATGCCAAGTTCAAAGGAGCAAGCACCCCAGACAACCAGGGTTGGAAAGGGAAAAACACACACCCTCGATCGAGTCTGCCTTTCATCCCCTTAAGAGCCATCTAATGTGCCTGGGACATAATCCTAGCTGCATCTCTGGAAACCATCTCCAAGGAGAATGGGCTAGATGGCCGAGGAGCTTTTTGACCACTAGATGGCAATACAGAGTTTCTCAACAACTTTACTTAAACCAGGACAGCTGACAATTTTACTTCCTAGTTTCCATTATTTCTTTGATTTTTTAAATTAAATTATTAAGTTTATTTATTCATTTTGCATCCCAATCTTAGCCCTTTCCCTCCTGTCCTCTGGGTCGCACCTTCCTGCCCCTTTCCCCCATCTCCTCTCCCCTTCTCCTCAGAAAAGAGGAGCCCCCCCTAACATCCCACCCCAGCTCATGCATCAGGACTGAGGTCTTCCTCTTCTATTGAGGTCATGAATCATGGGGGAAGTGGACAAAAGGTAGGCATCAGAGTTCATGTCAGAGACAGCACTGGTTCCACTTGCTAGGGGACTCACATGACAACCAAGCTGCCCATCTGTTCCATATGTATAAGGGGCCTAGGTTCAGTTCATGTAAGCTGTTTGATTGGTGAGACTCTGTGAGCCTCCAAGGACCTAGGTTAGTATTCTCTGTTGGTCTTCTTGTGGAGTTCTTGTCCCCTCCCAGTCTTTCTATCCTTCCCCCCATTCTTCCTCCAGACACCCCACGCTCTGCTTAATGTTTGGCAGTGAGACTCAGCCTTTGTTTGGATCCTTTGCTGCTTGAAGTTTCTCAGAGGACAGTTGGTTATGTTCTTGTCATGTGTATCTTTCTGGGTCTGGGTTAGCTTACTCAGGATGATCTTTTCTAGTTCCATCCATTTGCCTGAGAAATTCATGATTTCATTGTTTTTGATAGCTGAGTAGTACTGCATTGTGTAAATGTACATTTTCTTTATCCATTTTTCAGTTGAGGGACCTCTAGGCTGTTTACAGTTTCTGGCTATTAGGAATAAAACTGCTATGAACACAGTTGAGTAAGTGTCCTTGTGGTTTGGTGGAGAATCCTTTGGGTATATGCCCAGTGGTACAGCTGAGTCTTGAGGTAGAAATATTGATTTCTAAAGTGGTTGTACAAGTTCACACTCCCACCAGCATGTGCTGTCATTTGAGCTTTTGATCTTAGCCATTCTGACAGATGTGAGATGGAATCTCAGAGTCGTCTTGAGTTGCATTTCCCTGATGACTAAGGATGTTGAGCATTTCTTCAAGCGCCTCTCAGCCATTTGAGATTCTTCTGTTGAGATCTTAGTTTAGCTCTGTCCCCTATTTTTAATTGGATTTAGAATCATGGAAATAAGCAAACTCACCAAAATGCAGTTGAACCACTCAATCAAAATATAGGCTAAACGAGGTAAATTCATTTTTGCTTAAATTTAACTCGAAAATATCTAAGAGGTTTTTATAGGACCTGGGAGGACACTGGAAGGGGATAAGTTTGCTGTACTCTGGAAGATGACACCTCAGTGGGGTGACACACTAGACTACTTGTATTCTGATACCAGATGGGGAATGATAAAGTACTTTCATGAAAATGCAATTTTATATTACATTCACAGCTACTTTTCAGAATGTAAGTTTTTAATTCTTCACAAATGACCAGGTCAAGGAACCTTTCTAACATTTCAACAAGTTTTTGTTTCTTTCTTTGTTTTTTTTTTTAAATATGAGCATGACTATATTGATGCTGAAAATAAAAATAGCTCACTGCTGGCCGTATCACTTTCACACTTGTCTAACATTGGAGTCAAAATTGAAATGACTACCCCAGCAGCATTTGGGATGAAGGGCAAGGAGAGAGCCAACCTGGCTCTATCTATGTTTAATATAATGTCTGTGTAGTGAGACACTATATCAAAAACAAACAAACAAGCAAAGGAAATGGTCGTTAGTAGACAAGAAAAGTCAAGCAAACAAAAGTGTCTTGCCAGTACCACGTGGGACAGTTTTGTTTCTTGTATGCCCTTTGCCGAAAAGTCTTTCACCATTAGAGGCACATGGTGACTACATCATGAGACCTTGCTTCTGGGGTCTCTTGGGAAGTTATCACTGTCCCGTTTGTTGCCCACAGCAATTTTGGAGGTGCACTGGATGAATTAAGTGTCTCCACAGTGTGATTTCTCCCGCCAACCATGGAATGGCTGAGAGTTGAGACAACTAAAATTGTAAATAATGGAATCTGTTTGATGTTAGAATCATTGAGGCTTAGCCAACTGACATGTGTGTCAAAGAAACTATTTGGAACAGAACTGAGGCCCTATGTACTAATTTGAGTGAAAATGGCCCTATATACTCGTGTGTTTGATTACTTGGTCCCAAGCTAGTCGAACTGTTTGAAAAGGACTAGGAAGCTTATTGGAGGAGGGTGAAATGAGGTGATTTGAGGTTTCAAAAGACTGCTATTCCCAGTCTCCTCTATCTATCTGTCTGTCTGTCTACCTATCTCTATCTTTGTATCTGTCTCTATCTCCCTCACTCCCACACTGCCTCTCTCCACCTCCTCCTTATAGATCAGGGTGTGAGCTCTCAGCTGTTCCTGCTGCTATGCCTTTGCTCCACCATCAAGGACTCTAACCCTCCAAAACCATAAGCCTAAACCAAACACTTTTATAAGTTGCCTTGGTCATAGTGTCTTATCATAGCAAGAGAAAAGTAGTTAAGACACTTGCTCTACTAATTTCCAGGCCCTCATTCCATTGTGGATTTACCAAAAAAAGGGGGCGGGGACAAGTAGGTTACCGGTGTGGTCCAGTAAAATGACCCCTAACCCATTCTTCATGAACCTCATGAATGAAAACAAAACAAACCATGGCAAAAGGTTTTCCTAGACTTAACACAGACAAGTTTAAACAGAAAAAGGAGGCAAGAGAAGACTAGGTGAAAAGTAAGCGTAAGACAGGTCACCAGGGCCTGCCTACATGGTGCCCAAATGCAGAATAGAGGAGGCCCCCAACCAAAGCATAACTAAACTCTGAATAGTCAAGGAAGACCATGCAAGAGAGGCTTGTCATTATGGGACTTTGCCCTTTTCCAGCATTTATACATTAGTATACCAAGCCCCCTTAAAAGATATTGAGCCATCCTCCATTTTTGCTATGAAACCCTTCCTTTGAGATCTCACTACCCCTGTTATCATGTACAGTAACCCTTTAGTTGCAATTCTATTTTACAGTTCCCATTACCCATAGTCAACCATGGTTCAAAAATATTAAATAGGAAATTCCAGAAACAAGCAATTCATAGCTTTGAAATAAGTCTTATTATGTTCAAAACAAGTGTTTATTAGGCCATAGAACCTCTCAGTAAATTTTTGGAACTAGAAGTGTTAAAGGCCATTTTCTCTAATCAAAATGCAGTAACACAGAGAAAATTAAAAATAACTATTATATTTTTATTTGATTGGCATCAGCATGTCCCTCTATGTAGTGGGGCTGAGGAGAGACTTGGCTCGGTTAATGAATAAAATACTTTCTGTGCAAGCCTGAGGGCCTCTGTTTGGATCCCCAGTATCCATATAAATTCTTGGGATGGTGGGATTTATCTGTAACCTGAGTGTTGGGGAATTGGGGGCTTACTGGTCAGCCAGTCTAGCCAAAGTAGTAAACTTTAGATTCAATGAGAAATCCTATCTCACAAAAAAGAAAATACAGTGTCTTAGGGTTTTATTGCTGTGAAGAGACACCATGACCATGGCAACTCTTATAAAGAGTTTATAAAAACAAATTTTCACTGGGACTGGCTTACAGTTTCAGAGGTTTAGTCCATTATCATCATGATGGGAAGCATGGCAGTGTGCAGGCAGACATGGTACTGGAGAAGGAGCTGAGCGTTCTACATCTTG
The DNA here is from genome assembly GCA_907164525.1 of Lophiomys imhausi. NCBI lineage: Eukaryota > Metazoa > Chordata > Mammalia > Rodentia > Muridae > Lophiomys > Lophiomys imhausi. The sequence goes on along the minus strand of CAJQZJ010037357.1, from coordinate 966,298 downwards.
AACTGCAGGCAGCAGAAGGACAAAGGGGAAAAATACAAGGATTTAGCAGCATTATCTTTAGAGTACAGAGCAAAGAACTGAAATTGTAATATGTATAAAATAACAGTGAGGGAAATTCCATATTACCACTATGTATATGATTTATTAGCCTTTGCCAAATCACTGTTTAGAGGAAAATCAGAAATCAATGCAGTATTGTGTTGGGCAGCTGTCAATATGAGTTTAGTCCTTGATGTGGGAGAATAACACAAAAAGATACAAAAATTAATGTTAGTTCAGTCCAAAATCACAGCCACTTACAGTATTTTTCCAACTGGGTTAATTCTCCTCTCTAAATATTATTTAGACTTCTGTGGAAGGCATGATTCGTAAACCTTTCTGGTCTGTTAAGCAGTAAATTTACTCCCAGTTTAAATATGACATCAGACCACAGAGCAAGATTATAATAGATCCCTGAGGCCAGTAACATGGATCAGTGTGTAAAAGTATCTGCCAGCAGGCCTAACAGTCTGAATTCAACCCCAGGAACCCACATGCTAGGAGAGAACTGACTCTCACAAGCTGTCCTCTGACTTCCACATAAGTGCCACATCATGTGCTCCCATCATACACACACACACACTAATTAATTAATTCAAAATTTTGAGGCTGGACAGTGGTGACACACACCTTTAATCCCAGCACTCAGGAAGCAGAGGCAGGTGGATCTTTGCAAGTTCGAGACCAGCCTGGTCTATGAAGGGAGTCCAGGACAGCCAGGGCTGTTATACAGAGAAACCCTGTCTTGGAAAAAAATTATTTTGAGATAATAAGAAAAGTTTTATTTGGGGTCCAGTTTTAGGGGATATAGTCCATCATGCTGAGAAAGGATAGCTGTTGGAGTAGGGAGCAGGCTCTTGAAACGTTACTAATTAAAAAAACGAAGGTAAGGTAAAAACAAGAAAAGATTGTCTATCTTACAACACAATAACAGGAAACAGCATTCCTTCCAAAAAAAGCTATATTTTCCTTTCAAACAAAAGAAATCCCCTGAAAATTTACTGTTTGTCTTCTTGTAACTTTCTTGCATGTAAATTATTTCTACTCGCTTCCCCTAAAACCATAGTCCTAAATATTGCATCTCTACACATCCCCGGCTCTAGTTCCTTTCTAATGCCCATTGCTTTCTTATTGAAGCATATTAATCTTTATCTCAACTAAAACTCTTCTGTGGCTAGATTTTCATTTATAAGAACAGAACACTTCATTTATCCCACTAAATATGATCTTAGATTAAATCCATTACTCTAGCCTATCAGCTTAATCTTGATTCAAAAATAGAATCATATTTATTTTTAACGTGTGTGTGTTTTGCCTGTATGTATGTGTATGAAGCACATGTGTGCTGTTGCTCATAGGAACAAGAGGGAAGTTTTTGATGCCCTGGAACCCATATGGTTGTGAGCCACTATGTGAGTACTGGGAACCAAATCTGGGTCCTCTGGAAGAGCAGCCAGTGCTCTTAACTGCTGAGCTATTCTCCAGCCTCTAGATTTTGATTCTTTCTCATTCCACTATCATCCCAAGTCCACATCATGTTCAGTTTTAATTAACAAAACTTTAGTTATGTAGTATTGTTAATAAAATTGTTACATAGGACAGGGCCAAAGAGAAAACCTTATTGTTTCATGGAAATTCATCTATTAGTGTTAGGCAAGCCCAGTTAACCAATTATTATTACTTATCTTTGTCTTTTGCAACCAAAATCTTTAGTGTTATACTAAGGATCACTGTTGAGTATCTCACTAAGTTCATATATTGTAAGTCTAATGCATTTCTGAGATTTAAAAACAAATCAAATGACCACGTCAAAGAAGAAAGTCAGTCAGGAATTATTTCATTAATAGAATTCTCAGTGACTCCATAATATCAAGTCTCCTCCCAGAAATTTCCAGATCATCCCACTAGAAACTTATTTTTAGGATATTTACGGTGATCTAGGATGAGCCCATTAGTCACTAATTTCTCTGATCCACCCCTTGCTCCTTCTGAATATCAAAAATGAGTTTTTGAGTCCTTTTCTGATCTCTGCATCTACTACCCATGGTTCAGAAATACTGTCTGCAAAATCTCTGTGGGTCGTTCTGCCAGGGAACTTGTTTAGAATAATACAAGCTCGTTTGGTGCAGCTGGCTTTCCATCTCTGCTCACCATACTTTGTTCCACCCTGTTCCCATCAAAGTTTCACCATCTGGCAAAGAAGACAGAAAAACATTAAACAAAAGCAGAGCCTTCAATTTGTTGGTCACCAAAATTCTTCCAAAATGACACTTCAACAAGCCTTTCCTTTAAAAAAAAAAACTTCTGTACAATGCCACATATTGGGGTTGTTCCGTTTTGGATTTGCTTTTTTGGTTGGTTGGTTTTGTTTTGTTTTGACAAGGTCTTAGTATGTATCTCAGGCTAGCCTTCAACTTATATCTTCCTACTTTATCTTCCTGATTGCTGGGATTTCAGGCATGCATCAACATACTCAGCTCAAATAGTTACTCTTAAAGAGTTCTAATTAAAGTCTAAATAACATACATAAATAACATGGATCTTAAGTATATTTGGTAAATTTAACATGTGGATTCACTCAGAGACAACACCCTTACGATACTGGATGTTTCTGGCCCCTCCAAAGGCTTTTTCATGTCCCTTTCCAGAAAAAAAAAAATAATCCCTTCCTGGATGACAAACCATCTCAATTTGCTCAGAACTAGTTGATTTTAGGAATGAAAGTACAATATTCCAGAAAAACATCTCAATCCCAATTCAACTGAAAGCAGTAGCTCACTCTATCTCCCCGTCAAAGTGATATCTTAGAAAACTTGGAATAGCTCTACCTCAAGACCCAGCCATACTACTTCTGGCTATACATCCAAATGATTCTGCACCAAACCACAAGGATGTTTCCTCATCTATGTTCATAGCCACCTTATTTGTAATAGCTAGAAACTGGAAACAACCCAGATGTTCCTCAACTGAGGAATGGATAAAAACAAACTGTGGTACATCTACACAATGGAATATTACTCAGCTATCAGAAACAACGAAATCATGCAATTTGCATCCAAATGGTTGGAACTAGAGAAGCTCATCCTGAATGAGCTAACCCAGACTCAGAAGGATACACATGGCATCTATTCACTTATAATTGGATTTTAGCCATATAGTGCAGGATAACACAACACACATACACCCCCCAGTTCCCCCTACCTACACACACACACACACACACACACACACACACACACCTCTAGTGCAAAATTGCTCACATCCTTGTAAGCCAATAGTTCTATTACATGATGAAACAACAGAGAGCAAGCCCTCAAACTGCAGTCAGGAAGCAGAGATCACATTGAGAATGGCATAAGCCTTTTGAAAACCTCAAGCCTACACCCAGTGACACACCTCCCCAATTAGGCCACATTTCCTAATCTTTCCCAAACGGTTCCACCAACTGGGAACTACGTATTTAAACATATGAGCCTATGGAGGTCCGTTCTCACTGAAACTATCACACAGCTTAACATGGATCCCAGAAGCACATGATCTTTCTTTCTTTCTTTTTTATTATTTGTTTGTTTGTTTGTTTGTTTGTTTGTTTGTTTGTTTGTTTGTTTGTTTATTTATTATGTTTTGGTTTTTCAATGCAGAGTGTCTCTATGTAACCCCAACTGTCCTGTAATTTGCTCTGTAGACCAGGCTGGCCTCAAATGCAGGGATCCACCTTCCTCTGCCTCCCAGGTGCTAGGGTTAAAGGTGTGTGCCACTGTGCCCAGCTCCAGAAGCCATAGTTTTGCAAACCAAAATACCAGTACCAGGTGTAGAAACTCTGGAAGTAACCGACCACTTCCTGATCAGATCTGAAGCCCGTTTTGTAGGAAAAAAAATACATGCCTGACACTGTAGACTTGGCCAAAAGTCTATGACTAGGGTGGTCGGGACCTATGGTGTAATCTACTAGTGATGGTTTGCTAAGTAGGCATGTAAATATTTATGTTTATATCCATAGACCAGTTCAGTTCTCAGTTCTGGTCAGAAAAGCGTCTTTTGGCAGTGGGTAATGGTCAAAGCAGGGCCTCATGACTAGCCAAAGTGCTTAGAATAATAAGTGACTGCTGCATGCTTGGATAAAAAAAGGGACACCCTCCCTTTAAAATTCAGGGAACATTAAGGAAGAGGGAGTGGAAGGACTGTGAGAACTAACAGAAAGGAACACAGTGGAGCATTGTTTTCTGAATATGCTACAGCCATGCAATCATGAACACACAGCAGCTGTGACTGACTGTGTGGGCAGGGGAAAGAAAAGGACACAAGAGTATAAGGAAGACTAGTTGGAAAGAAGGGATCAACAGAAGTAGACGAGGGATGACAGAGAATAGTGGAGGGAGGTGAATGTAATTCCAATGCATTGTATACAAATATTTTTTTTAACTAATCAAATTTTTGAAATAACCTCTTTCACTCTCAAAAAAGCATCCTGGTTCAGAAAAGAAAACACATGATCCCCTTAATAATTATCCCTCAGTTCCATGTAAAATAAAGAACTTCTCCCAGACTGTGAAATTGCTAAGTGACAGATCTGGGATTAGGACCCTAGTTTGACTGTAAACAGTGTGCTTGTAACTATTTCTCACAGTGCATTCTGGAAAACCAAGCTTGAGGTGAGTGTTGTCTACCCATCCAAGCAGAAATTCTTCCTCAGGTTGGTGGAGTACATAGTTGAATAACAGAAAATGGGCAGTCAGTTTGGAGAGATAAAACAGAAATGTGTAAGAAGGCTCTGGTAGAAGCAGGAGAAAGGATAAAGTCACCATGCAACTCCACACACTCAGGTGGCTCTTCATTACTCCTCTCCTGGAAAGCCTCCCCAGCAATGAAAATGGAACAAAAGCTCAACCCCTCTGCTCCTCAGAGAAACCTCCATCAGGGTTCAACTGAGAGTCTCTGCGAAGCACCAAGAATGTAAACAAATAGAAACCCTGCCTAGGGAAAAGGTGCTATCACAGGTGAGACCTGTCTACATAGAAACTAGGTCTTTGAGAGACTCAAGTTGTGTTGTAAGGAACACCTTCTACATTATTTACCCCATCCCACCAAATCATTCAGATATTCGAATACAGCTTTAATGTCTACTCAACTAATACATCCTGGGTATGCTATCTACTCTGACATGATCTAAGACAAACTCCAAATTTGACACTACTCCTGGACTCATTTCCTCCTGGGCACTATCATTTGCAGTTAATTTTTTACCAGTGACTTAATTTCTGGGTTGATGGGCCTAGGTAGCAGAGAGCAACTTCCTAAGGAGAAAGAGACCTATCATAAACCTGCCCTAATTTATGGATTTCAAAGCAAAATTGATATGAATTAGGGACCATCTACTTACAGCTTCCTCCCCCTCTGCTATTGTATTGCAGTGAGCTAAGAAGATGAGCTCTGCCTGTAAAAGTCATCTGTCTGAGAGTAACAAGGGTGTTATTGGATTTCTAAATATTTCAAAATCATCCACGTGGTTACTCCAAAACCATCACTCTCCTAGAAGACACATATAGATGGAAATTGACACATCAAAACACTTCCTGTTGTGTTGTCACTTCAGAGGAAAAAAAACCAAAAGGACTTTATTAAAAGAACAAAATTGCAGTAGGCATGAAACTGCCAGTTGTTTTTCTTAGTAAAACAGGAGTTTCCTGTTTTGAATAAAGGAAAGTTTAGCTATCCATAACAATTGAGACAATTACAAAATTGTCATTGTCTTAATGATAGCCCATTGATTGACCAGGGTGCATGATTAACTTCAGCTCTGTTTTACGAGCATACTTAACAGCAAAGACATATAAAAGGTGTTCACGTGTATAACTAGAAATACATTTCTTGGAACTAAAGTTTTCTCTTCTTGCCCTGGGAGCTAAGAGAGCTTGAGAACAGCTAAGGTCACTCAGAATAAAACTTCATTTGTTGTATATTTCTTTTAACATTCCAAACCCAGTTGTTGGAGGTGACCTTACTGAGAAAAGCCAACTTCTAGTCTTAGTGTGAAAAGCCATACTTCTGGTCTTAGGTTTTCTTTCTCAGAATAACTGATGTTCTTTTCTTTCAAACATTTATATTTCCATCAGAGCACATTTTCAGATGTGTTCAGCAGTGACAGATCTTCGCCTTTTGAGCAATACTTGCTTTTAGAAACATCAAAAGTCACTCAGAACACCTTGGGTGATTAATACACAAAGAAGCTTAAACCTAATACAGTTTTCTGGAACCGAGGATGCTGAATGCTTTAAAAGAACTTTTGAAGGTTCCTGTGACGTGAGACTTTTCTCTCACCCACTATCCTCCTGAGGCAAAAGTTAAGTTTCAGTAGGTTCAGGACTCCCGATTCTAACCCACTGTCTTTCCTCCAGTGCCTCAGAAAAGCCACAATTCCTTGGGTTGGGAAAGCTGCTTGGCTTCCCTTGGACAATGAACAAAGACTCAGTGAGCCCACTCTCTGGAAAAGGAATTTGTGGTGATGCTTTCTTAGTCTGTTTTCTATTGGTACACATGAGTAGAGCAGCCCAATTTTTAAAGAACAGCTATTTGTTTCACTAATGGTTTTTTAAGGCTGGAAAGTCTAAGAATTTGATATGAGCATGTGATGTGGGCTTTTGTGCCTGGCAGAGGTATGCAGAGGTATGACATGATGAGACAGGTAGCTTGCTAACTTAGGTCTCTCTTCCTCTTCTTGAAAAGCCACAATGCCATTATTGAGACTACCTTCTTGGCTTTATTTACCACGCAAAGATCCCACCTCCAAATACCATTACCATATGACTTTTGGAATTAAAGTTCCAATTTACCACGGCAACTTATAGGCCTGAGATCTGGAATGCAGCCATCATGTTTTGTTTGTTTGTTTGTTTGTTTTTGTTTTTGTGTTTGCTCTAAATTTTCTTTCATAAGTCCCCAGTCACTTTGGTTCATAGCATCTCTTGCTTTCTTCATAGCTCTATCATATACCTTCTTTCTTGGAAGAATCTCCAAATCTAAATCCTCAGGTGAAAGCTGGATAATGAGCTAACTTTACCAACTGCTCCATTAGGAAGGCTCCTTACACTGAACATTCTGTATCCATCAAAGACAGCCTTTTCCTACCTCTCTAAAGAGGCAGCTGTGGGAAAGGAGCTTCCGCTTGAAGCACATAGACAACAATATGGCCAGTACTCTTAATTCTCTTTTGAAGATATCCTTGCTGTGTGTGGAGGGTTGGGTGGGAGTAAGCTTCAAACTTTCAAAGAAGCGGAGCTGGCCTCCATGCCTCCAATGCCCCCATTCCTGCATGGCCTGCTATGCCTACTCTTGCCCCAACCCAACCGCAGGAGTGTTCTATCTGCTATGCCCCACCCAGGGGTCTTCACCCTCTTGCTCAGCACCCTCCTCAACTACCCATGGATCTCTCCTCCACTGCTCACCTGGGCTCCCATTCCAGTGCCTGTGTCACTTACAAGAATCCATAAACTCTTCTCCATCCTGGATCTCTCTCATGTGTCTGCAGGGCCTGCCCAGTCCCTTTCTGCGCTGCCCTTCGCAAAGACTCTTGGATCGTGTGGTTCGACGCTACGCTGAAGTGGCTGATGCTGGCAGCATCTTCATGGACCACTTCACTGATCATGACAAGTTGCATCTCCTCTACACGCTGGCTGTTAATGCACACCCCATCATTCTGCAGGTACTCAGTGACCCCTCATGAGCCACCCCCCCCCCCCCGGCTGGGTTACCACCTTGGACTCTCAGAGGCCACCCCTGGGTTGATTTTTCTCTCCTTCTTCAATGTCTTGGGCCCACAAAAATCTGTGCTAGTTCATTTGCAACATCAGATAAATGTTTGACAGCCTTGGAAGCGAGTGAGAAAAGAGGTATGGGAGGACAGGGTTGAGGGTGTGGGTAGCAGGGGACAGCAGCCAACTTTACGAGTTTAGATGGCCAAGAAAGGGCTTTGTGAAGAAAGGTGAATTTAATCTGTGCCACTAAGATAAGTAAGAGACATCCATAGAACCTGTGGAGCTAAATCCCCCTGATCAAGGGTCAGGACACCTAAGTTATAAAATGGACAAAAAGGATCCCAGAGATTGAAGAGGAAGAGAAGCCACTGAAAGAGGAGTTAAAGGTGGAGAAATGGGTGGGAGAGAAGGAAGAGGGAAAGAGAGTAGTAGGAAGGAGGAAGGAAGAGAGGGAGGGAGGAAAAGAAGAGAGGGAGGGAGGAAAGGAAGAGAGGAGGGAAAGCAGGGTATGGTGGTACAGGCTGTAAAATGAGACTGTCTTTAAAAATACAATAATATAAAGATACAGATAGAGAAGAAATGAGCCACAACAAAGACAGTTCCTAAATACTAGCCAAAAAGCTAATGGCTGACTACACAATGAAGACTGTTGGTTATGAGGTTCCTGCCACGTGCCAGATGTTGTGCTGAAGGCTTGCTATAACTGTCGATTAGCGCTCACTATGATCCCCTAGAATGTTATTACTGTCTCCATAGTGGCTCAGAAAGAGAAAATATCAGCCATAAAACCTAATCCCAAAGGTGTCTACCATCAGAAATATCAGAAGCTGCACTCGTCACCCTAACACCTGCCCAATATCTTTGGCCCTAAACATACTAATGGCAAAGGACCTGCCATTTGCCCTGGAGGCTCAGGGGTCTTCTTGGAGGTCTTTTACCCACAATTCTAACTTTTGTTGGCACCTTGGTTACCCTAAGGCCTGGTTCCTAAGAAATCTGGCCTGGGATCATGGGGCTGAGAACTCCACTGAACTCTGGGCTTTACCCAGAAACAGTATGGTATGAGACCCAGGAGTGGCTTTACACATTTAGACACGTCAGTAGGTCCAGGGTGTCCCTCTGAGATGCATAGTGTGTAAGGTACCCTAGTTAGGTAAAACTCAAAAAGAAAAGAGCATGAGTTCTTTACAACATGACTTAAAAGGGGTAGAAGTTACCAGAAAATTGTCAAAGAGGGAGAGGAGTAGCAGAAAGAGAGAGGGGGAGGGAGAGATAGAGAGAAAGTGTGTGTGTGTGCTTTGAAGTCTACTTTTTGTTTTGTTTTCTGTCCTGCTGAGGATGGGACTCAGGGCCTTATGTGTGCCAGATAAGCAGTCTGCTACTACAGTGTGTCACCCAGACTTACTTTGTTCTCTTAACAAGGTAAACAAAGGGCAAAACAGTGTTTATAGTTTTTGTTATCAGCTCGAGTTATAGCTTTGTTAAAAAATGATCAGTAGTTAAGATTCTAACAGGGATATGGAATATTCTACATGGTCCTATACTGAGATGGAGAGCTACAGGTGGTCAATGGCCACTGAGAGAGGAAAATCAGTCTCCTCTGGGACAAACTCCCACATAGATTGTCCAAATGCAAATGGTCATCTCTGGTCAAATATACATATGAGTAATATGAAATGGACTCAGTAGGTTATGTATACATATGTGAAGATATATGTATATATAAATTTATGTATCTATGTATAGCAATAATAAAGAATAGATGATGAAATTTGGATAAAGAAGGGGGACACATGAAGAATTTGAGAAAGAAGCAAGGGTTGGAATGATGGAGATGCAGTGGTCATTTATGAAGTACTAAAAAAAAGCTGCTTTAAATAATGGTCAAGAAAAATCCAACAAGAATTCCCTCCTCATTTTCCATCTCCCAAATGTACAAGTTGAGAGGTCTTACAAGGAGACAGACTGGGCTGCACTTCCCCAGATCAGTGTTAGTCTATCTGGAAGCTTCCCTCCAGTTGAGAACAATCTTTGAGTGTGTAGTTACCCGAGCCAAGAAGATTTGCTCAGCCTAGCAGTTGGGACACCCAAAGGACAACTACCTGAATGACCTAGCCCTATCCCAGAATCAGGTACTTGCATTGTTCTATTTATTCATGAGTTCTGTTCAGCAAGCTGGCCTCAACCCTCCTGGATCAGCCTCTTGAATACTTGAATAGCTGGAACTATATACACACATGATACTCTGCTTGCAATAGTTATTATTATTATTATTATTATTATTATTATTATTATTACTTGTCTTGCAGTTACCCTGAAGTTGATCTTTTCTTATTTTTCCTATGGCCTCTAAGCAATGATATCTTGGAAATTGCCAACTAGTCATATTTTGTAATGTTTTTTATTGAAAACATTTTATTATGTGAATTTCACATCATGCACCCTGTTCCCTCTCATCTCCTACCTCCCCTCAGACCTACTCTCCACCCTTGCAATCTGTCCCAGCATAAAAAATAAAATCTCATTGTGGAAGCTGCAGTATGTCTCAGTATGTCCCACAATATTCCCTTTTGTCCACACATTTTACTTGCAAATGTTATTAAAATGACTCCTTGGTGTGATACAAGGCCTCTGGTTTCTGCTACTTTGTCAATACTGAAACTCCTCTCATATATGCTGTAACTGTTCTGTGTCGTGGAGATCCTGTAGTTTTGGGTTGTGGAATTGGCCTCTTCTTGCACTCCAGCAGTTCATCCATGACCCCATGATGTTGGGGTGGGCCAATTCAAAGCCCTGGTTCTGGACCTGCAACCCCCACTTGCAGGGCCAGTTCTACTATGGAAAGGTTCAGGGTCTGCTCTCCCAAGTGCTTCAGCATGTGAGGGGCAGGGACAGCTCTCCTGCTCTTGTGACCCCATCTGGGCCAGATCTCACCCCAGGGCTGGGTCTCCACAAATCCCACATCCAGGGCCAGGCAGAGTTCTTCTAGTTTCTGGCTTGTTTCCTATTCTGGAGAGCCTATCTGGTGCTTGCCTGGTCCTGGTCTGGTAGTCATCACAGGTTACCCCATGGTGCCAACGTTGTGTTGGTATCCAGCTTGCTTTTTTCCAGGAATGTTGTTAGCCTACTATTCATTCAGATGTTCAGATGTTCATAGGTCAGAACACTGAATGTAAATATAGCCTCTCTCCTTTCTGCCACCTGCTGATGCACATGTGACATAGCAGCCACATCCGCAATGCCTCTAGGGGCAGTCTAGTCATATTTTTTTTTAATGGCACAATTTAAAAGAAACACATTCCTTGAATTCTGGATACCACTGAAACTCACTGAAGGTTGGTTAGCATTCTCAGGTCTCACTTGGAGAAACTTATGAAATCTGATAACACAGCACAGATGAGAGCAGCCTCCTCCCTGAACCCTTCCCTCAGCAATGCACTACAAAAGTGGGGGAAGGTCAGGGGCCTCACCACATTCCAAAAGGTATAAAAAGATGGAGAAATGTTTTGCCAGCATGTTTTGAGATCTAGGCTGGCAGTAAGATTTATTTGTGTGGGCTGTGGGCGAGAGATAGAAAGCAAGCTGCCTTTGTGAGATTTCTCTCTGTGTCTAATGCCTGTTCATTCTGGCTTGGCAGATTTTTCCTGGAGCAGAAGGCTGGCCGATGCCCAAGTACCTGGGCTCCTGTGGTAGATTCCTGGTCACTACCAGCACCAGACCACTGCAAGAATTTTATGATGCACTTCCAGAGCAAGCTGCTGACCTTGCCTACCAACTCCTCGAGGTCCTGGAGTCCATGAGGAGTAATGATTTGAACTATTTCTTCTACTTCACCCATGTTGATGCAGGCATGTTTGGCATCTTTGAAAACGGGCATCTGTTCATCCGGAATGCCAGTATGCTAGGCATCATCGACAAGCAGGAAGGTACTCAGCATGAGCTTGGCTGAACAGCTGACAAAGGGGATGTCAGGGTGACCAAAGCTAAGGAGGGGTAACCTGGGGTCACACTCCTGGGCTTTTGCACTCTGTGTGTCATAGAGTAATCCAAGCTTTGGGAATGTTATCGGTCTTAGAACAATGTCCCCTCACCCCTATTTGAATTCCTGTTTCATCTTCATTTCCAAGGGAAAAGTGAATTTGGCCTTGCCTGTGACATTGTAAATGGTGGTACGAACCGCAATGAGCCGTCCCAGGACAGTTCTGTGTCTCACTCACTGCAAGTCACAGGGCCCTCTCCCTTGAGCTTTTCCCCTCAGATGTTCTTATCCTTAATCTAAGACATAATTGCTGGCCTGATGCACTGGCACATTTTCCAATCAGTGTTGACATACTCACTTTGCAAAATTTGAAAATTACAAAAGCAAAGAACCAAATGAGATATGTGAGAAAGTAATATTTCTCAGTGTTTACAAAGGTTCAGGAAATCATGCAATTTGCAACCAAATGGATGGAACTAGAAGACTCATCCTGAGTGAGCTAATCCAGACTCAGATGCACATGGCATCATTATTCACTTATAACTGGATTTTCGCCATATAGTACAGGATAACTATCCTATAACCAACTCACCAAAAGGTATAGGAACATAGACTTTGTTGCCTGTTAGTGGGACACTTTGCCCTAGTGGAGCTACCATGTAGGCTGGCAGTGCAAGAGGAAGCTCTTAGCCCTCATATGACTGCTGAACTGAGGTGGGCTGAGATGCAGGGGTACTCTACACTGGAGGAGTAGGATAGGTGGGAGGGTGGTAGAGGGGGGTAGAGAGTGGGTGGATGGGACTGGGAGGGGTGGAGAGAGGGGGCTGCGATGGAGATTGAACTTGAATTAATAAATAAATGATTGAATTTAGAAAAGCCAAAGGCTCAGTCAGTGCTCTAGAGCCCATTAAGCCCCAGTTTCTCAAGGTGACCAAGTTTGCTGAGCACGATAATAGAACAAATTTTTCCCATTTATGATACTTTTTTTTTACAAACTCTGCAAAGATAGAGGAAACAAACCTTTTTTTTATCACTTCCTGGTTTAACTTTATTAAGAAGAATCAAACCAGAAAAAAAGCTTGATTCCAAAATATTCAGGCTATGCAAACATCAACCCCATTGCAATCTGATGAATGCATATTCTGGATGACATGTTTTCCCCACCCCTGATTTTCTATTCTAAATGTGCAATGAAGCCAGTCCTACTACCATTCTCACTTCCCTAATTCAGTAATAACAGGAAAGTAACAATGAGGTTCTGATTGCTACAATCACAGCCCAGCTTCACAGGGACAGTGAGTTTCCCATGCTTGGGTCTTAGCCTAATCTTAGGAGAGTGTTACTCAATGCTGTTCTTCAAAAAGGCTGTTATGTTCCCGGGCTCTAAATCTTCTGGCATTAGAGAAATGCTTGGAGACTAAACCATTCACTCAGCAATTCTAATTGGCAGTGCCCCACCCCACCCTACCCACCCACATGCATACACAAGACTAGGTTACATAGTATCTGATATTTTCTATTTCTCTTCTAGGTAGCCAGGCAACTGCCAAGACTGGAGAGAACGAAGACATTTTTAGCTGCCTGGTTTCTGGCTGTCAGGTCCATCTGTCCTCCTGTGACACCGTCTCTGAGAAGCAAAGCCTGGTGCTGGTGTGCCAGCAGTTGCTGCCTCAACTTCTCCAGGGAAAGTTTTCCTCCCCTGTGCAAGAGGAGATAGACTCTGCTCTCAGCCTGTGTAGTAAGGATGGCAGCACAGACCTGGAAGTTCTTGGGGCCACCAGTCGGCTGAAGGACATCTTGAGATCTCTGAGAACCTGTGATCCTAGATTTGCCTACCGCTACCCGGACTGCAAATATAATGATAAGTTTTGAGTGACTGGGGCCTAACTAGCCTGAAGGGACACAATCCACAAGCTCTTCCATGCTCCTGGTTGAGTTGCTGCCAAATTGGAAGAAGCAATTCCATTCTAAGTATTCAAGTATGTTCATTTTCTAAGAAACACTCAAAACTAGTGAGAGAAACTCTGACATTGCATGATTAACATCTCTGGCTAGGACACCATGGCAGAGTCAGGAGGTGGGCATAGGAAGACCCAGGTGTGAATACCTGATGTCTTTAAACCTCTATTTCCTCTGTACTCTACCAGACTCTCACAAGTTAAAGAAAAAAAGAAATATGAGGGGTCCAGAAATATGGTTGCAACCCATAAACAATGTTCCAGAAGTATATACAGATAGGGCAGGTAAGAAAGTCCCATGTGTTGGGAGGCTGGTGTAGGTAGAAGGCAGGGCTTTGGGTCACTGGAACTTAAGCCCCTCAGTCCTACTCTCTTTTGCATCTGTGAAGAGAAGAAACTATAAACCAAAGTGATGTACTCATACTCACCCACATCTAAACCTGGGGACCTGGGACTCCTTGTGCATGTACAGAAGTCACCAAAGGAAGTGCAAAGGAACCAAGGGTAAGAAGAGAGGAGGGACAACTTGGGCTAATGTGCTTGCTTGGGTCCTCTAAAAGGCAAATGTCAAAACACAATTACCTTAGTTTTCTTAGAGGACATGCCCATGGGGTAGGCAAGGAGGAGAGAAACAGGCCAACAGTGAAAGAAAAACTCATGCTTAGGTCTGACCCTCACCAAAAGGTAGACAATGCAAGAAAGACTCTCTGGGTGTCTACAAGACCAAGACAGAGGCATACACCAAAGGAGTCCCATCTCTTGAATGAATGGATCCATTTTGTTATCCCTTTGTGTTCAGGGCTAGCCAGAAGAGGCTGTGGCAAGTGTGACTGCAGCTTAGTTGCAATGACAGATTTTAGAGCACAGCAGCCTGGAGACACTGAACAGGTTCCATTGCTCATTGTAGCTGCAGCCTGAGACCAGGGCCTGCTCCCTCTCCACCACATGAGGAGTCCTAGAATTCTTATCCAAATGTGGCCTTCCAAGTCATAAACAACCTTTTTTTCAAGGTCAACCAATGGAATACAGTTTTCTCAACAATTACTTTGCTATGCCTTAAAAATATTTAACTACATGGTTTATGGGCCTCTGTGCATGATATCTTAGTCTAGCCTCCTTAACAATCATAAAGGACCTTTGCCTAGCCTCCCTACAAGGCCTCTACTCCTGAAGATTGTCCAGTCTACCTCCTTTCTTCTACCCTCTAAATCAGCACCTTGGAAGTTATAACACCTTGCTTAACAAGCCCCACTGCCCATATAGGAAAACAGAGGCCCAAGAAGCCATTGATTTCCTGGGATAATTCTGAAAACTTACCTACCAGTCCATTCCCCTGTGGCCTTCCTCATCAGTCTCAAATATCCTGGACTATTCAATTCTAATTTCATTCACATTTAAAGTTGAACCCCAAGTGTCTTATCTTGTGATATACCAGGTGGCCTTTCAAGTTTACCTTTTGACTACTCTAGTCATTGACCCATGGCAACTACAACAGTGAGGATGACAGGCCAAGCTGGTGCCATGCCTGAGAAGCTTTAAAACTGATGTCCCCTGGCTGGCTGTGGAAAACAAAGTCAGACCATATCTCCTACCTGCATTATCATGATCCCTTCTCCCAACTGACTTGCTTGCAGTATCTTCTCCCAGCCAGCCAGGGATAGGGGCTACAGCCTTAGACTCTCCAAAGATACACATGAATATAAGACTGCCCCCAGGACTCTCCAGTGCATATGCCAGGACCAGCCTCTCTCAACAGAACTGTTGCTTTCCCACTGAAGACTGTGAGTTACTCTGAGGGTGTCCTCAAGGGAGATGATAAATTGGACTTACAATAACCCTCCTGTTACCCTTCTACCACATATCTGTGGGGAAGGCAAAAAGCAGGGAACAAATGAAGACCTCTCCTCCAGACAAGTGGCCTAGGACTCTGAAGAATGGTCCTTCAAATCATGGAGCTGCTGAGTGCTGAGTCTAAGAAGGAAACACAGCCTTAGACACCTCCTGAATCAGGACAAAGAGATCTTATGTCCTCCTTGATGGAGTCCCAAGAAAGTGCAAAGAACACAACTACCTGAATACCCCCTAGGAGGATAGTGGAAGATTTAGTTTTAGCATGAACTAAAACAAACACTATGTGTTTCTGCAGCTGTGTGCATATTTGCAGTGCAGGCCAAAGGAGGACAAATAGCCATTAGGCAGGGCCTAACACTTTGGAATAGCCTGGAAATGGCTTCCTAGCTAGTGTCTTTTTGCAAGATCATGAAGTTGAGAAGTCCCTTTCCTCATACATATCAAGGACAAAGCAGTCTTGTTCTTGTCATCGTGACTGAGATACACAGACCCCTCCTAGGTGCTACCTCTAAGAATATTCTCCCGATTCCATGCCATCTATTGTTTCTCTGCCACTCTATCTGTGATAGACACACAGTAGGGTGGCCAGGCCTCCGTCCACAAGGGACACCTCTTTCCCCAGCCCAGTAGTGTAGTCAGCTGGCAACACTGTCAGCCCTTTGGGCTCTGCCTTCGTCACTCTCTGGCTTCACTCCAGGCCACATCCATCCTAAGGCATATCCATACCTAGTTACTGGGCTTGGCAAGATGTGATGCCTCAACCAATTTGGCCCACTTGGCTACCACTCTGACAGGTAATTTTTACTCCAAAACTCTCCATGCATCAGACCAATACTCTGCTGAGCCTGCATCATAGTCTAACTTTTCCTGCCCCTCTTTTTCCTGTGAGTTCTGATAAGTGTTGACTAAACCACTTGTGCCAAAGAATGGCCAAAATGGTGGCTGCCGAAAAGTATGTTCACATCTTAACCCCCAGAAGCTGTGACAATTACCTTATATGGGAAAAGATGTGGGTAAGCATCCTAGGATTTGCCAGGATTATCTAGGTAGGTCCTAAATGGCAGCCTATAAGTCCTCACAAGATGGGGACAGAGAGACTTTTGATAGAGAAGAATCAATGTGAAGACAGAGGTCAAGACTGGAATGATGCAACTATAAGCCAAGGGACTCAAATAGTCGCCAGACACTGGGAGTGGCAAGGAATGACTTTTTGCCAGATCCTCCAGAGGGAATATGGCTTTCATGATACCCTAATTTCAACCCAGCGAGCCCCAAGAACTGTGAGAGAATACAATTCTATTGGTTTGCATCACCTCCTTCATAATAATTTGTTTTAGCACCTGCAGGAGTCTAATACACACTCTGAAGTCTACTGAATATCAGCTACCAGAGAGCTCTACCTGCAACACCCAACCACAGTCTACTGTGAACAAATGGAAAATGATACTTGAGCTGAGGATGCAGTGCACTGGTACAGCACTTGCCTAGCATGCTTGGGACTCTAGTTTCAGTCCCCAGTAGAGCAAAAACACAGCCTAGCATGGGAAAGCATGGATGTAGCCCCATGCAGGGCTGAGGGCTTCCTTCCTCCAAAGCTCTAGATATCAATGAGGACCCTGCTCAGTCCTTATGTTTACGCAGAGACTTTCTTGATAGGCTAACCACCAGAGATCACTTTCTGAACCTTGTCCTTGAAATTCTGGTCCACATGTTTGTGCCTCATTTGAGTGTGGTTTCAGAAAGATCTGTGTCCTGCTTGCCATCCAGCTCAGAGTTTCCTGAGTCTGAAGGGCAATGTGGAGAACTTTATGTTTCCCATAATAAGGGAGGACTGGACACAGAGCAGAGGGTAGGAAGTGCTCCTACTGAGAACAATGCCTGCCTTCTTCACCCCTCCCCTACATTGTTCATACACCATACTGGTTACCAATCAGACAGAGCCACTTTTCAATAGCCAAGAGACATGTGAGTCAACACTAAAGATACTTCAACCAGAATAAAATTTTACTCCCTGGAATTTGAGAGGAGACATTTTTTTGCCAAATTATATCAGCTATGCCTTTTAATCTGTAGGACTGGCTATATGATTTGTGGGACCCAAAGAAAAATGAAAATGTGATTAACCTATTCAGAATCAACTAAGTGTTGCAAGATGAGACAGCAAAGCTAACCTGAGGTCCTCTACTGTGTAGCTTACAGGCTCACCAAGGTGCCCAAGGGGAGACTCTCCTTACACTTAGCATTGAGTGTTGCTGGTATTTACTGGGGACTCATTTACCCTCCACACCCAAGGGAAGTGAGTGTAGGGCAGGGGTGAAATATAACATATGCCAAAGGCCTATGAGATCAAACTCAGGCAGCTTCAGTTATCAGGAGAGTATAACAACAGCCCAGCCCACAAGTCTGACTGTACAGGAGAAGGCTTGTTTCAATGGTTAAGTGTGACAATTGTTGAGTCTCCTGCCTGTTGTCTTGCAACATCTAACTTCTGCATATAGATGATACCCTCAGCCTGAACATTTTCTCTGGAGTTAAAATAACTGTTTTGTTGGGGCTGAGCTCTTTGGGGAAAGTCCTGATCTCCGGAAACAGACTGGCCTGTTATTACATCATGATTCTCCTATTACTGTGTAACTTTTGCCATCTTGCTTTACCTTTTCCAGGACCTGCTTTCTGCATGTATATAATAGGGAGAAATAGCTTTACTCTTGCATAAATATTGGCCCCTTTAAGTGATGTGATGTCTCTATTTGAAGGTGAATATAGGAAAAGAACAGAAGCTTTTTCCATAAAGAACACAGTGTCATCTTGTGGAAATCCTGATTCCTACTCAGGGAGCCCCCACAATACCTCTGGCTGCTGGACAGTCTGACTATGGAAATTTTTAGTGCTTCTCCCATCCAGACCCTGGAGCAGTTATGATAGGCAGCTGGGCAAACTCCATTCCTCCCTCCCTCCCTCCCTATCCTGGCCCTCCAGTGTTCTCAGAAGGGAATCTTCCAGAGAAAGTGGTATAGGGAGCCTTACCAAGCCCAACTGTGCTCATTGTGAAGAAGAATGAGGACATGTTGGCCAGTGAGCACCAGCCTCCTAGCGGGTTCATGGTGATGTGGCTCTCCCACTCCCTTTACCCCTGTTTTCCACATACACTGGCCAAGTTGAGTTCACAAAAACATAGGATATTCTCTGATCAGCTTGCAGCTCTTGAAGGAACTTTATAAGAAAAGGTTGGCATCCAAGCATGGGACAACAGCATTTGCAGATACAACAGTTCTCCAAGGAATTAAGTTGGAGGCAAGCTCAGCAAAGGCATGTTATGCCAGTGACCCATTACATTAGAGCTCTTTGAAGAGACATTAAGGAGAACAAGAACATCCCTGTTCCACTCAGGTGACAAAAAACATGGCCTCAGGCCTGGTCTATGACCCTAGTACTACCATGGCAACCCCAAGGGAAAATTGGATCTGGGAGCAGACATGTACCCCTTTGGATCCTGCTGCAGTCATTTGCAAAATTCAGTATATCAAAGTTATTCTCTGCAGGAATGGTATTCATTATAATTGAGTAATAAACACATCATTTGTGATAGATAAACAATTATGCACTAGAATTGCAAAATGTTGGAAGCACCATAAAGGTGGTTACACAGGACAGAGGCAAAATGAACTACAGTGTATTCCACACAGTGGCAAGCCACACCCTGTACAGAGGGATGATGAAGGGCTCCAAGAACTCACATGAGGAAACACACCACGGGTACTTATAGGAGGCTAATTTTTGTGCAGGAAAGAAGAGATGCAAAACCCCATTTACATGTCTGCTCACTTGAAATATTCTAAACTGGATGCTCTGAGGGATTGGGAGTAACTATCTGTATATCTTAAGACATCCACAGTTCAGGTGAGGAGAAACGAAGTGTGCCTGAAGCTCCATTAGGAAACTCGCAGCCTTCATTTGGCTTCTTCATGGTCCGAGTGGGGGCTAGAGATGCTTCCTCATTCTGTCTGCACAATGTTCATGTTGTTGTTTGTGTTAAGACATTGAGAACAGAGTGGCCTTGTTTTGTCTTGATCCATCTTAGTCAAAGAGGGACCTTGTTTGATGTTGGCAATCTGAAAAATTGTTTGTGTCTAAGGAGAACACAAGGGCTGTACTGTGCTGGCCATGCCAGCTGTGGGCAACACTGAGGCTAAAGCCTAACTGATCATGCCAATCCAACTCCACCTCTCTACGGTGCATGTCTCCTTCTCTGTAGAATTCAAATAAAGTCTATAGGTCAATAAATAGGACTGTTATCAATATTAATTTCTGAGTATCGGCCAGGCGTGGTGGCCCTCGCCTTTAACCCCAGCACTCAAGAGGCAGAGGCAGGTGGATCTCTGTGAGTTCAAGCCCAGCCTGTTCTACAAAGTGAGTTCAGGACAGTCAGCACTGTTACACAGAGAAACCCTTTCTTTAAAAGTCAAAAAAAAATTCTGAGTATTGGTAAAGATTTTGGTTATGTGATGTGTTGGCATATGAGAAACATGAATGAATAGTATAAATGGATTCTGTGCTCTATTTTGTAGCTTTGTTATAAGTATAAAATCATTCCAAAATAAAATAGCATTTTTAAAAGCATTTATTAGTTAATCCTTCAGGGTGTGCATATGTGACTGTGTACCACAGCATGTTGCTTCTTCAGGATCTAACTCAGGTTGTCAACCTTGGTAGCAGGGACCTTTACCTTCTGAGTCATCTTGCTGACTCAAAGGATTTTATTTTATTTTATTTTTAAACCTTAGCTCATGGAGCAGAAATTAATTCAGCACCATGTTGAAAGATTGGCTTGTGTGTCAGCGTTATGCTGTGCAAAACAAAATACATATCTCAAAATGCCAAAGCATTATCTGTGTGATAGGATGGCCCTAACTCTGAGAAACACAGGGAAACTGAACTGGCATCATGAGAGGATTTGAGTCTCCCATAGGAGGTATAGTCTAGGCCAGTGTTCATTGGCTAGAAACATTACTGCTCCCTTTCCATTGCTACTGCCATTTCTCTCCATTTCTTTGATCCAATCTGTTTATGTGAATGTGTCCATCCTGGGACCAAGGCTGCTTGTACCACAGTTGAAGGTAGCAGAGACTTGGGGCTTCCCTATCTCCATCCCAGATCCTTTCCCTGTTATACACAAGCCACAGTGTCCCTTGGAGAACAGCTGCCAAGCACAGCTTAACCTACTCCCACCTCCCTACTCTGCCATCTCCACTGTCATCATTTAGCTAAATCTGTCTGTTTGGATCTTGTCTGTACCTGTAACAACTCTCTGAAAAGAAAGGCACTCTGTAAGGGAAATTGTGCCAAAAGTAAGTCAGTAGTAGTTGGCTTGTCAAAATAACAAATAGTTTAATATGTTATTTCTTTAATGATCCTACCCAGGGCCGACAAATTTTCAGGAAAAGTAGCAAGTCATGGAAACTTGTGATGTGAGAACATCATCCCAGTGAAAAGCAATTTGGCAAAGTTCATCAAGAGCCTTAAAAGGGGACTGGTGGGGAGAGGGGGTAAGAGAGCCTAAAAAGGGAATGGCACACTACCCAGTAATTCCACTTCTGGGATCCCATCCAAAGGAAGTCTTCAAGAATCCAGAGAGATGTGTGTGCAGACTGGCTGCAAAAAATCGTGTATTGAACATTCATGACCCCTACTAAATGAGAATAAGTGGTATATTTAATAGGCATAAACTACAAGACAGGATAGCACGGGAGAGGAGAAAACAGAATCACAATTTTAAAAGCCAAAAAGCAAATAGTTTAGGAACCAAAAGAACAGGATCCTAAATTATCCTTGCAGCAAAGAATGCAAGAACCAGCTCAATTCGTACCACAAAGCCCTTCTCTCTAAAAATTTGGGACTGACAATACCAGACCACATCAGAAATGAATACCAAGAAGTGGCTGGAGTCTGGATAAGGCTTCCTTTTAAAAGCAATTGGATCTCCTCCCAGTCTCCAGTTTTCAGATCCAAAGTCAAGACCCTCAAAGATCAATAAAGACTCTGACATTCCTTTCTTAGAGAGTGCTCATGCAGAGTGCCTGAAAGTTTGTGTCGCATAGACTGTAAATTCCCCATACATCCAGTCCAGAGAATAGAGGAGTGATCCCTGCTCCCAGAACCCCACGGAAGGGACTGGCATCAGAAACTCCTTGATTAACCTACTCACCAACTCCCCACCAAAAGATCACATCCTACCAACCCCTGTGGGCTTTCCAGAGCACTCAGTCATCTTTTTCAGTTCCCTGTTCCTTTTGTTTTCTTTCTGGTTCTGAGTCTCAATATTATTTTGAAATTGTCTCAAGCCTTTAAAAAAGCTGATAGAAAAAAAATCCAAATACTTCCGTGTACCCTGCATCTGCATTGTTCGTTGCTTGCTTTCTTCCTCAAGCCTGCTTTATCCAACCCCCACTTCCCTCTTCACTTGTCTCCCTGCCTCCCTCCCTGGTTGGCTCTGATGCATTATGCTTTATCTTTTATATTGCCACTTTTTCCTGAGCTATTTTGGAGAGATTCCAAATGTGCTTCAGTCCATATCGAAAGCAAAGGCTTCTATAACCACATTATGAGGTACCAGACCAGAACAGGTATCACTGAAACACTGTTAGCCAACTCCAGTACTTCTTCAAGTTTTGTCAATTTCCCCCAAACGGTCCTTCAAACAATTTTTTTTTTACCTGTCTCAGGACCCAATCCTGGACCACACATTGCACAGAGCTGTTGTATGTTCCTGGTCTCCTCTAACTTGAAATGATTTCCCCACCTGTGTATATGTGTTTCATCACTCTAATGTCCTTAAAGTGGAACGGCTCCTTGTTTTGCAGAACGCCATTCAGTTGGGTTTGTCTGATTCAATTTGGGTATTTCAGTTGGAGTAAGAATACCTCAGAGGTGACACTGCTATTTCTTCACTGCTTTCTATCAGACTGCATATGAAGTCACTTTATGCTGAGGTGTTGTTCATGTGTTCATGTGGTTAAAATGATGTCTTCTCACAAACCTCCACTGTAAAGTTAACATAGAACTGAAGAGGTAATACTGTGAAATTATCAAAATAGTCTCTATTCCTCAAACTTCCACCTACTAATATTAGCATCCATCATTAAGTCTTATCTGAATCTGTTGTCATTATATTGGTTGCCAAGTAGCAACTTTCTAACTCTATTATTCCTTTTCCATTGACTAGTTACAATCCTAGTATGAAAAGAACTTTCCCTTTTCCCCTACATATTATTTTATTTATCCATCTATATATGTATGGGCTACTGGGTTCATATTAAAAGGTTTATAGTTCATTTCCATTTGTCTTAATGCTGAAATTTTTTCTCAGAGGGAGTGACTGCATTGTCAGGAACATTAGACACCAGAAGATGATGACTTCTAATTTCTGAAGGAAAATTATTCCCAATCTTGAATAGTCAGTTATAGGTCTATTCAAACTATCCAAAATATTTTCAGATATCCAAGGTCTGAGGTTTTTTTTTAAGTGCCCCGTCTTAGGCACATCAGAGGATATATTTTGTTGAAAGAGCACAATAGGTCATAATAAAGGAGATACAAACTGTATAAAACCAGAGAACCAGCATGCAGATGGGCAAGGATTCCAGGACACTAGTTGGGTAGTTCCTGGAGTCTGCATCAGGCATGGGCACACCTTGAGGGCCAGGACAAACAAACAAATTCAAAAGATATTCCTTCAGACAGGAAACAAAGCCCAGGGTGCCTGCTTGTTTCAGAGAAAATTTACTCTAGTGAATAATTTAGATTTAAATTAAAAGTAAATACAGTTGAAAATGCAAGCAAAGGCATTAACAACACAGTTAACTTCTGAGCAAAAAA